>WBOK01000087.1:0-217421 GCA_009289805.1 Alternaria gansuensis | reverse complement strand
TCTACAGCCTCATTTTTCTAAAATCTCAGTTTGGTGGGGTGGCTCAAAACATGAACTGGCTCAAAACGCGCACGGACACGGTATTGTCGGTCGACAGCGTAGCCGAATAGCCACAGCCTAGCGCCTCCTACCTATTCTCGTTTCCAGTATGTATTTCTCTTGATCCAATCTGAGAAGCTTCTTATGTCTTTATACTTGTTGCTGTCTGATAGCTACTTTTTAATATGTTGTGCCTTCAGCAAATTATATTCTGGCTAGCAAATGCTCCAAAAAAGGAGATTACAGAATTTGCAAAACCCCCAATTGTCTAAAATGAGTGAAAGGCTTATGTAGGATATAAGCGCATCCTGTGCTAGGCTAATGCGACCGGTTCCCTCGTCATCTCCCCCGGCATCGCCTGGTAGGTACTCCGCAAATAGTGTCTTCTTGCAGGTTGTGCAGAGCTTTTCCGTCCACAAACCAACCCCATCCTTCAACACGTTCAGTATATCAGAACCTCTCAATGTAATCCTATGGAAACTGCGCCGCATATTCGAAGCTTGTGACGAACCCAAACCCATATCATACTTCTTGTCTTCGCCCTCTCCCTCGATTGATGCCATAGAGTCATCATCTTCGTAGTCCCCAGAAGAACCATTTGACGTGCTGCCAGCTGGAAACGGGTCGTCTGAAGCCATGTTGAAAGAGTTAAACGCGTTAATCGTGCCCTGAGAGAACAAAAGAAGAAATTCGTATTACCCATTCTTGTAAAGTTTCTCCTTTGACCATGTTTTTAACATCCAACGGAGTGTAGGGGCGAGAACATCAGCTGGTCAGGCATCGGGCGTAACGTCGTAGCTGGGCGGCCGTAAGATTCTAGGCTTTTCTCAAGTCGTACAAACCCACGCACCCTTCTCTGCTCTGACCCTATGGAAACTTTAGGCTAAAGTATGACAATCTGAACCCTCCATTGATGATCTTCATTTAATGAGAATCCGGATAGCACCAGGTCGAAAATCTGATTCAAGCGTTCAGAAGAAGACGTAGATTAAGGTAAGCTGTCCAACATGAACGCCCAAGCACAGTGATAATTTAGACACGATAGCGTAGCTAGGGAGGCTAAGCGAGGGACTTTCGAAGGAAGAGGAAAGGTTCTCTATGGCTTACACGATACCTAACCTTGGAGGTCTACACGTTAGAGACTGTGGGTAGTCTACATGTTCAAGAGCCAGCTGTCTGCATAAGGCGATCATAGCGCCTATTATGTTGGTGGCGGTACGCCTTTTTCTCGGTAGGAAAACGATCAGTGTTTAGGCTGTTGTTAGTAGAACGGGTTTTCGTGCTGCGCAGTACCAAAAATAGGTACTTTAGCAGATTATGTAGTGACAGAACAAGTGACACTAAGGATACCAAGACCGGTCGCCGTCTGACGTGTATCCGCAATTAGGGATTTAGTTACCACCTCGGCTCGCTACCATGCATGTTACGGGGGCCTATTAGCAGGCAAAGGGACAAAACTCAACCTGCATCCCCCAAACCAGTTTTGGGGTATTATAACGCGTAATAAAGCTAAAAAGAGGGGTGTATAGATGAGGGGTTTAATTGTTGTACGAAAAAGTAGACATAGTGAGGCCTACTGATCCTTGCCTAAGCTCCAATCTCACGGCGACCCTGGCTAACGAAGAGTGCTAATCCTGCCCTTGCCCTTGTTCCTGCCACTACCCTGATTGCCATCGTCGTCTGGGGAGCGAGAGCGGTTGCGGCTAGGGTCATAACTCCGCACCAGGTCATCGTATGCTGTATGTTAGTAGAGACTCCAAGCGCATTCGTGTATAGAGAGCTCTGAAGCTTCTTCAATCTAGACTTAGATCTTTCCGGTATAGCTCACCAAGCTCCCCATCGCTGTAGGCTTTCGCTTTCCACGTCTGTGACTCTGATGTTCAAGCAATATTCGCTTTGTCCAAGGTATCCTTTTTGATGTCATCTTCGACTTGAGCCTGCTGTTGCTGCGATTCCTCTAGTTGCGCTAGTGCCTTCTTCTTCTGCTCCTCACTCATGGGTCGTGGCAGCAAACTGGCGTCAGGGTGCCACAGCTCCTCCTCTGTCGCATTGGATCCATCAACATCCTCGAGCTCTGGTGTGAGCGCGCGGTATTCTGGTGGAACGCGGTCCAAGAAGGCTTTCACCAGCCGCGGGCTCAAACCTACTGCATCAAGAACCGCACGATCAGCCGAAAGAGTTCGTAGAACACCGTCTTTTCCGAGCGATATGATGCTTAGGGGATCTTTGTTGAACTTTGCAAGGATCGCGGTTACTTCCTGCTGATCAGGATGATTGCGATCGTAGGTATGGGGCGAGTTTGAAGGCGCCTCCGATGAAGTTAGCTCTGATGAGGTGTTTTCGGTCATCGCTTGATTGTTTCTGAGTATTCGATATAGTCTTGAAAGTAGGTGAACAAATATTCATCGCTCAGCGTCGAAGGTTGTAGGTAAGCGTGCTAAAACCGGTTTTCGGTCATATGCACGCCTGATACATCATATGTGCTACCCGTGACTACCCTGCTATGCTGACAGCCGGCATTTCAACCAACGATCCTTCCCGGCTTGTCACGTCTTGGCTTGCATACCTCGGCCCAGACCGAACGACAGCCATGTTCAGAGCTTAGTTCTTCTCATCAAGACGGCGAATCTCTTCAAGGGCTATGACGATAGTGACGCAGAAGTATCGAATGGTTCGTTATCCACTGGTCAGAACAGTAGCATGGTGTAAAGCAGATAAATGAAAGCATTGCGATTCGAAGTACACCTAGTTACAACATGCCAAGGTGGCCTCAGTAAGACGCCCGACAGGAGCCAAGACGTGACTGATAGCATGACATGAGGTAAAGGATTCGCTCAACAAGGCCAAGGGAACCTATTCACCTTCTTGGAAGTTGCTCAGGTCTTATCACAATGTGTTAAGTAAGGCAACCAAAGTATCAATAAAAACAGTGAGGGGAACGTCCTGGAGTGGTAATCGCCAATGCTGACCTGGTCAATCATCTCCTTTTCAGTCTGATATGTAGTATCTCAGTAACCCGAGTTGATGGTGGTTGAAGCGAGGTTTGGAGACATTGTTAGAAGAAGACTCAAGCATAAAAGCTGGATGGAAAGGCCTCTTCGAAGCAGAAATCCTCACCAGCTCAGAATCGACAGGAATTCAATTGTTGCAACCTCTACGACTTGAGACATACAGGATATTGGGTAAAACCTACCTGGCGTTGGCCGTTGCTATTCTCCCTACTGTAGGTCGGAATTCATCTACAGCAACACTAGGTATGCTAACATGATAACGAAGATCGGAGCCAGCGCAATCAACCGATCACGGTCTCTTGTCGTAAATCGTTACGTCGAAGGACCGTTTTCAAAAGTCGTGAAAGATCTCAAGACAGACGCTACAGGAGCACTTAGCGTGGGACCGGACGGTGTCTTGCGTAGTTTCGCGGGCAACCTCGAAGTCATTGACTATCGTCAGCTGAATCCCGAGCAGGTTCGATGGTTTGGCAAGCAACAGCTCAGTGCCTGGTCGAACGATGCAGAGATACCAGATTCAGTATCCGCCTTGGTACAAGGTACTATTGACGGACGACTTGTCACAGACGAAAAACTTCTTCTGCACCCCAGCGAGAAGCCGCAAATTGGAAAGGAGTCTTCTTCCACTCAGAGTGAGAAGCGAAATGCAGATGACCTTTTCATCCGGCAATCAGCCCTCTGTGCTGGTACATATTGCGAGAGTCTTAACGTTTGTATTCCGAGGGGTTGCAATGCCTGCTACTTTCCCAACGGCCCGCCTGACGGTCGTTGCCTGGACCCCAACCCTAACCTTCCACCTCGGTAGATTCTTAGAATGCTCCAGAGTATGTCGGAGTGGAAATTGAAGAGCAACAATTGAACTTTGGCTCACGTTAAGCAATCATCACTACCGCAATGCATGTATGTACATTCGCTAGGTAGTTAACGTCGCTTCTTCACTACCGTTTTGGCCGCCCAAGTCATCGTCCAAGGTTAAACTGTGTTATTCTGCTGCGCATTTTGCTTCTCTTACAATGCGCACAATATGATGAATCCTGGAAAGATCACGCAGCACAATGTGCTCGGCTCACTGATGGCTACATCATACACCAGCAGCATTCTGCATGTCTTCGTAGCCCTTTCCGGTAGTGCACATATGCAAATATTACTGTTCAAGAAATTTTGCGTATGACAAAGATGTCGTTGCGTTGGGCGCCACCCATCTTCAATACCAAGGACCATTCCAAAGCAAGCATACGTTTAGCTGGATTATTCGCCACACGCTGAGCATTGTGATGAACCCATATCCAGCCTTCGCGTAGAACAATGTATGGGCTCATTTCAAAAAAGCCATAGATATCGAAGGCAAGCTCGAAAGGCGGCCCATCCAGAACGGAGTAAGTTTGGTTGAAGCTTTGATGCTAAATTACCTGTAAGTAAAGGAACAAGGGCCAATGGGTCAGCACTCACTGCGCAGAGGTGAATACTTTCCACCAAGTATAGATACTGGACATCAATGAAATACTTCACATGATGCCAGCCTATTCTTAAACTTTCCATGTGGTTGATACCATGCGTTATGTGGAATATCTTCGCGGCATGCGCCACTTCACCTGGACTATCTGGTCCTAACAGGAACATGCCAAGCCCGCAACATGCTGGGAGAACTCCAATCCACCTGTAGCCTTTGCAATCTCGCCAATGAGAGCGATCTGCTTCTCTACGTGAGACGCTCTCGGTCGATCTTTCGGATCCGGTCTCATCATATGCCGGATCAAGCCGACTAAGTGTTCATCCGCTGGTCTTCGGCACAGATTCTCCTCAGTATCAAACCAATGTATAATACTGTCGAGGTTTGCCTGAAACGACTTATCTTCCCTTGCGCGTAGTGTCTGTGTGGTTTCGAGTGAATAGCCCATGCACAACGTGATTATCTCGAAGAAGACGCAACCCATCGCGAAGATGTCTGAAGCAGAACGACTTGGATCGTAGCTTGCAACCTCAGGGCTAAAGTATTTTGGTGTTACACGCTCGCCGTTGTCTGTAAGACTTGACGACAGAATAGAAAAGTCGGTTGCAGAGCCGAAGTCAGTTACCCAAAGGCCGTTGGCAGACAGAACTACATTCGAAGGTTTTAAATCCTTGTGTTTGATACCAGAGCCGTGAAAGTACGAGACAGCACTAGCTATACAACCGATTGTCTTCCCGAGGTACGCGATCGTGCTATTCAATGTTTGCTGACCGTCATTGCCTGTAAGGCTTAGGGTCACGAAAGCGGGCTCTCGGTCGTGATCGTGACCTTTGGAGTAAACTGATACCAGGGCGTCGCTGGCTTCCCAGTCTCCATCAGTTTGTACGTTTCTGCAGCCAATCTGCGTTTACCAATAGTGTTGCGAGATCGCAAGTAGCGACAGGCCATAGTAGAAGGCCGAGGACCGGCCCACGAGTATATGTTCCTATAAGACGTATAATGTGCGCATGACTGAGCCGTTTGATGATCTCGATCTCTCGACGTTCGCTTTGTCCGATCTTGCGTCGGGCGTATTTGCGCTTCCATGCTAGTCGAATCCCATTGCTTCCTATCTCCGTTTCGTAAACCCCACCATGTACTCCATGTCCTAGAAAGCGACCTTCTACCAACGGCACCTTTTCATCTATCTCGTAGTCAACATGCGACGTGCCGCGACCTGACCAATCTACCGGTGCGCCATTCACCAGTTCGCAGGGCAGCGTTTCCACAGGTAAAGACGGCGAAATTTCTTTGCGTAATTTCTGGAGTGTTTTGACAACGTGTGCTGCATCGAGAACTATTTCTCCGCCTGGGATATCCAATCCTGATCCTGATTTAGGATGTTTATGAGTAGCTGGTAGGGTAGTTTGGGTAGGACTAGGATATGTTGAGCACCTAGGTAGGGCGGACTCGTGTTTAAAGACACCTCGGCGAAAGAATTCCCTTCTACTGGCATTCCTATCTACTTGTCGAAGTCCTGCCATTTGCTACCTCCTACGTGTTTGCTGTACCCCGCCACTAGACACGATGCGATGCAGCGGTTATTGCTTCAACAGTTACTGTTAATTGGCTAAATAGAATGCAAGAATACACATTTTAGGCTGCACAGCTAAGAATAGCTGGCACCGGACAGCCCTAGAAAGAACTTCAAAAGTGATTCTGGCTCGAGCGAAGCTGACTTGCGCTGATGATAGCAAAGGAACTCTTTTCTATGATTGTAGCGCAGCTTCAATTTTCGGTCATGAGAAGGCGACGCCTACACCAGCAGCGATAAGCGCACGTTGTGACGTGATGGCGGAATTAAAGGTAAGGGGATGATACGTAGACACCTCTGCTTTGGACGCTCTGTCTGCTGTATTAGCCGTTAGCAATAAAACCTGGAGATATTGCCCCAAAAAAGAGCATAAAAAAGACAAAAGATAATAATGTCAGCGGTGGGACTCGAACCCACGCAGGTTGCCCTATGAGAAACCTCTTGAAGAGTGTGTCTTCCGAAGAAGACAAGCTTTCGCTTGAGTCACACGCCATAACCACTATCAGATGTTAGATGTGAAGATGTCAGTAGGTTGGAGAAATGCTTACCTCGGCCACGCTGACTATTTTAATAACAAATTGTTAAATTAGCTGATGAATATACTATTGTAAAATCCTACAAAATGGAAGTGCCGTGGGGTTGCCGACACCCCATTGTTCGTAAGTCTGTAAGTTTAGCAACAATCCTAGCATAGTATGACTCAGACTAGCTCAGGCACCGTGCATTATATAAGCATAACGTTCAGGTGAGCGGTGCAGATCCTCGGTCAGCAGTTGCTCACAAAACGGCCTCAAGTGAAGAACGCTGAAATGGAGAATCGACATGCTGACTTGCTGCGAAGCCTTGATTCGGTGAGCTTTATCTGAAAGGCGAATCTGCCACCAAGCTTACATGGAATGTCAACGGCGATGCGATCTAGGTAAGGAGGTTAAGAAGATGAAATGAACAACCTTGGCGCTGTCCGTACCTTCAAACATCAACCTGCACCACTGAGCCTTCCAAGGCTTCGGAAGCGCAATGGCGCACGGCATTTCCCGCACGTACATATCCATGGTTACTTTGTGTAGCTACATGTGGGGTTGTCCTTCTTTGTCAGGTACCCTGGGCCTCTGTCTATCGCAATAGTAAGTTCTGATAATTCTTGAATCGCAAATTCGAACGGACTATGGAGTCTCATCCTCGTGTTTGACGGTTCTGATCTTTCGATCTGTCTTATTTTATGTCGCAAGCAACAACCTGCGACTCATTACCTAGGTAATCACTCAGGGTATCTAGCCTTCAATACATTGAACTCGGTGCATGTGTGGTTTCGCATGGAACCCAGATTATCTTGGTATTGCATCACGCCATGTACACAGTGCTCATTAGCAAATTCTTTAAACTATGCGTATGAATGTTAGAGCGATCTTTGTCGATAAGCGTTTCGCGACACTCTTAAGCGACGGCGGCGCACAGATTCTGCCTAGATGCACGATCCGATGCGCCGGGTACCGTGCCCGTGCACCCAACGAGCCAGTTCGGCCAACGAGCCATCTCACCAAGATCAGACAACCAGAAAAGATAAGGCTGTAGAGCCACTTACAAAAGCAATTATTGCAAGATTTATTAGTGTATTGTTCTATAGACGCTTGCAAAACTTTTTCTCTATTTAGAATATTTTTGCAGAGGTTTAATGCTGCGCGTTTAAGTTGCTTTTAGCTGTGCAGGCAGCGCGGCAGGTGTAGGTGCAATACTAGTTCTGCTACTTACAACACAACAATGCTTTGCTAGAATTTTAAACTACTTATATAAGGCTTTTTACTTATGTTTTACAAGTGCATTATAAAAAATTTATATAGTTTTAGCATTACGTTACTACTTTTTAAGCGCCTAAGCAGTAGCTAGTTTATTAGCACGCACTTTTTTTGCTTTATAACACTTTTTATTAGCATGTTGTTAAGTAATTTCATAGCTTTAGCTTACTGCTTTTTATACAACGTTACTACTGCTTTTAGCTTTTTATTTTAAGTTTTTTAAAGTTGTTGCTATTTAGCTTTATTTTATTTTATAGTGTTGTATGTGTGTGCTTTGTAGAGCTTTTTTAAAATCTAAACTACAGTACTACTATTATACTTTTTGTGATCTTAAAAGTTTATAGTATTGCTTTTTTTTATATGTTTTTTTTTTTGCTTTAAGCGCGTGCGTAATGCTATTATTTTGATAATAAAAGTGTTTGTTTTGCATTTATAAAAAGTGTAATAAAGCTTTAAGTTAGTAAGCTTTAACTTTTGCTTTATTAGTAACTACAGTATTAAAAATTGTGTACAGCTTTTTTTTAGCTATTACGATTACTGTATTGCCTAAGTTTTAAATTTTTATTTTGCTTTAAAGTTGTGGGAGAATATATATACCTTCTAGCCGGAGTACGATTTATCGATCGGTCGGTATTTTGTTTCCGACAGTTATGAGCCCGGACGGTGAAGCTGCGCTAGCGTTGTTGATGTGGTTGCCTAGTTGGGTAGGTGACCACAATCGAGAAAGCGGCAAAAAGATAAGACTAGAAGGTGTTTCGAACAGTTATCTCTCTATTACTCGATTGCGCAGTATTACTAGTAGGGGTCACCGACGTTAGCATAACGTATTCTCCTCTAGGTAGATTAGTAAGTGCGCTTACTAATCTAGGGGGTGTGTGGGTGAATATATATACCTACTAGCCGGAGTACGATTTATCGATCGGTCGGTATTTTGTTTCCGACAAAAGTGTAGTTGTTAAAGTATTATAGTATAATATTCAAATTTATTAGCTATACTTTTATAGCTTAAAAAAATTTGAAATATTATTTTATACTATTGTAGCATTCTAGATAAGCTTAAAAATAAAAAATAAAGTTATATTTTGTAACTTTTGAAATATATAATAGTTAGTAGAAGTAGTAATTAAGTTCTTGCAAGTAGTACTGTAAAAGCAGCATAAATAAAACAATATTAAGTAACTAAAAACTATAAGTACTATGTAAGAAGGAAATAGCTAAAAGTATTGAATTGTTAGTACAAAAATTTATAAAACTAGTTGAAAAATAGCTATTATAGCTATTAAGAATAAAAAGTAAGTAATTATAATACCTTGTTGTTTTGTAAAGTACTTAAATACCTGCTTGAGCTATACTAATTTAACATTATTATTACTCTATTCTGTAGGTAAGTTTGAGAAAATTTAGCGTTTTCTAACTTTATGTAAAGATTGTCTGTAGATAATCTGTGTCGGTTCTCTTAGAATAAGTGAGTGCGATAGACGAGGTTAGTGTACTAGCACAATTAGTAGATTGATGTAATAGTACAAAGTTATATTAGTACATTTAGTAACACAATGTAATAACATAAAAAGGTTAAAAATTAAGTAATTTTTAAATTGCATTTATAGTTAAACACACTAAGCTATTAAGGCTTGATGCCTACTATTATATACTAATGTAAGGACATAGCTCTAGACCACTACGCTATTACACCTCCGCAAAAGAGGATTAATAACTAAGATAGTTATCTTAGTCTAGAATAGTATATATACTAGCGCGGATCTCTGCAACTTCTAGTTTAGAGCTAGCGACTAGCGTAGCTTAGTTCTAGTTAGGCCTAGTCCTTACAACTAATAAGTATTGCGCTTAGTATTAAGCGTGTAAATGCTTGTTGCTAAGCAACATAGTATTGCGTTTAGTTATTAGCAGACTAGTCTTGCTTATTACTAAGCACTTGTTTTTAGTCTAGCATGTACTTGCTTAGTATTAAGCAGTTATATAACTACAGCATAGTTATTGTACTATAATTTTTTAACTATACTGCTTAATCCTTAAAATAATTATGATTTTTCCTGTTTTCTTCGAAGTACAAATTATAATACTATTTTTCTTCTACAAAGATTTGTCTTTAAATTACATAACTAATTTAAAGTTTTTATTATTAATCAAAGCTTACCCTGCGTTATAAGTAAGACAATTATCATATTTTTTTTTTACTTAACGTTGCTTATGCCTTAGCTTTAAAATTCTTTAAGCTAACTATTCTGCTAAAATACTTTATAAATATTGTTTTTTCAAGGGTAAGACTTAATTATTTAGCTTAATATTTATTTAAAGTATGCTAAGTGTACTTAATTAAAGCATATGTGTATAGGCATATTTTAAAAGTCTTTAAACTGTACATGCAATAAATATTATAAAAAAGTAATTTATAATAAGAAATTATAAGTAGCAGCAATTTTAAGATTGTTATAAAATGATAAAATCCAAAATAGATAGAAGAGCAGGCGCGCAAGAAAGTGCTATGCTTAGCTTTTAATATAAAAGCAGCTAGTAAAACCAGAATAGTACAAGAAAAAAGTTATTTTATATTTTTTATTAGTATGAAGATTTTGTTAGCTATATAAGCTATAACAGAATTAATCAATGCTTTTGTTGCTAATTATAGTATTTTTAAATGTGTATTTAGCGGTTTATAAAGTTCATATCTAGCTTTTAGATTTTTTTGCTGTCTAAATATTCTAACTATTTAATTAAGTATTTAGTTCTGTTGTTCAATTTTTAATATGTAAGTATTTTCTTAATTTTAAAGACACTATTTTTTATTATTTCAAAACAAGAAGTTTTTTTAAAGTAGCATTGCTAGGTTTGCTAGTTTTAGCATATTAATATAAAATCTTAAGTAAATTTTTATGTTATCTAGAAAGTTTAGTATATAAATAACTAGGTCCTTCTAATTTAGAATTAAAAACAGTTAAACTCTAACATTATTAAGTTTTTTATTAAGTTGTTTAATGCAAAAACTCTTTATAAGTAAGTACACTTTATTTTTTTTCTTTAGCTAAGGTGCTATTTTTTGATTATAGTTAATACATAAAATGCTTTAGTACTAAGCTTTCTGAAGTGTTGTTTTAAGTAAATTCTGTACTATTTTTAGCTTATTTACTGTTGTAATAGCTACTTTTATCTTCTAGCTTAAAAATCTACGTGTAACAAAGTTTAGGTGTTTTTTATAGTTGAAATAAAACAGTTTTTATTTCATAAACTTTAACATCTTCTTGTTATATACTAGTTTTGCTCTAAGTAGTAGTTATACTCAATTAGTTTATTATTCATTAATATATATTTAAAATAAGCTTTTATTATGCAATTTGTTTATTTAGTTTCTCTGTCTGCCTATAAATAGTAAGCTGTTAATAGCTTTTGTTCTATTCTAATTACAGCTAATACCATTGTCTAAACGTTTAAAGTAAAGAGCTTATCTTTGGTACTAATAACTAACTTCAGTATACTGTAGTATCTGATGATTTAGTTATTAATGATATGTGCTAGCTATACTGCTGTAAGAAAAATTTAAAAGCAATGTATTCTGCTTATTTTATAAATCAATCAACTGCTATAAGAATTGTGTTGTAAAATACTTTAGTAATAAAGTTCTTTAAGACTAGTAAGCCTGTAATAAAGTTTATGTAACGAACACGTTACAACTCTATTATTCTCACCGGTATCTCAGGATCTTATCTATATCAGACCTACTCTAGTCATGGCCCAGATCGCAGGTTTAAAGACAGCTCAAGACCTATAGTTGCTTTGTAAATTTTCAATATTTTTTTTACAAGGTTTATAAGTTTTTTATTTAAGTTAAAGCTTATTTATAAATTACAATGCACTCTTAGATACTTCGCTGTAATTACTTCTGCTAATACTAATCTGTAAGTCCTGCCTGTGCTGTTACATTATATTAAAAATCTTGTCCTAGCTAGTAACAGCATTTAAAATGTGATTATTACAGCTATTTATTTAAGTTATGCCTAAGGCTAAACTTCTTTAAATATAAACTATAAATCTTACAATATTAAGTTTAACAATACTTTAAGTTAAACTTTTAAATCTTTTACTAACTTAAGCTTTTAAGTTTAAACTTTTAACTTTCATAATAGAGCAAATTACTTTAAAAAAGTTTTGTAAAGTATACTAAGGCAAAAACACAGAAACTACTAACGACTGATTAGTAATAAGATTAATTACTAATAGCTAACTAAAACTCACTTAAACCTTCTTTAGAGCCTGTCTAAAAATTAACCTATTGCTAAAGTTAACAATAATTTTTTAAAATAAAGCAACTAGTAAGCAACTAGTAATTTAAAAAAATAAAGTTAAAAAGAAATAAATGTAGACTTAAAAAAAGATTTAGTTGCACTTTATAAGAACAAAACTAAATACTTAAATGCATAAGTTGCATAACTAATATAAAAAGTTATATTGTCTAAGAACACAGCTACTTTTTACTAAAACATTGCTAATAAAAGCAAATATACTATTAAGCTGATTAATACAGTATATTTCTGCTACCTTTAAAATGCTATGTATTAAGCTGTATAGAGCGTACGCTCGCTATTAAATAATTTAATAATAAGACTAACTTTATGTTCTATTAACAGCAGGCCTTAATTCAGTGGGGTGACAAAAAAAAGTAATCAAGAATTTTTTTTTTGAAGCTTTATAATTCTATAAGTAGAAGAGCTATACCAAAAAGAGTTAGTGATTTGAAAAGCCAAGAACTTCCTCTTTAAGTTACGTTGCTTAGTAAGCTGCTCAGTCAGCACGGCCGCCTCTGCAATCCCGCCCAAATCAAGAGAGGAAAAAAAGATTAAATTGAATTTTCGTATTACTTTTCTTTGAACGTATAAAAATCGCTAAAGATTGAAAATTATTGAACAAGACTAGTGAATCTTTTTAGTGTGAGAGTTTCAGAGTAGTACTATAAAAAATTACCCAGTTATAATTAAAAGCCTATTCTTGAGATTTATGTAGATAATATTATAAAATAGCTTACTAACACTTAGTAAGCTAGCCTATAGCTTTCCTAGTAGCTTAGTATTACTATAGCTAGTGTAAAGTATAAGTATTAAATACTTTTCGTATAATTTAATTCTCTTATAGTATTGTTATTTTGTTATGTTAAATATCGTATTACTCTAGCATTAAAACAGTACTTAATAGTCAACTTATATTAATATAAAACTAATTCTAAGTCTAAGTTTAAAAGTTTTTTAAGTTTCTACTTAGCATAATTATAATAATTATAAGGTCTCTCTTATGTTCAAAGGGAGCTTTGGCTTTGAGTTCTTTCTAGTATAAATATCTTGTTTTAGCAAGTTCTATAAGATTTCTATAATAAATTCATATTCATTTTACTTTTTTAAGTTTTTGTTTAATTTTCTAGTAATTTTGACAAGGTTTATATTAAGTAGTTTTTGAACATGGTAAAAGATCTTAGTACAACAGCCTAGTTTTAGCGCAAAAGGAAGTAAGAAGGCTTATTTTTTTATATAATTTGATTTAAAGTACTTACTTATACTTTTAAAAAGATTCTCCAGTGTTACTATTTAAGGTAACAAGCTTATATAATATATATATACTATTAAATTACTATCTAAAATAAGATAATATAAGCTATAAAGAAGATGCTATAGAAAAACTAAGTGGAAAAGAGTAAATAGACTAAATATATTTCAATCTTACTAATACATTACGTAATTAGCGCTTATATACGCAACCTTTATTTCTAACACCCTTAAATTATACTTGAAGTAATTTAGATACTACCCTCCATAACCTGCTTACATGATGCTTACGTAACCTTATCAAACATAGTTTTTTATCAGCAATTTTTACACGTTCCAGAAAAAGGTATACTGAAATTCATATTAACTTTTTTTTCCCTCTTAATTTGAGCGAAGTTGCAGAGTCAACCGAGCTGATTAAGCATTGTATCTAAAAGAGGAAGCTCTTGGCTTTTCACATCACTAACTCTTTTTGGTATAGCTCTTCTACTCATAGAATTATTAAGCTTTAAAAATAATAACTTTTTTGATTTCTTTTTCTTTGTCACCCCTCTGTGAAAAACTGATTAAAAATTAAATTAAATTACTACTAAACTATGTGTGCTTATATAGCTTTTGTGTAAAGACATAATACTAGTATTACAAAAAATACTTTAAACTACAGTAATTAGCTAATTTAGTTTTAAATCAGTTTAAAAATTCAAAAAAAATAATAACTTTACTTAAATTATTGTTTGAATTTAGCAATAAATAAGTAAAAAGCTGTGTAGCTTTTTACTGCCTAGTTTCAAATAAAAAAAACATTTCTAGCTTTTAAAGCAAATTTATTAGTACCGCTTTTAGAAAAATTTATTTTGAAGTTAAGGAAGTCTTTTTACTTATTAAAGAAAATTACTTTTACTCTACGCGTTTTAAATTTAGAGTTTAAATACTAATACAACAACTTATTCAATAAAATAATATAATACTTTACTACATTTAACATAAAATAACACAATTCTCTTATTAAACTAAATATAGATAGTAAACTAGTATTTACCTTAGTACTACTAAGAAAGCCTTGGCTTTAATAATATTAAAGCCTGCAGCTTTTTTACACTAATTCCTTATTCCATTTAAATTTAACTTCTGCTTGCACTACTTTATGCACGCCTAGATTATTGTCTAAGACTTTTGCCTTTAATAAAAAGCTTTTATTAAAAAACTGTTTTAAGTGCAAAAAGCTTAGTTACTTTATAAGCAATCTTATTACTTTTTAAGTAAAAGAGATTAAAATGAAATAGAAAAGAATACTTATAAGCTATAAAAACCTATTTAGACTAAGGAAGAAGAGAAGATAAAAATACTTAAAATACTACTTTTACTTAAGCCTGCATAAGTATAATCTTGCTAATATTAACTTATAAAACTTGTTTAAGAAAATATTTTTATGTTGTTACTGTTCTTTATTTAAAAGGTTATAGTGCCTAGCTATGACTATTAATTAATACTAGAGTTTAAAGTTGTTTATTTCTGAATTCTCTTGTTGCTTACACTCCTTTTCAGTTACTTTAAGTTCTTATATAAAGACACTTTTTTAAAGTAACTGTTAAAAATTTCTAAGACTAAATGTAGACAAAAGGAAACAAATATATCTATCTTTACATTTAAATTAATTGTGGAAAAACTCTTAACTGTTTTTTTATCATTATAATTTTAAGTACGCAAAATTATATTATTAAGATTAAGTATCTTTAGCAATTGAACTTATTGCTAAACATAGTTTAGAATTAAATTGTGTAGCTTATAAATAATCTTGCTATATATAATCTTGTCTTTTTTATTCTTATGAAGTTAAAAGAACCTTTTAATAATAAAGTTGCAAAAGAAAATATTTAGTAAATAAACATGCTTTAGAAGAAAAATCAATACTAAAAAAGGCAAAGCTTTACGGTAGTTTTAATGCAAAATTTTGCAGCTTTTTTTAGCTTCTTTAAACTAATTTTACTTCTAAAGTTGTTAATTTTTAACTAAATCCTGTCTAGTTAAACCCTACTCTACGTATAGCTATTATTTTAGCAAATGCCTTTTATTATTTAATAAAATAAAAAGAAAACAAGTTTTTTATAACAAGTGTTCACAAAATTAATTGCCTATTAAAAGACTGTATAGAACTTAATAATTCTAACAGCATTACATTAATTTAAAACTAGCTTTTATTTGTCTACTACTTATATTAAGACGTGTTTAGCAAGACTGTAGTAAACTAACTACTTAAACACTGCCTATATAACTATAAGATTATTTTTACTAAACTACTACTAAATTAGTTTGGCCTTTCGTACAAGTAGAGCACTAAAGAACTTAAAGCTACTAAGATGTTTGTAATAAATAACTTTAATAAAGAATATGTAACGAAGCGGAATGCTCTTACTTGCCTATGTATATTTTACTACGCAACCATAATCTTTTCAGATTATTGTCGTGCTTATCTTTTAGTAAGCTGGCCACGTGGCCTAATCGTTTGTCACGTAGTATTGACTTAGTGGGCGATTAGTGCCCACCTCGGTTACACCTTTAAGTTAATATTAAGAAGAGTAAATTATATGTTACAAAGAATAAGTACTTAGGCTGTATTTTAATAAACTAAAAGCTAAAAGTAGATCTTGACAAGGTAGAACCCCTTAACAACTAAGCATAACTTACTACTATTATAGGTATAAGATTGTTTCTTAAGTTTATAAACTTCTACTTGTAATTTGTACTAAAATATTATAAATTACTAAACAACTTTTTGCACTTTAAAGCCTTTTAAAGCTATTTATATAAAATTTAGATTACAAAAGGGTTTTTAGAAAGTTTAAAGCTGTATTATTAAAAATTTCTACTTTATACTATTATTACTTTAAATATAATACTAAAGTAAAGATTAACACATTAAATAGTATTGTTCTTGGCGTACTTTCTTAGAAATAACTAATTTAAAAATAGAATCTAGTAGTATTCTTTAGTAAAGTCCTATATAAGTCTAAACAAAATTAAAAGATTTACAATCAGAAACCTTTTGATATTATTACAGTATTTAGCAAGTAGTAAGTTAAATTAGTACTAGCTTA
The DNA here is from genome assembly GCA_009289805.1 of Alternaria gansuensis. Classification (NCBI taxonomy): domain Eukaryota; kingdom Fungi; phylum Ascomycota; class Dothideomycetes; order Pleosporales; family Pleosporaceae; genus Alternaria; species Alternaria gansuensis. The sequence goes on along the minus strand of WBOK01000087.1, from coordinate 200,914 downwards.
CCTTAGAATTAACGTGTATTTAAACTTTTATATACTTAAGTACTTTCTAACTACAAACGTTTTAAACGCTAGGCAAGTATATTAAGCTAAAGAACTTGCCTTATTTTTCTTCTACTTCTAATACACCCTTAACAAAGATAATGCTTGTGCAAATATTTTTTTGCAGCGCAAGTAGGATATAAAAAACTTAAAGTCTACTAAAACTAATAATTGTTTACAGGTATTACTTAGACTGCACTAACTAAATAACTATAATAACTTTAAACTTGCTTTTAATTATATTACTAAATACTATATTTAGATTTTGTCTATGCGTGTAGTTAAAGCTACCTTAAAGCTTATAACTTTAAATTTACGCTTCGGCCTTTTGAGACAACCTGTTGATGTGACTACACATTGTGTAGACACCTTTTTAGTAAAAAAAGATTTATTGCTAACAAAATGTCTAGGCTTATGCCCTCTTATTTAGCATTGATAGCACGCAATTAGTGTGTTGCATGTTTAAATAGAAATAAAGAAAAGCAAAACAAAAATGCAAATTGCTTTTTAACTTAACGCGCTCTATCCTGCCTATCTTTGTTACTTTACTATTAAGCACTTCTTAATAAATTACAGCAGCAATACTATTTTTACCTTGCTTGCTAACTTATAAACGCAACAATAAAAAGCTTACTTTTTTTTTCTGCCTTTCTTTTCTTTATTATTAATTTAATATCTTGCATTAGCTGTTTAAGCTAAGTTCTAGTCTTTATACTTAGCTCTTGCATAATAAATAAGAAAAAAGAAATACTAAAGCAATAGATCTCAAGTACTACGCTAGTATTAGCAAATACTCTTAAGATTGTGTATTCTTTTCACAACTAGCTAAATCAGGGCTTTATAATTTTTTTACATATGTAAATATTGCAGATAAAAGAATTGTTTAAAATCTGTATAAACTTAGAAGTTTAGTTAAGTAGTTAAGTTTTAAAATAATTAATAAGTTTAGGTGTTTGAATAAGCAGTTTGAGTTAGACTAGATTAAGTGCTAAGTAAATAGTAGCAAAAAATGCTTTTTTTAAATAAAAGCCTAAAATAAGGAGATAATTGCTGCAGAGGTTAAATACTATAACAGTGTATTGTATACAGATTGTTTATATGCAGTGCTGTTTAAAAGGTAAAAAGCAGTAAGTAAAAAGCAGTAGCTTTAGCTTTATAAAGTATTGTAAGCTCTTGCTGCAGTACGTACGTGTCCTTTCTCATGATTACATTTTATTGCAATTCTATTGCAATCTTACTGTAATCCTATTGCTAGCTATAGGCTAGCAATCGCCGTTAAACACGGTTATCTAGTATTGTTTTTTACTGCTTTAGCAATTTTTTTTAACCCTAATTATTGCTTAGTAGTCTATGCTTTCCTCCTAGAACTTATTTACCTACTGTGTAAATCTTATTAACTACACACAATCTTTTTTTTGACTTTTGCAACTAATAAGTAGAGGGTAGCTGCTTTTTACTTTTTTAGAACCCCATTTTGACTACAACAACAACCACTACCTTTAACACCCTGAAAAATAAATAACTTTAAATTTACTAACATTAATTAAATTTGTCTTGTAAACAAATTGCACTGCGTTTAAAAAACAGTATAGATTATTACTAAATAAGTACTAAATTAAATATTGTCGCATATATCAGCCACGCGCCTCAGCCACGAGGCTCTAGCCACGAGGCTCTAGGCACAAGCGTCAAGGCCTGCACGGCGCGCGCAGCGCCAAGCGCCGAGCCTTAGAGCCTTCACGCTAAGTTTAGAAGAAAGCATCTAAACTCTATAGAATACTTGCCGGGCTTAGAGGAATTCCTCTAAGCTCTACACTGCTCTTTATAGACTACAATATTTCTTTTATATATAGAGAACGTCCTAGACGCAGATAGAAAGACAGAATTAACTATCTAGTTCTCCTAAACTACTGTTACTAGCTCTTTATTCTTTATAGTTATAAGCCTAGCGCTTTAAATTGTAGTTTAGATTCTCCTTACGCAACTTAAAGTACGCTAGTAGTAGTTTAGACTCTCTAATTTATTTAAACACACCTCTTAACTTACTAACTAATTACAGTATAATAATAGTAAGCAACTTACTACAAATTACTAACTTAGCGCGCCTCATAGGCTACGCAAGCTAGACTTACTAGTATACCTAGCTAAAGTTTAATGCTAAATCTAAAAGAGTCTAGAAATATATTAACCTAGAGGCTATTGTAACTATTAATATATTTATAGGGCTACCTTTAAGGCCTTTAGTACTTATAGAGAACTTTACTAAAAAAAAAGCTTAAAGCTTACAATAAAAAGCTTAATAAATATTAGGTATAGTATATAGACTAGGCTGTAAACACACGCGCTTTATAGTATATATAAAACTAGGTTTATATAACTATTAATAAGCAGTTATTAGCTCTAATTATAATAAAACTTACTAATAAACCAAGCTAAACTCTAAATAAGCTTGTTAAGTAATTAAAGCTTAAACTAGCGCTAACAAACGCTGTTAACTAAATAAGTCCTTACCCTCCTCCTCCATCTCCATCGCAATCTTGTTGCTAGCCATAGGCTGGCAATCGCCGTTGAACACGTTTCAATTGGTGTCCTTTTTTGGTACCTTCAGCAAATTTTTTCGACCCTAATTTTTGCTTAGTAGTCTAAGCTTTTCTGCTCCGAGCGCTTAGCGCGTAGACCTTATCTACCCACTGTTCGAATCTTGTTAACTACACACAATCTTTTTTTTGTAGTAGAGGGTAGCTGCTTTTTACTTTTTTTAGAAACCCCATTTTGACTACAACAACAACCACCACCTTTGACACCTTAAAAATAAACTAAATAATAACATGCTAGAAGTACCGCGCAAGCCTTAAAAAGGCAAAGCTAGGAACTATAAAATTATAAGCTTAGTATAATAAGTAGTAAATAAGCTAATTAAAAGCTAAAGGACTAAAAATACCTAAAGTAGACAGCGCGCTAGCTATATTTAACTTTCTAGACGCTGTAGAAGCTAAATATGCTCCTAACTAGGTAAGCACTACAAAAACGTTTTACTAACAGTAATATACGCTTAAGAAGGATTATTCTAATCTAGACTAAATAAGTTAAGTATTTTTAGAAATGCTCTACTAGCGCTTAATTAGCTTACTAAGCTTAGCTAAATTTTTAAAAGCTTACGCTACTTTAAAAAGCTTGAAACTTTATATATAAAAATAAGGCGCTAAAGTAGTAGGCTAGAAATAAAGCTATAAGTGCCCTTGCAGAGATAGCACTAAAAAAATACATCTTTAAAAGCTAGTAGAATACTACGCACTCCTAGTAGTAATTAAGGCTAGCCTCAAAGTTAACTATAATATTAATAAAAAAAGGGCTAAAAAAATTTAAAACTACTTATATACTAACTAGTACAAAGATCTTTGTAAAGAGCTTATTAAAGCTAGACGTAAGCTTTTTTAGAAAGAGAAGAGAAAATTAAAGCTTTTTCTAGGCAATATAGTTGTATTCTTAATTAATCTGTTAAGACCCAGAACTAGGACTCGTGGAGAAGTCTTTACAAAGACGTCGGTATTTTTAGACAATAGCCTAACGAGCAGCTAGCAGTCACGTGATTGCTTAGTGCTTAGTGCTCTTAGCACAACTGAGCAACACTAATTACACTGTAGGACTGCTTAGTGCTTAGTGTTCTTAGCACGTACTAAGCAGAGCATACACTTGTTAGTATATAGTAGTAGGCATTAAGCCCTTATAGCTTAGTGTGTTTAACTTTAAGTGCAATCTAAAGATTACCTAATTCTTAACCTCTTTGTGTTATTTATATTGTTCTACTAAACGTGCTAACACACCCCTGTGCTATTACATTAATCTACTAATTGTGCTAGTACAAACTCCTCGTCTATTACACTTACTTATTTTAAGAGAACTAACACAGATTATCTATAGACAATCTTTATACTTTAAACACTCTTAAGATAAGTAATACTACTATAGACACCTTTGCTAATTCTTAAACTACAGGAACAACTACGCATACTAACAAGCCTAAAACCTACTATAGTAACTGTAATCAGCTTAAGGCATAGCTACTCTAAGTTAACAGATACTTTTATATTAAAGAAACTAAGATTAACAACAACAACGTAGTTGTATAGGCCTTTATATTTTTATAAAAAGCTGCTAAAAAATAGGCTAATTTTATTCTTTATTAATATATAGACATAACTGTTAATAATAATGCTAATAAAGCACTTGTTAAAGACTAAGATAATTTTAAAATAGAAATAAAAAAAGTATTCTTACTCTTTAAGAAATTTATAGTAGTAGAATAAAAGATTTAAAAGTTGTAACAAACTTGCTCTACAGCTAACTATATAACAGAGTTTTAGTAGTACTAAATAGTTATTAAATAGAACAACAACGCTTTAATATAGATATACTAATAAGGTTTTAAACTAGCTGTATGTATAAAACTTATACAAAGCAGAGCTACTTTTAACATACTTAATAAACTTATAGCGAAAGCTATTTAAGTAGATAATAACCTTTACAAGCTTAAGTTAAAAAAACAACTGTTTTTATAAAGAAATTGTACACTAGAGAATATAAACGCCTAACTACGTTAAACCTATTAACGCCTGTACTCTAACTAAGGTTAACAACAAAACAATACGCCATCTTTTGGTGATAAGTTGGCCACGTGGCCTAATCGTTTGTTACGTAGTACTGACTTAGTGGGCATTGGTGCCCACCTCGGTTACACCTAGAATCTTAAAATATTATACAACTAATAGCTACAAGCTTATGCACTTTAATAATCTTAATAAAAGACTTTAGAAAGGCAAGTTTTAGCACAACAAAAATAGCAAGAAAAGGATTACTTACTATATATATAGTAAAGAAGGTTATATAAAGCAGGACTGCTAGAGCTAAGGCAAAGTAATATAATAGTTAAATGTCTTTTACTATGTAGTACCTAGCAATAATCTAGAGGAAGAATAGAATGTTATTACCTAACCTACTATTACAGTCTAAGAACAGGACTAGGCAAATATTAATAGTCTAGATAACCTTTTTATAATTACTTTAGAGAAAGCTTTAGACAACAACGTCTCTAAGATAATACTTAACAAAGAAATAAAAGCAACTTTAGCTAACTAAACTAAGTATAAAAAGATAGCTAGGTTCTAAGAAACCTACTAGCCCTCTACACTAGTAGCAAAAGAAGCACTAACAGCCTAAGACTAAGAAATTTTACTACTAGCTGTATAGAAATACTCTACTACGCTAGATAAACAAGATATTAACACATAGGTACTACTACTCTTAAAAATATAATGCTTAAACAACTTAGCTAAAAAGATTAACGTTCTGCTAAGGCAGCTTAAACAACTTAAAAATATTTTTATAAAACCTTGCAAAAGAATATTTATTAAATACTACTAGTATACTAACTTACTAGAGAAACTATAAAAAAAAAAGATTACTTTAGAGGCAACTATTAATAAAGCCTTATATAATAACTTTGTATAAAAATAGACTTAAGATGCTAAGGCATTTTAGAATAAACTAACACAGCAACTCTTAAATAAAGAGAGAAAGAAGATTTACAAAAAACTCTAGGCAATACGCTAGAAGCGCAGGACTTAGAGCAACAGCCGCGCTATAAACATGTATTATTAGATAGACTTACGCAATCTAGAACACGCAAAGTACTCCTAGACAGCATATATATATAATAGCTACATAATACATTATTTAGACAAGTACAAATTAGAATAGTTTCTTAAAAAACTAAAGAGAATACCTTAATACTAATACTTATAGTATAACTGCTCCCCTTATAGCACACGTGCTTTAATATTAAATGTAAACTATATATAGTTACTAAAAAGTTCTACAAATTTAGCATATAGTCTTTTTTAAACAAATACCTTAAACACCTAAAACTACTAGGGCAATAAACGCAATTAACTTTCTAAGCCTTCTTAAGCTACTAGTAAAGCTTAATAGACATTAAATAATAGTATTAGTAGACTTTAGCTTCTAGGCTAACTTTGTTTCCTCTTAAGCAGTGCAAGTAGCAGGCCTATAAACACTAAGAAAATAAGAACTTTATTTACTACATATAGCGAATAGTTAGCCTATACTAGGCGAGACAACTATTACGCATGAGGTTAACAAGGTAACGCTTAGCATCTAGAAACATAAGAAAGAATTAGACCTAGACGTCTTTAAATTAGCTACCTACAATATTATATTAAGAATTCTTTAGTTATAAGAATATAACTTGCAGATTAACTAAAAGTTAAAGAAGTTTTTATTTAAGTGCTGTAGATTAGACGCAACTATAAGCTAGCTTACGCATTTAATAACTATAATAGTAAATAAAAGGAAAATTAATGATATTACTAAAAGATAGTAGACCTTAATTAAGAACAATCTTACAACATAAGGGTTTAACTTAATAGACACTAGTAGAGTACTTCTAGGTTATAAAGTTAAAGTTTTAAAAAAGCGCATAACTTTAAATATCTTAAAAGAGTATAAAGAATTTTAGCACCTCTTTATAAAAGTAGTAGATAGCAAAGCCTTACTAAAACACTAACTCTAGGACTATAAGATTGTTCTAGAAGAAGAGAAAACTCTACCTTTTAAGCTAATTTATTAATTATTAAAGATAGAACTTAAAGAACTAAGGACTAAGCTAAATAAGAATTTAAAGAAAAGATACATTAGACCTTTAATATTACTAGTAGAATTTCTTATACTCTTTATACTAAAGAAGAATAGGCTACTAAGAATATGCGTTAACTACTAGAAACTTAACAATATTACAGTAAAGAATTAATACTTATTACTAAATATTATAAAGCTTTAAAATTAATTATTTTGTGCTAAAGTCTTTACTGTATTAGACTTTTAAAATAGATATTACTTTATTAAAATAAAGAAAGGTAAAAAATAGAAGATAGCGTTCTAAACACAATATAGACATTATAAATATACTATTATACTGTTTAGGCTTATAAACGCCTTAGCAATATTTTAAAAACTTATTAATAATGTATTAAAATTATATTTAGATATTTTTATTATAGTATACTTAGATAATATCCTTGTCTACTCTAAGAACTTAAGGGATTATGTAGAACATGTCTATATAGTACTAAGGTGCCTAGACTAGTTTAACTTTTAGCTTAAACTAAAGAAATATAAGTTTTATAGAAATAAGGTTACTTTTCTTAGATATATAGTAGGAGCATAGGGAGTACAAATAAGTAAAGAAAAAATGCAAGTAGTTAAAAAATAGCTATACTTAACAATAGTTAAAGAGATATAATTATTTTTAAAATTTTTAAACTTTAACTAACAGTTTATTAAAAACTACTTTAAAATTACTATTCTATTAATAAAACTTATAAAGAAGGAGATACTCTTTAAGTAGAATAAAAAAGCAAAAAACACCTTTTAGACGCTTAAAAAAGCAAGCATAGAACTACTATGCTTTAGAATATTCTAAGTAAGATAACTATTACGCTTTAAAACTAATGTATTAGACTTTGCACTTAGAGGCTGCGCTAGTTAATTATATAAAAGCAAATAGCACCTAATTACGTACTATTTATAAAAATTCTTTAGACTAGAAAAATAATATAACGTCTACAACAAGAAGCTACTAGCTATTATTACATGCTTATAGCATTAGAGAGTATACGCAGAAAGCTACTTAGAACTTATAATATTTATAGATTATAAGAACTTAGTTAACTTTACAACTACTAATGTACTTAACTAATAATAAGTAAAATAGTTAGAACTCCTTAAACAATACAAGTTTAAGATTATATACACACCTAGAAAGGACAATAGTAAAGTAGACGCCTTTAGCTAACAACATAATATTACAGGAACAAAAGAAATTATTAATACTATAATACTTAAGATTAATAAAAATAAATTACTAGAACTAGCAAGAACACTAAACGCAGTTTTACAAATTACACCTAACATACTAAAAGAATTACAGAAAGCAATTATTAAATAATATTATAACAACTCTATACATAGTTATTTTAGTATTACACAAACTATAGAACTTATTAAAAGGAATTATAAGTTTCTAGGAATAAAGGACAAGGTTACTTCCTTTATTGCTAAATGCGTAGACTATTAGAAGAACAAGTATAGTACCTACACACTCTACAGAGAAATGTAAGTAATAGAGCTACTTAACGCACTATAGTTAGATATCTTTATAGACTTTATTATAGGCTTACTAGTTTTAAGAGACTTTGTTACTAAAGTATTTTATAACGCAATTCTTGTAGTAGTTAATTAATTTATAAAACAAGCAGAGTACATTGCCTTTAGAAAAGATTTTATAGCAGTATAGCTAGCATACATTATTAACAACTAAATTATTAGGCACTATAGTATACTAAAGTTAATTATTAGTAACAAAAATAAGCTCTTTACCTCTAATTTTTAAACAATATTATTAGCTGTAATTAGAATAAAAAAAAAGCTATTAACGGCCTATTATCTGTAAACAGACAGATAAACAGAATAAATAAATTATATAATAAAAGCTTATCTTAGGATATATATTAACTAATAGTAAAACAACTAGGTATTGTTACTACTTATAGCATAAATAGCATACAATAATAAAATATTAGAGTTTATAAAATAAATACTATTTTACGTTAACTATAGAAGACACCTAAATCTCTTTATATATATATTTCTAAGCTAGAAAATAGAAGTAGCTATTGCAACAGCTAATAAGCTTAAAACAGTATATAAGTTACTTAAAACAATACTTAAGAAGGCTTAACGCTAAAGTATTTTATATATTAACTAAAAACAAAAAATAGCACTTTAGCTAAAAAAGAGGGATAAAGTATATTTACTTACAAAGAATCTTTGTACTAAATAACTAAACAAAGGACTTAATAATATTAAAGTTAGACTATTTTTAATTTTAGACTAGAAGGGACTAGTTATATATATAATTAACCTTCTACTAGATACAAAGATCTACTTAAGATTCTATATTAATATATTAGAACTAGCAGACCTAGAGACGCTACTCTAGAAAACCTTCTATTATAAGATAAAAGAAGAAAATAAATTTAAAGTTAAGAAAATTCTTATACACTAAAACAACAGCAACAGTAAAGAATATTTAGTTAAGTAGTTAAGTTATTTAGATAGCAATAATATATAAAAACTAGATATAAACTTTACAAACTGCTGTCTACACCTTGCAGAATACTACTAAAATTAGAAGCTTTTTACTAATTAAGCAGCAAGCTCTTAAAAGCACTCTAGGTGCTAGGCAAAAGGTTTAAAGCTAAACTTTTAAAAACACTAAAAAACTTTATAGTTTCTCTAGCTTTTTTATGCTCTAACTCTTTAATCTTATAGAACTCTACTACTATTATATTCTTTTCGCAACAGTTTAATAAATTTATCTATAAATAAAGCTATTTTTTGTAAGCGCACTATACACGCAACTTTTCTAACGCCTTTTTATATATTTTTATTATAGCATCTTATATATTACGACTTTCTTTTATACGTGTGCGTAGCTTTTTCTTTTCTATAGCTAAACGCTTAAACTCTAACTCTATTACCTAGACGTTACACTATTAGCCTTAACATAAACACTCGCTACACTTTTCTAAATAAATATATACTTTATATACGCGCTTGTTGTGCGTATAAGCAAAGTATTTTTAAACTATAGCTTTTCTAAAAAAATTAATAAAGTTGTAAAGATAGTAACAGCAATTAGTACTAGTAAAAAGTTTCTACTTAGGTATAGTAAGACAAGAACAAGGCAGCTAACGCTACTTATAATAAAAGGACGGCTTTATTATAAGCTAAGACTTTACTACTATTATATAACTTAAAGACAACTTACTAGAAGAAGAGAAGATAGTATTAAGACCTAGAACTAGAACTTATAAAGAAGTCTTTACAAAGACGTTAGCATTTTTAGACAATAGTCTAATAAGCAGCTAGCAGTTACGTAATTGCTTAGTGCTTAGTACTCTTAGTACAACTAAGCAACACTAATTACACTGCAGGACTGCTTAGTGCTTAGTGTTCTTAGTACAACTAAGTATACTAAGCAGAGCATACACTTGTTAGTATATAGTAGTAGGCATTAAGCTCTTATAGCTTAGTGTGTTTAACTTTAAGTGCAATCTAAGGATTACCTAATTCTTAACCTCTCTGTGTTATTTATATTATTCTACTAAACGTGCTAATACACCCCTGTGCTATTACATTGATCTACCAATCGTGCTAGTACAAACCCCTCGTCCATCGCACTCACTCATTCCAAGAGAACTAACACAGATTATCTACGGACGATCTTCACATAATCTAACGCTTCTTAAAGAGAATAACAGCCTAGGTATATACTATACTAGTAATTTTAACGCTTATATACTATTAAAGAGTACTATACTAGACAGTAGAGCCGCGTTGCACCTAGTAAATAGCAGGGAATTGCTTGTACTAGGCTTCTTCGTACCCGCTAGAGAAGTAGAGATAGTAGAGGCAGGCACTTAGGTCTTTCTTATTAGTAGCTAAGGAACTTGTATTCTATAATAAGTTCTAAATAAAATACATAGCAAGAAAACTAAAGACCTTATACTTATAAATATAGTAGTTATTAAAGATGTTTATTTTAATATTATCTTAGAAGCTTGCCTACATAGAAAAAGAGTCTAGTACTTAGGCCTAAATAATACTTTCTACTAAAGCACACTAGGCAGAAATATTATACTTGAAAAGCTTAAATGCTGTTACAACCTCTTATTCTTTAAATATAAGCTTTTATTCTTTTATCTTAAGCTTGTTATAAACGTAATGCATGTAGTTAAAAGCTTATAAGTAATATATTTAAAAAGCAACTTAAAGAACCTTTAGTATGCTTAAGTAGAGTACTTAGGCTTTAAAGTATTAGAAGCGCTTGCAAACGCAGCTTAAGGCGTAAAAATTAAAAAAATAGCATGTATTAAGTGCGAGCACTATGCTCTAACTTATATAAAATAAGTTATCTTAAAATAACTAAAGAAGCCTTCCTTTTAACTATACTAGAGTATTTTATAGAACTTATTTAACATGCCTTAAGGCTTTTTAAGAGAACAATAAATACAAGTAATTAAAGACGCCTTTAGTAGTAAGCTTTATATATATATTTTATAGGCAAAATCTATCTTACAGATTATAAGAGCCTTTTACAATTTTAAAGCTCTACTAAAAGCTTATTATAAGCTCTAAATAGTTAAAATTATATAAAACAATAATTTATTAACGCTGTTTTAAAGAAGGACGTTACAGTACTAAATATAGTGTTAAGAACGTAGTATTACTATTAAGCCTTCTTTACTAAATACACATAAAATAAATAAAGCTGCTAAACAAGTAGGACAAGAGCTAATAACAAAATCTATTAAAATAAAAGTAAGCGCAAACTTACTTAAAAAACTTTAGCTAAAGACTATTTAGGCTGCAGCCTAGCTTTATAATATAAGTTCTTTTTACGCGCATAGCTTACGCTTACTAAATAAGCTCCTTAAGTAATAAAGCAAGAAGTACTTTAAGTACTATAAGCCTAAGCCTTTTAAGAGCTTTACAGCTAATATAAAACTAAATTAAAGTAGTATATATGCTTACAGCTACTGCGCCTATCCTTCAAACAAAGATAGAGTAGCTAGGCAATATAAAAAAAGCTTTAAGACTTTTTTTAAAGGCTATATTAGTTACTTAGTAGGCTATAGAGCTTCTAACATATACTATATATAAGTTTCAGCACTTAACTAAGTTATTACAACGCATAATGTTACATTTAACAAGATAATATACTACTAAAGACAAGCTTATAAGCTGCCTAAGTAGAACGTAGTACTTATAGTAAATACTTTTAATAAAAATAAAATTAGTAAGGCTAGAGAAGTACTAAAGCAGCTTACTAGTATTAGTTAAATAGAGGTAACAATATAAGAGACCTTACAGCTAATAAGTAATTAGTTAGTAATAAAGACTGTAAAAGGCCTATTATAGTCTTTAACAAGCAGTACGCTAAAAGCACATAAAAAGCATTAGGCTAACGCTTCTTAGGGAATTTGTGCAGGGCAGAAAGGTCTTTTAGAATAGCTATTAACGCCTAAGGTAACGCTAGCGCCTTCTTTACTAAGAGCGTAAATGCTAAAGCAGAGCACTCTAGCTTAAAGAGCTACAAGTAGTAGTAATAAGCTGCTTAGCTTTTAGGAATTATAAACTACTAGTAGATTAAGCTTAACAGATGCGTAGAGACTTTTACAGTTTTAAAAAAGAGCAAGAATCACTTTTAAAAACGCCTAGCGTAGTGCTAAGAATCTTATAATACTAACTAAAGCCTCTTAGAATTCTCTAGCAAAGAAACTTTATAAAAACAAGGTATAAAGACTTTTTGCAAAGAGTTTTTTAAGGCTAAAGAATATACACTAACATAGTTTTAATGTAAAAAGTACAGGCGAATACTACTTATTATATAACTCTTTAAAAGCTTTTAAGCTTAAAGTACTACTTTTTTAATTTTAGAACTATGATAAAGAGCTAATTACAGTCTATGCTGTAATAGCAGCAGCTCTTAAAAAAGTTAATCAATTTTAAATATACTTTAACAATCTCCTAAAGCTTCTAAATAAATAGAAGGACTTCTACAACTACTAATATAGGACTTTATTTAGTCAGGCTAGCTAAAAGGAGATTAATACTCTACCTTTAAAAGGCACCTGAATAGAAGAGGAGATTTTAGAGAACTCTAAGCCTCTTTCTCTTAAATAGGTATTTACCTACAAGCTTAATAAGAATAGCTACTTTCTTAAATATAAAGCACGTCTTGTAGTAAGAAGAGACTTTTAAGTAAAGAACTTACTATACTTAATATACGTAGTAACACTAGCTACAAGATCTTTTAGGCTTGCAATTATAATTACAGCTAAGTTTAATATAGAGATATAGTAGCTTAACGTAGTAAGCACGTTCTTTAAAGCTAATATTAGTAATAAAATAATAGTTTTATATAACTTACTAGATAGTTATAAGCGCCTAGGCAAGTGCGTTAAACTTAAGAGAGCTTTATTTATTTTTAAGGTGTCAAAGATGGTGGTTGTTGTTGTAGTCAAAATGCGGTTTCTAAAAAAAGTAAAAAGCAGCTACCCTCTACTAATTAGTTGCAAAAGTCAAAAAAAAGATTGTGTGTAGTTAATAAGATTTGAACGGTGGGTGGATAAGGTCTACGCGCTAAGCGCTTGGAGCAGAAAAGCTCAGACCACTAAGCAAAAATCAGGGTCGAAAAAATTTGCTAAAGGTACCAAAAAACGACACCAATTAAAACGTGTTCAACGGCGATTGCCAGCCTATGGCTGGCAACAAGAGCGCTTTATATAGCCTAAGAGACTTGCCTTTAATATAGTATAATAAGTTCTTAAGTACACTAAAGAAGCTTAGCTTATAGGCTTTAGCTAAAAAGCTGTACTTTTTCTTTACTACGGACTGCAAGCTCCTTTTAATATTCTATGTAGATAATATACTTTTTATATGTTATTTTACTTACTAAACTAGAGCCTATAAGCTCCTTAAGTCTATTAAAGAAACCTATAAAGTTAATAATAAAAAAAGGCAAGCTAGTTTTTAGAAATAAGGATTGTAAGAAATTATAAAAAGTGCATAATATTACTACTACATAATACCTATATTAACAAAGTTGCTAAAAAGTTTAACTTAGACGCCCTTAGTAAGTTCCCCTAAACTCCTTTACCTCTAGAGAAGCTAGTTAAAAATCTAGAAGAGGCCTTAAAGCCTTAAATTAAAGCCTACTAAGAGCGCGTTAGTAGTGTGCTGTACACAGCTATTATGCTGCGTCCTAACACTACTTACGTAGTTTCTAAGCTCTTTTACTTTTTTACTAACTTTTTAAATGCTTATATAAAGGCTGTAGATTACCTTATACAATACCTCTACTATATAAGGCATAAGGAAATTATATATAGTAATAATAATAATAATAAGTTTACTATATATAGAAACGCATCTTTGGTAAATAATTTAGAAACTTATTAATTTTCTTAAAGCTATATTATTATGCTCTTTAGAGGTCTAATTGTTTAGAAAGTAGCTTGTTAAGCTACAGTAATAACTTTAACTACAGAAGCTAAGCTCTTTATATTAGAGTATACAGCAAAAAAATTTATAGCGCTTAAAAGACTATTTAAAGAGCTTAAGCTTGTAGTTTTAGAAGCCTAAAAGATTTTTTGTAACAACTAACAAACTATATACTTAGTTATTAAAAAGTAAGAAAAAATAACTACTAAGCTCTGTTATATTAATATATAGAATATATAGCTCTGCTAGGAGCACGCTAAAGGCTTATTTTAGATTAAATATTTACTAATAGCTAAGATGCTAGCTAATAGACTTACTAAGTACTTATTAAAGTAAGAACTTAAGCACTTTAAGAAGCTTATTAATATAGAACGCGTGTCTTACAAAGAATTATAAGAAAAAAAAGTATAAAAAAAAAGATAAATGTTTAATTATTAGGGTAGATTAGCTCTCTACCTTTAAAGAACTTATAAGATTCTAGAAGAACAACTCTCTCTTAATAGGTTTTTCAGTAACTAGGAGGTTAACTAGCTTATCTAACAGCTTTTTAGCGCGCAGACAACGCGTAAGGAGACTGTTAGAAGAGCTAGTAGGCCTCTTTTAGTTATTCTAACTCTTCTTTTTTTTTACTTTACCTTTAAGGCCTTCTCTAGACTTTTTTTACTTAGCTACTTCTTTTAAAAGGACGTAGATAGCTGCTTATAAGCTTTTTAGCCTGCTTATTCTATAATTTGTTAGTATAAGAAACTGAAAAAAAAATAAAAAAAAAGCTTATAACAGCGCATTCTTTTAGAGCTTAGCAAAAAGCTTTTTAGCTAAAAAGATAATAATTTAAGAACTTTAATTCTTAGTAAAAGCTTGAAATTTAAAAAAAAATATATATATAAAACTTTATAAGTCTTCTTATTAAAGCACTACTAGTAACACGTTTTAAAGCCTAAGGCCTTGTCTTAACAAGCTTTATTAGAGCTACTAGATAAAGCGCTTTTAACGCACTTAAGATAGGGCACGTTGCAATGCACACTAAGTTTACCTTAGCGCCTAGAAGTTGCTGCTAAGGTCTTACCCCTGCAGGCAGTTTTAACTAGAGTTTTAAACTTATTTACACGCCTTTTAAATATATAGGCTAGTGCTATACTTAAAGCAGCAATAGTTAGCTTAGCGTAAAAAGCGCGTTTTAAAGCAGCTGCGCTACTAGCAAGGGCAGCAACAGCAGTAGCAAGAGCAAGAGCGTAAGTAAGGGTAAAGGCGGCATAGCAGCAGCAGCACGCGTAGAGGCGTAGGCAGCAGCATAAGTAGTAGTAGCTTTTTGTAGTTTTAACTTCTATATAAAGTTAGTAACTAAATAAAAAAAAGTACTAAAATAGAGCTAGAAACTACGTAAAAGTATAAAGTAGCGTATAGTAGCTTAAAAAGCTATATAAGAGTATAATAGCACTTGCAAAAGTAATTAGTATTACTTTTAAAAAACTTAGATAAGTTGCTAAGTAATACTTATAGCAGCTATAGTAAAGTTAGATACTAAGCCTAGAAAGCTTAAAAATTATTATTGTTTTAGCACCTTGCGCTAAGCCGCGCGTGCGTAGTACGTTACAGGACGCGCTATAACTATATAGAGCTCTATACAGCTAACTAAAGTCTTAGTTACTTAAAGAGTATATCGCATATATTAGCCACGCGCCTTAGCTACGAGGCTTTAGCCACAAGGCTCTAGGCACAAGTGTTAAGGCCTACGCGGCGTACGTAGCGCTAAGCGCTAAGCCTTAGAGCCTTTACGCTAAGTTTAAAAGAAAGCATCTAAACTCTACAGAATACTTGCTAGGCTTAGAGAAATCCCTCTAAGCTCCACACTGCTCTTTATAGACTACAATATTTCTTTTGTATATAGAGAACGTCCTAGACGCAGATAGAAAGACAGAATCAACTATCTAGTTCTCCTAAACCACTGTTACCAGCTCCTTGTTCTCCACAATTATAGATTACTTTTGTACTTAAACTGCTTTTGTGAACTGCTTAACTTTATACTCTGCAGTCTGCACTTAGATAATTTAAAAGGCATACAACTAAATTTTCTTTACTTACTTTAGTAGTACTAAAACTTATTAGTTAATTACTTTAAAATATTACTAAAAAAGTATAAAAGTTACCTATAAAAAGTACATATAGAACTGCATAGCCTGTTGCAAGGCACATTTAAGACAGACCTAAATTTTTAAATTATTTACTTCTTACTAATCTTTAATTATTAAATACAACACTTGTATATTAACTTTACGAAATTTTTACTAAATAAAGCTGGTTATAATTAAATTATAATTGCAATTAATTATTTATTTAAACAGGCTATTTGTATGCCTTATTACAAGACCATTGACACAAAAAGTATAGCTAAGTTATTTATTTAATAAGTATATTAATTTAGATTTATACTCAATACAATAATTTTTAACTTAGAACTTCAGTTTATTTTTAGTTTTTAGTTTAAGGTTTGTTAGATTTTAAGCATTAAAGTTAAACTATTAACAGCCTACTACAAAGAAACTAATAGTTAAAAAAACATTATAAATAATTATATAAACAAAAAGCTTTAGTTGTTTCGATTCTACTACTATAATAACTAGAGTAAACTACTGCCTATAATTAGTAAAGCACAAATTTTCTTACTTTATTTTACTTTAGGCATGTTCTTGTATTAGATCTTTTACAGATTTAATCCTAGACAGAGCTAGAACTAAAAGCAGCTAGCTAACACTTTTACTTTCACTAATAGAATAAACTACAAGAATATGTTAGCCTTAGCTACTTCAATATATAATGCTTAAGGAAAAGCACAAACTTCTTTAAAAAAAAGCTTAAAATTAAATATAAACTGTAATAAATAATTACTGTTAACTAATTAATTAAAATGTTAGAAATAAAGTTTTTTACATATAAAGACCCTTGCAACTAATTTCTTAAGCTAAAAATTGTTAGCTAATATAAAAAAAACTTTTTAAAGTTTTTAAAAAGGTTATTTACTTATATTGCTTTAAGTTACGAAAAGAGTTTTAAATTCGTAATAATTTTGCACTAGAACTATTGTACAAGGATTTTTAAAATTTATTTTGTAATTAAAGAGCTTTAAAGCTAGCTTTAACTCTAATTCAAGGCATAAAAAAATAAAAAGTTAATTAAATTTTTGTTAGCAAAGTATATTACTTGAGGTTAAAATTCTATGTTACTTAAGTTAGACACAACTTAGACATAACTTAGTACTTAGCTTCGAATTTTATAAAAGCTTTTTGTAAAAAAACTTTTTATATTTAAGTTTTTTAAAGTTCTTAGCAAAGTAAATTAAAGCTTAAAAGAAAAAAAGATATAACTTTACTGCAAAATAACAATATAAAAGAATTTTTTTTTGAATAAGTATTTAGTTAAATAACTAGGCTACCCCTAGTCTACTCTTAATTCTAATTTCTCTCTTTTTTATCTCTTACCTTTACTTAAAGATCTAGGAAGAATTGCTCCTTCTCTTTATAATAAGAGGAGGAGCTAGAGGAAAGCCTACTACTTTTTTTTTCCTTTTCTGCCTCTTTCCAGAGGCGCTGCTTATTTTCCTTTTTTTTAGCAGAGAAACTAAACTACTACTACCAGTTTTACTTTAGTAAGCAAAAGCTTTTAAAAAAGTAACTTAGCTATTTAGTAAACAAACAGTATTTTAAATCTTTTAAAAGACTTAGTAAGTTAAAACTAAAATTAAAGCTATAATCAGCTTTTTCTTTTAGCTTTATATTACTTAAAATTTCTTAGCTAAGACGAAAGCTGCTGCCTATACTTGCTTTTTAGTAGAAAAGCAGTTTTTTGCTAAATATTCTTTGTGCTCTGCAGTAGCTAGAAAGCTTATAATAGTAAAAAGTTTAAAAAACCTCTTCTTAATATACTTTAGTACTTATTAAAGTCAACCTTAAGTTTGAAAAGGCAAGACATATTAAACTTATAAAAAAGCACTTCTTCTTCTGCTGTGCATAATAAGTACATTTTCTAAATGTTTTAGAGTAGAACTAATATTTAACTCTAAAATTTTGGAGATTAAGCCATTTAGCTGTTACTCCATAGGATCTAGGTGCTCAAAATCACACCTGGAGTACTACAAACAAGTAGAAGGCAGAGACCTCTACCTCTGAGTTGATAGTAGAACAAGCAACTATACCTAGAGATTGAATTCGCAACATAAAAACGCTCTGTACAAAAGCGCGCACTAACTACAAGCAAATAAAGTAATACGATTTTAGTAAAGCTTTTAAAAAGTAGTATAGTATGTGTATGTATGTGTGTATATGTGTGTATGTGTAGTGTTTTAAAAAGGCAGAAAAATTAAACACAATTTGTTCTTAATATTTTAAAATTAATAAACACTTAAGGCTAGTCTAACACTGCTCTAAGTTGTAGTTGTAGTAACTGCCTATTAGAAGTCTATAACAACAATAAAATACGTTATAAAGTTAACAACAAATAAATAACAAATATGTTAGAAAATATACATAGCTATAGGACTAGCTAACTACTAAGAGAGGGGGTAGTGTAATAAACACGTTACAACTCTATTATTATTACTAGTTTCTTAGGATTTTATCTGTATTAGACTTACTTTAGTTATAGCCTAGATCGCAGGTATAAAGATAGCTTAGAACCTTTAGTTGCTCTGTAGATTTTTAATATTCTTTTGTACAAGGCTTATAAGTATTTTATTTAAATTAAGGCTTATTTGTAGATCACAACAGACTCCTATATGCCTTGCCGTAATCCCTTCTGCTGATACTGATCTGTAAGTCTTGCCTGCGCCGTTACAGTTTATAAAAATATTTAACTATAGTATGTTAAGTAGCTTTATTACTTGTATCTCTTTATAAAGTGCGTAAGTACTATGCTTATTCTTCTAACAGTCTGCGCACTTAGCAATAAAAAAAGTAACTGTATTTTTTATTTTTAAAAACTTATGATTTCTCTTAATAACTTTTATAGTTTAAATAATACTTAGATAACTATGTACAAAGTTATTATAGTGTTTTTTAATATTTGCTTTTTGTGATTCATTTAGTATGTTGTTTTTTATTTATAAATTTGCATTGGGCATTTTAACTAATTTTAGTGATTTATTTTTATGTACTTTAACTATTACTGTATTAATAATTCCTTTAGTTTCCACAATGTTGTATTATTAGCTAAAAGCGTCTGCTCTGCTGTTTATTTTTAGTATATATATAATCTTAAACTTATCCTATTTAAGTAATTTTAAATATTTGACTTATACTTACTTAAGTACTTTAGTAGTTATAAAGTTAACTAAGTTCTTGTAATTTATGAATATTGTAAGTTCTAAGCAGCTTTCTATATATACTTTTTAATGCTGTAAGTATGTAATAAAAGCTAGTAGCTTTTTATTATAGGCGTTATATTATTCTTCTGATTTAGAGAATCTCTGTAAATAGTACGCAGTTAAGTGCTACTTAGTTTTATACAACTAACCAGCATAGCTTTTTAGTGCAAAGTTTAATACAGTGGGGTGACAGAAAAAAAAAGAAATCAAAAAGATTATAGTTTTCAAAGCTTTATAATTCGATAACTAGAAGGGCTATACTAAAAGAAGTTAGTGGTTTGATAAGCCAAGAACCTCCTCTTCAAGATAGGTTGCTTAGTAAGCTGCTTAGTCAGCATATTTGCGCCTGTAATCTTGTTTGAAATAAGTTGAAATAAAGCAGAAATAGATTTCAGCATATCTTTTTTGTAAACGTATAAAAAGGGCTAAAAAAACCAAGTTTAATTAGCTTACGTAAGCATGATGCAAGCAAATTTCAATGTAATATTTCTTACTTTCTTATAGTTTAATTAAAGGATACAAAATAGGGGTTGCTTACGTAAGCACCAATTACGTAATAACTTAGTAAAAATAAAGTATATCAACTCCTCTTGTTTATCCTAACTTGTTTTTTTTTTATATTACATCCTCTATAGCTTGCAATCTCTCTTAATTTGAATAACAAGTTTATACTTTATATTTATGCAACAAATCTGTTTCCTCTGTTAGTAATATACTAGAAAAGCCTTCTGAAAGTATTTAGAACACTCTTTATTAAATTAAACAAAAAAAGAACGCTCTTTCGTCTATTATTAGCTCTAAACAAGGTCGTCCTTCTAAAATCTTAAAAAAAGCAAAAAGAGTGCTTAGTAAAGACCTTACAAGAAGCTCTAAAAAGACAATTCAACGTCTTTTAAAACAAAATAGTTTTGTAATGAAGTAGAATGCTATTACTTGCCTATATATATTGTACTACGCAACAATAATCTGTTTAGATTATTGTCGTGCTTATTTTTTAGTAAGTATAAAGATCGTCCGTAGATAATCTGTGTTGGTTCTCTTGGGATAAGTGAGTGCGATGGACGTGGGTTGTACTAGCACAATTAGTAAATCGATATTATAGTACAGGGTTGTATTAGCACGTTTAGTAGAATAATGTAATAACATAGAGAGGTTAAGAATTAAGTAATCTTTAGATTGCACTTAAAGTTAAACACACTAAGCTATAAGAGCTTAATGCCTACTACTATATTCTAAGAGAGTGTTATACTGTCCTACAGAATCCTATACTATCCCATGCGTAGGACGTTGTAGAATTTTATAGTATATTATAGGACGCATGTAACTTGTTCTATCAGAATTTCCGCTAAGGCCTGTAGGATTACACGCCTAGTGCAGGGTAGCGTTATTTATTAGTACACAAAAGCTTATCTTTTGTTTAAGTAGTCTAGAACTTTTCTTACCTTTATCTTTTATATATAGTCTGTACTTTCTCTCTTCTTAAGTTTATAACACTATTCCCTTCTTCTATATTTTTATTTTTATAAACTAGCCTAATAGTTTTCTATAGTACTACTTATTATCACGCACTTAGTAATTGCATAAATAGTATTAGTTAACTTACTATAGTTACCTGTTAATATTGTGTTAAGAAAAGTTTACTATATTAAATATTTTTGTTAAAGAAAGCGTGTAAGAATTATTATAAAACAAAGTTGAAAAATATATTTTAGTAGAAGTACTATTACTAAATTATTTACATTTAAACTAAAATTTAGCTTAATTAACGTAGTAAAAGTCTAAAGCTAATATAGTAGAGGTAGCTACGCTTAAGGCGTTATTAGCAGCACGTAGAAAAAAAAATATCTTTAAAAATAGAATAAAGTACTAACGTGTTATAAGTAGTAGTAAACAAATAAATTAGAGAAATTTATTAAAAAAAAAAGCCTTAGAAGCTATAAAAAATATTAACTATAGAGTTAGTATTCTAAAAAGTAGCCTAATACCTAGTACACTGTTATTAGTTAGAGCGCGTTCTCTTCTATCTATCTAGAAGGTAATCCTACTTTTAACAACTTCTTAAGTAAGATATATAGTACTATACAAGCAGTAAGCAATAATTTATAAAGTTTATATTTAGTTCTTTTATATTCTTGCTATTTAAGTATTTTAACTATTTAACAAAGTATTTTGTACTATTATTTTATACTTAGTGTGCAAGGATCTTCTTAACTTTTAAAATATTATCTTTTTTATTTTAAAGTAGAAGGTTTTTTAAAATAGCATTTTTAAGTCCACTTGTTCTAATATATTAATATAGAATTTTAAGTAAATGCTTACATTAAGTAGAAGATTAAGTGTATATATAACTAGTCTCTTTTAGTCTAGAATTAAAAAAAGTCTAACCTTAACGTTATTTAGTCTTTTAGTAGGTTGTTTAGTGCAAAAATACTTTATAAGCAAATTTACTTTATTCTTCTTCTTTAGCTAAGGTGCTATTTTTTATTTTTAGTTAACATATAGAATACCTTAGTATTAAGCCTTCTTAAGTATTGTTTTAAGTAACTTGTATACTATTTTTAGCTTACTAGTTATAGCAATAGCTCTTTCTATTTTTTAGCTTAGAAATATTTGTATTAAAATATTTAAGTATCTTTTATAATTTACGTAAAAAAGTATTTGCTTTATAAATTCTAAAATCTTGTTATAATATGCTCTTTATACTATAAGTAGTAGAAATACCTTATTATTTTGCTATTAATTAACATATATTTCAAGATAGGCTTTATTATATAATATATTTGTTTAGTTTGTGTGTTTATTTGTAAATAGTATGCTGTAAATAGCTTTTATTTTATTCTAATTGCAGCTAATAATGTTATCTA
The DNA here is from genome assembly GCA_009289805.1 of Alternaria gansuensis. Lineage (NCBI taxonomy): Eukaryota > Fungi > Ascomycota > Dothideomycetes > Pleosporales > Pleosporaceae > Alternaria > Alternaria gansuensis. The sequence continues at coordinate 178,510 of WBOK01000087.1, read as the reverse complement.
AAAGTGAAAAGTAAAAAGCTTATCTCTATAACTAATAATTAACTATAGTATACTATAATACTTAATAATTGAGTTGTTAATAACATGTGCTAGCTATACTACTGTAAAATGTTTTTTAAAAGTAATATACTCTACTTATTTAATAAATTAACTAACTACTACAGAAATTGCGTTATAAGATACTTTAGTAATAAGGTTTCTTAAGACTAGTAGTCTTGTAACAAAGTCTATAAAAATATTTAACTCTAGTACGTTAAGTAGCTTTATTACTTATATCTTTTTATAAAGTGCATAAGTACTATGCTTATTCTTCTAACAGTCTACGCACTTACCAATAAGAAAAGTAACTTTATTCTTTATTTTTAGAAACTTATAATTTCTTTTAATAAGTTTTATAGTTTAGGTAATACTAGAGTAGCTATATACAAAGTTATTGTAGTGTTATTTTATAATTACGTTTTATAATTCTTTTTTTACGTTATATATTATTTATAAAGTTTGTCCAAATAATTAATTATATTAATCTTAAGTATTAGAGTATTAATAATAACTTTTAGTTCTTATAATATTATGTTGTTAGCTGAAAGCGTTTACTTTACTATTGTTTTTTTCCAATGTATTTATAATTCTAAACTTATATTATTCAAGTAATTCTAATGATTTTACTTATTATTAGTTAAGTACTTTAGTAGTTGTTAAGTTAACTAAGTTCTTATAATTTATAAATATTATAAGTTCTAAGTAGCTTTCTGCGTATACTCTTTAATGCTGTAAGGATATAATAATAGCTAATAGCTTTTTATTGTAGACGTTATATTGTTCTTTTAGTTTTAAGAATTTCTATAAATAGTACGTAATAGAGTGCTATTTGCCTTTATATAGTTAACTAGCGTAGCTTCTTAGTGCAAGGTCTAATACGTTAGTTTTAAAGCGCAATAGTTATTTTACTTAAAATATATTAAAGTATAATAGTTTTATACTTATTTTCTTAAGCGTTTAAAAGTCGTCTTCTACTTTTTTACTCTAATTAAAGGTTATTTCTTTTCTTATAAGTTTTTTTAAGAAAATAGCAATCTTAAAGTAGTTCTTAATAAACTATTAGTTAAAGTTTCAAAATTCTAAAAATAATTATATCTTTTTTACTATTGTTAGTTGCAGCTATTTCTTAACTACTTAAATTTTTTCTTTACTTGTTTATACTTCTTATACTCTTACTATATGTCTAAGAAAAGTAACTTTATCTCTATAAAATCTATATTTCTCTAGTTTAAGTTAAAGGTTAAACTAGTTTAGGCACTTTAGTACTATACAAACATGCTCTATATAGTTTTTTAAGTTCTTAAAGTAGATAAAGATGTTATTTAAGTATACTATAATAAAAATGTTTTAATATACTCTTAACACGTTGCTATTAAGTTTTGAAAACATTGCTAAGGCGTTTATAAGCTTAAATAGTATAGTAGTATATTTATAGTGTTTATATTATGTTTAGAACGCTATCTTCTATTTTTTTACCTTTCTTTATTCTAATAAAGTAGTATCTATTTTAGAATTCTAATGCTGTAAAGACTTTAGCATAAGATAATTAATCTTAAAGCTTAGTAATGTTTAGTAATAAGTATTAATTTTTTACATTAATATTATTAAGTTTTTAGTAGTTAACGCATATTCTTAGTAGCCTGTTCTTCTTTAGTACAAAGAGTGTAAGAAATTCTACTAGTAATATAAAAAGTTTAATATATTCTTTTTTTAAATTCTAATTTAGCTTAGTTTTTAGTTCCTTGAGTTCTATCTTTAATAATTAATAAATTAGCCTAAAAAGTAGAGTTTTCTCTTCTTCTAAGATAATCTTAAAGTTCTAGAGTTAGTGTCTTAGTAAAGCTTTACTATCTACTACTTTTATTAAAAGATACCAAAATTCTTTATACTTTTTTAAGATATTTAGAGTTATATGTTACTTTAAAACTTTAACTTTATAACTTAAGAGTACTTTACTAGTATCTATTAAGTTAAACCTTTATATTATAAGGCTGTTCTTAGTTAAGGTTGACTGTTTCTTAGTATTATTATAAATCTTTCTTTTATTTACTATTATAGTTGTTAAGTGCGTAGGCTAGCTTATAGTTACGTCTAGTCTACAGCTCTTAAATAAGAACTTCTTTAACTTCTAGTTAATATACAAATTATATTCTTATAACTAAGGAATTTTTAGTATAATATTGTAAGTAGCTAATTTAAAGACGTCTAAGTCTAACTTTTTTTTAAATTTTAAATATTAAGTGTTACACTATTAACCTTGTGTGTAATAGTTATTTCGCCTAGCATAGGCTAACTATTAGCTATATATAGTAAGTAAAGTTTTTATTTTTTTTAGTATTTATAGGCCTGCTACTTGCACTGCTTAAAAGGAAACAAAGTTAGCTTAGGAGCTAGAATCTACTAATACTATTATTTAATGTTTGTTAAGCTTTACTAGTAGCTTAAAAAAGCTTAAAATATTAACTGCGTTAGTTTTTTTAGCAGTTCTAGGTATCTTAAGCGTCTGTCTAAAAAAGACTATATAATAAATTTATAAAACTTCTTAGCAACTATATATAGTTTTTATTTAATATTAAGGCACGTGTGCTATAAAGACTAGTTGTACTTTTATGCATAAGTTTTATTTTTATAATCCTTCTACTACATTATGTGTATTTGTGGGTTTCTTCTAGATTATTGTATTTATAGAAGTATAAGCTATATTATTTATTCTATATATGTACTACGTACTTATTGTTAAGGTAGTTGTACTATAAGTACTTACAATAAGGCATTTCTTTTAGTTTTCTTAGAAACTATTCCCATCTGTATTTGTCTAAATAGTAGATAGTGTAGCTTTTATATATATACTGTTTATAAGTACTTTGCGTGTTTTAGGTTATATAGATTTATCTAATAGTACATGCTATTGCAGCTAACTTTTTATACCTTATGCTTTTAGCGTGTTGCTTAAAGTTCTTTGTAAATTTCTTTCTTCTCTACGTCTAATAGTTAATGCGTAAGTTTATTCTATAATATTTTAGCATCCTTTACTTATTTCTATACACAATTATCTATTTGTCTAAGTTAGTTGTTAGAGTAATTCTTTTCTTTTATAGTTTCTTATATAGGTCTATAAAATACGTGTATTCTTTAAGTATTTTACTATAAAGTTTAATAGAGTTTTTTTTTGGTTTGTCCAAGTTATCTTAGTGAGGTGTTAATCTTCTTTTATGAACTATAGTTTGTTAGAGGTGTTTGTTTTCTATTGATTAGTGTAGAAAGTTAATAGCTTTCTTAAAACTTAGCTATTTTGCTATACTTAGTTTAATTTTCTAGAGCTACTTTTTTCTTAAGTATTATTTTAGAAACGTCTTTGTCTAAAGTTTCTTCTAGTGCAATTATAGTTAAGTCCTTTAGCTCTTTAATAGTTACATTGTCTTATTCTTAGACTATAACAGTAGGTAGAGTAATAACGTTCTAATCTTTTTTTAGATTATTCTTAAGTACTGTATTGTAAATAACGTTTAGCTATGGAGTTACTTCACTTTAGCTTTAGTAGTCCTATTTTATATAACCTTCTTTACTATATGTGTAGTAAGTAATTCTTTTCTTGCTACTCGTGTTATTTTAAAACTTATTTTTTCTTAAGTCTCTTATTAAAGTTGTTAAAGTGCTTAAGCTTATAGCTATTAGTTACATAATATTTTTGAATTCTAAAAGTGTTGTTTTGTTGTTAACCTTAGTTAGAGTATAGACGTTAGAATGCTTAACAGAGTTAAGTGTTTATATTTCTAGGTATACAATTTCTTTATATAAATAGTTATTCTTCTAACTTTAGCTTATAAAGATTAGTATCTACTTAAATAGCCTTAGCTATAAGTTTATTAAGCGTGTTAAGAGTAGCTCTGCTTTGCATAAGTTCTACTTATATAGCTAGTTTAAGACCTTATTAGTACATCTATATTAAAGCGTTATTATCTTATTGAATAACTATTTAGTACTACTGAAACTTTATTATATAGTTAGCTATAGAGTATGTTTATTATAACCTTTAAATCTTGTATTTTACTACTATAAATTCCTAAAAGAGTAAGAATACTTTTCTTATTTTTATTTTAGAGTTGTTTTAGTTTTTAATAAGTACTATATTAATATTATTGTTAATAGTAATATCTATATGTAAACAGAGAATAAGATTAGCCTATTTCTTAGTAGTTTCTTATAGAAACGTAAAGGCCTATATAATTACATGTTATTATTAATTTTAGTCTTTTTAATGTAGAAGTATTTATTAACTTAAAGTAGCTATTTTTCAAGCTTATTATGATTACTATAGTAGGTATTAAGCTTATTAGCTTACGTAGTTGTTCCTGTAGTTAGGATGTTAGTAGGGGTGTCTATTACAGTATTACTTATTTTAAAAGTGTTTAAAGTATAAAGATTATTTATAAATAATTTATAATAGTTCTCTTCAAATAAGTAAGTACAATAGATAAGAGTTAGACTAGCATGATTAGTAAATTAATATAATAGTACAAAGTTATGTTAGTATGTTTAGTAAAATAATATAATGATACAAAAGAGTTAAGAATTAGGTAATCTTTAAATTGCACTTAAAATTAGATATACTAAGCTATAAGAGCTTAATGCCTACTACTATATAATAAGAGAGTGTTATACTATCTTATAAAATCCTATACTATTCTATAGAATTCTATGCTGTTATATGCGTAGGATGTTGTAGGATTTTGTAGTACATTGTGGGACGCATGTAACTTGTCCTATAAAGAATTTCTGCCAAGGCCCGTAAAATCACGTGCCTAGTGCGGGGTAGCGTTATATATTGGCACACAAAGGCTTGCCCTTTATTTAGGTAGTCTAGGATCTCTTCCTGCCTCTATCCTTTATATATAGTCTGTACCTTCTCTCTTCTTAGGTTCGTAACAGTAAGCTAGCCACGTGGCCTAATTGTTTATTACGTAGTACTAATTTAGTAGGCAATTGGTGCCTACTTTAGTTACATAATAATCTAAACAAACTTAGGGTTAAAAGTTTAAACTTAACTACTAGCAGGTCAGCTGTAACGTAGCAGGGTTGTGCTTTAGCTTAAAGCTTATTAAGCAGGGCTTAGTAAGTTTAGAGTTTATAAGTATATATACTCTACTTGCCTAGTTCTTTAACTGTCCTAGCTTAAGAGACCTTGCCTACAGAGAGAGAGAGTAGTATAACAAAGTAGAATGCTTTTACTTACCTATATATATTGTACTATTAGATTATTGTTGTGCTTATCTTTTAGTAAGCTAGCCACGTGGCCTAATTGTTTGTCACGTAGTACTAACTTAGTGGGCGATTGGTGCCCACCTCAGTTACAAGTTTAAATTTTTCTATTCGAAGCGTACAACGCTTTCTAAAAAAAGAAGAACTATTCTGTTAATATTTCTTAAAAACAGACGCCTTTAGACGCTACAAAAGCTTATAATTATTACATATACACTAAGCAAATACTCAAGAACATCAAAAATATAAACTTTTATAAAGTTATATTTTTAGACGAGTCTGCTATCAAGCGTAAACACAGTGCTAGGACAGAATACTATTAAACCAAGCACAATAATAGATTAAGAAAAAAAATTATTTCTACAACAAATACAAGTATGTTTAAAGACACTCTAATTAATAAGTAATAAACTCTAGTATATTTGTTATATTTTAGTTATTTTGATCTATTTTTAGAATACTTACTTATCTAGTTATAAGTTAAGATAATTCTATTTAAGTTTAGGGTGCAATTTAGATATATAGAAGATCTAAACTATTAGTATTTAAAAGCCCTTTAATTACTACTCCTTTTTGGAATACTAACTATATTAAAAAGATTCTAATTCCTAGAGTAAAACCTGCAATAAAAGAAAGTAAGTTATATATATTCTATATTTCTAGTAAGAGGCTTGTTACTCTATATATAAATGATAGAGTTGGAGTCTGTTTTTATATATCTAAGCACCTTACTAACTTTTATATAGGCTAGAAGTTTCAGCAGGATAACGCTAAGATTTATATAAATCATAAAGTTTTATCTTATTTTCTAAGAATAGAATATTATTTTTTAAGCATCTTGCTTATAGTCCTAATCTAAATTCTATAGTAAACGTATAGTCTTTGCTAAAAAAACGCTTTAGCTAAAAGGCCTATTGCTTCTTTAAGTATAAGAAGTAATAAGAGAAGTATAGCAGCTTTTAATGGTGTTATATAGGAGGAATAAGATTAATTACCTTCGAAGGCGATTAATGATTGTATTCTATTATTACTAAGGCGTTATTTGCATGTAGAAGAAGCTGAGGGCCAGTACACTAAGTATTAGTAAGCTATTATAGTTATTTATTAAGAAAAAACTAAAAAAACAAGCTCTCTATTATTACTTAATAGTTTATATTACAATTACCTTTAAACTTCTACCTTAAAGCTTATAACTTTAAATTTACGCTTCGGCCTTTTGAGACAACCTTTTGATGTGACTACACATTGTGTAGACACCTTTTTAGTAAAAAAAGATTTATTGCTAACAACAGGTATCTAGGCTCATGCCCCCTTATTTGGCATTGCCGGCACGCAATTAGTGTGTCGCATGTTTAAACGGAAACAAAGATGCGCGATATCCCTCTAACTAACCTTCTTGACCAATAACTATTTACCGCTAACTATTTACCGCTAACTATTTACCGCTAACCGCAACTTGTGCCTATTCTTAGATGTAAATAAACAACAACAGCATTACTATCTATACACAGCTCTCCTATCTCTAAAGGCGACTTACAAAATCCTCCTGCTTATTAGTTTATTCTAGCTACTTAATAGCTATTTTAACACGCCTTTGCTCCTTGCAAAGCTACTTCTAAGTTTCTTTACTAAAGTTGTAATTGCGTAGGAAGAAATTGCTAAAGTAATATACTTTTACTACATCTAGACTATTAACATACGTAGTGTATATAGTGTACTAGCTAAACTAGCCTTTTACAGTCTTTGTTGTAACCTTAATATTTATAACACTAAACATATTAAAAATGTCTTAACTATAGTTATATTCTAACTTCTACACTAACTTAACTACTATAAAGACTATTACTACTAGCTCCTTTTTAACTAATTATAGCTTCTAGTATAGTAACTTAGTAAAGTCTAACTTTACTTAATATAAGCTATTAGTCTTTATATTAAAGAGAGAGAAGAATAGTCTAAGTATTATATTATTTATATATAAGTTATTTATATGCAGTACTATATAGTATAAGAAATTCTAAAAGTAAGAAGTAGTAAGTAGAAAGCTTTTATAAAAAAGTATTATAGGCTCCTACTACAGTAATGTATGTGTTCTTACTCTTCTCCTCTATTTCTATTATAATTTTATTGCTAGCTATAGGCTAGCAATTGCTGTTAAACACGTTTTAATTAGTGTTTTTCTTTAGTATCTTTAGTAAATTTTTTTAACCTTAATTAACTTTTGCGACTAATTAGTAGAGGGTAGCTGCTTTTTACTTTTTTTAGAAACCCTATTTTGACTACAACAACAACTACCACCTTTGACACCTTAAAAATAAATTATATATAAATTATAGCAATTTTTTTACAATAAAAAAAAAGTTATATTGTAATATATTTTTAATTCTTCTAATCTTGATTTTTACTGCAAAGATTGAGAGCAATTATGCTGACTAAGCAACTTACTAAGCTGTCTATCTTAAAGAAAAGGCCCTTGACTTTTCAAATGACTAAATCTTTCTAGTATAGCCCTACTAGTCATAGAAATATAAAGATTTGGAAACAATAACCTTTTTAATTTCTTTTTTTTGTCACCTCTGTGTACATTAGTTTTAAAGTATAATAGTATTCTACTTAAAATATGTAAAAGCACAGCAGTTCTATACTTGCTTTTTTATGCATTTAGAAGGTGTTTTTTACTTTCTTACTTTACTTAAAGGGTTTCTTCTTCCTTATAAGTCTTGTTAACAAAATAACAATCTTAAAATGTTGGAGTATTAACACTTAGTTGACAAGCGGATCACCTTGTTGATCAGGTGATCCTGGTAAGCTGCTGCACGTGACGGCCCCGCTAGCGCCTATATAAACGGGCCAGATCGTCTTATGTCTCTTTAGTAGTTATTAGACACTTTGTTGTGACCCTTAGTAATTAATACACTTATTTCACTCCTCTTAATTAATCTTAGTTGCCTCTTCTTAGCTCTTACATTTATAAGCCTGGCTGCTTAATTATAGTATTAATTCCTACTGCGCTATCAGCAAGCTAGAAAGTCAACTGTTTAATTATTACTTTACTCTTCTCTATTTTATTCTCCTACAGCATAGCTAGCAAACTGTGCAGCTGCTGTACCTCTCTCTTACTAATTATACAATTAACCTCCTACTAATTTATTTTCTAGCCTACAGGCTATTGTTATCTAAAACAGCTACTAACTAACTAATTAACCTGTGCTTATCTTAATAATAACTTACGTTGTAATTCCTACAAGTATCTTACTAAAATAGACCTTTTTAATACACTACTTGTTTCTTTAAGGGTAATGTTTAAGGCTTAACTAAACTAGCTAACTTAATTTGCTTTATTAAAACTGCACTGCTTAGAGAAAGGCATTTAAGATTAAGTAAACTCTAATCTTTTGAACGTGCGCTTGATAGATTACTAAAAGCTACAGTATCTTAAGATGCCTAAAAATATTAAAAAGCTTGTTGCTTTACTACTTAAAGCAAGTGCACAAGAATAAAAAGATTATAAAATTGCTTAACGCAAATATAAGGCTTAAGGCCTTAATATTGAGTACAAAAAGAAGAATTACAGTAAGCTAGTTAACAAGTACAAAGTATAGACTGCTTAGTAAACAAGGCAAGTTGTTAAGATTACTAATATTAAAAATTAGATTAGCAAGACTGTTTATTTTAACCTGCTGTTAAACGCATTTAAAAGCAGTATATACTTAAAACCTTACTAGTTTATAAGCCTTAGTTAAATTCTTAAAAGAGGATCTGGCACCTATAGATTAGAATACTTAGTATTTAATTAGGGCGAATTACAGATTTTACCTAGACAAAGCTTACTAGAAATAAATAAGCTCTAAGCATTAGTTTATTAAGTAGCAGCTTTGGTATTACTAGGTAACAATTTCCTTGCTCTTTAAAGTTGTTAGGCTATTAGTAAACACTAATTTTTTAAATGCTTTAAGCACTAAAGTTGCACTAGACTAGTTACGCAAAACGTGCAATAAGCAGGTATAAGCAATAGTGCTTAATAGAGCTTAAGTAACTCTTAATAATTTAGAATAGATTTTTAGTGTTTTATTACAAAATTAGTTAATTACTTCTTTCAAAAGAAAAGGACACGCAGTGTTCTAAACTAGATTTAAATCAAAGACAGCTTAATAATTAATAAATAACTTAAAGTTAAATAAGAATAGTAAGCAATTACACGCCTGTCCCTGCAAGCTAAGTAACTAAAAATTAAATTATAAGCACTCTTAAATACTGTGCAAATGCTTTTAACTTTAAGTTGCAGTTACTAGATTATAATCTTGAAGCAGGATACTAATTAAATTGTTAGAAGATAATTAAAAGAGAGATCTTAAGCAATAGAATACTAACAAGTAAGCAACTCTATGCACTTAGATTAAGAAAGAAAGTTAAAAGGCTAGCACCAGTAGATTAGCTACTAATAAACTAAGTAGAGCATACTTTAGCTTATAAGTTTTAGCCCTAATTAACTTAAAAGACTTTATTAAAGTAAATAGTCCAAATGTCTTTAATGCAGCTTTTGCTTTTTATACACTATCCTTTTGTATAATTATAAATAGTAAAGCAGCAGTCTACTTAGTTAACAGCATAGATTACTTTGTTCTAGGCACCTATTACAAATGCAATAAGTATTTATTTTTAAGGTGTTAAAGGTGGTAGTTGTTGTTGTAGTCAAAATGGGGTTTCTAAAAAAAGTGAAAAGCAGCTACTCTCTACTAATTAGTCGCAAATGTTAAAAAAAAGATTGTGTGTAGTTAATAAGATTTAAAAAAAAGTACTAAAAAACAACACTAATTAAAACGTGTTTAACAGCAATTGCTAGCTTATAGCTAGCAACAAGATTGCAATAGAGATAAAAGAAAAAAGTAAGGACACATACGTTACTACAGCAAAAGCTTATAATACTTTTTTATAAAAGCTTTTTACCTACTACTTTTTACTTTTAGAATTTCCTACACTATATAGTACTGCATATTAACAACTTACATATAAATAATATAATGCTTAAACTATTTTTTTTTCTTTAATAAAGACTAATAGCTTATATTAAGTAAAGTTAGACTTTACTAAGTTACTATACTAGAAGCTATAGTAGTAGATTACAAAGCTAGCGTTTATTATTATTAAGTAGCTACCTTTATTAGTTAAAAAGGAGCTAGTAGCAATAGTCTCTGTAGTAGGTAAGTTAGTGTAGAAGTTAGAAGATAACTATAGTTAAAACATCTTTAATATGTTTAGTATTATAAATATTAAAGTTATAATAAAGACTGTAAAAGGCTAGTTTAGCTAGTACACTATATATACTACGTATGTTAATAGTCTAGGTGTAGTAAAATTATATTACTTTAGTAATCTCTTTTTACGTAAATGCAACTTTAGTAAAAAAACTTAAAAGTAACTTTATAAAAAGCAAAAGCGTGTTAAAAAAGCTATTAAGTAGCCTAAATAAACTAATAAGTAGGAGAATTTTGTAAGTTACCTCTAGAAATAGGAGAGCTGTATATAGATAGTAATGCTGTTATTATTAATTTACATCTAAAAATAGGCACTAAATACCGTAACTGCAATACTAATAGGATAGCAACAAGACAACAGAAGTTGCGGTTAGTAGTAAATAGTTAGCAGTAAATAGTTATTAGTTAAAAGAGTTAGTTAGAGGAATATTGCGCATCTTTGTTTTTGTCTAAATATGCGACACACCAATTGCGTGCCACAATGCCGAACAAGGGGGCTTACATGAGCCCGGATACCTGTTGTTAGCAATAAATCTTTTTTTACTAAAAAGGTGTCTACAAAATGTATGGTTACATCAAAAGGTTGTCTTAAAAGGCCGAAGCCAATGCAATAAGTATAAAACTATTAAAGCAGGCACTTAATTTATTCTAGTTGCTAGAATAAGAAACAGGCTGCTTAAAAACGTCCTGCATAGTAAGGCTAGTCCTAAAATAGCTAATCTTCTGCTTACTAATGTTAAGCTTGTACTAAGCTTTTATGTTAATATTGTTGCTAAAGCACAGCTTAAGCAATTAAGCATTCAGTATTTAAATATAATTACACCTTGCAATTTAGAATAATGAAAAAAAAATGTTGTCTTAATTAACTTAGAGTGTTACTTTAATCTCTTATTTGTTAAATACAAGCAACTTACTTATTACACTAATTATCTACTGCTTATAAATGCTGTAGTATAATTAAGGAAACATTAGTTACGTACTAGTAATAAAAATTTGTAGCATTAACAATTAGGGCACCTAGAACATAAAGCTATTAAGGCTCTAGTCTACTTAGCGCAGAATGTTAAGATGACTAGTAAAAAGCAGTTAGAATGCAATTATTATATAACAGCTTATACTTTACAGGTAATCTTACAGCAACTAAAAAAACAATTACCTTAACTTTTTTACAAAATTTTATAAAATCTATTTAACTTTTTAACAGGTTAACTGCTTAAAAAATAAGCACTAATTATTAAAAAAAGACTACTTAGGCAAGCTATTCAACTATAATATCTAGTTAAAGACACTAGACAACATTATGCCTATAATTAAAGGCTTTACTGCAAGAATGAAAAGGAAATATTAGCAGAAAATTATAAAGATTTACTAAAATAACAATACTGCTACACTGCCTTAAAGAGGGCAATTAAGATATAATGTGCCGGTGCACAGAGTGATACCCGACTGCACACTAGGTTAGTGCTCAACCACCTGATTCTAGGGTATATAACCTGTTCCGTGTATTGCAGAAAGGGGTCACGAACCATCTTCTACCAACAGGGACATACTCTACTATATAGTGCACGACGGAACTAGTGCACAATTATTGCAAGAACAATATAATAATCTTACAAGAGAATAGAATCTAGAAGAACACTAAAGAAGCTAGAACTCTTAGGATTACTGCTAGTTACACTTTTAGGGGGTTAGCACTATCCCCTACTATAGACTAAGTTGAGGACTTTGTTACCTAAGTCAGCACTAACAACAGAGAATAGCAACAAACTCTACTAATACAACAACTAAATGTGTTATTAAATACAGAGTTAAAGTCTATCTAGCAAAATCGAGGCAGCGAGCTATTTAGCAAAATAGAAACAGTCTTACATGTATTTAAACGCTAATCTAAAGTCTACCTAGCAAAATAGAGGTAGCAACCTATCTAGCGAAATAGAGACAGTAATACATGTGTAAAGAAATGCTAAGCCAAAGTACTATTTAGCAAAATAGAGATAGTGCTAAAAGCTTATAACTAAATGCGTAACACTAAATAAGCACTAGCTTTAAGTATAAATTTAAGCCCACCTAGCGAAATAAAGGGTACTAAAGAGGCGAGGATTTATATGCCTACACCTAAACAAGTATACATTACAAAGACTTAAAGAGAGATAAATTATCTTTCCTAGGGACTATACCTTGTTTGTTACTTTACTAACTACTGTTAACTATCTGTACAAAGAACTCTAATAAGTCCTGCTATACTACAGAAATTAAAGAAGGATTAGAAGTTAGGTTAAGGACAGGAAGGCACAACGCTTTCTTTTTTAAGACTTACTACTGCAAGTCCTAAGCTACTATTAATACTATAACTACCCCTACGCACAACTTAGTGTTGTCTATAGTTTAACTAAGACATAGTACATTAGCCTTTACTAGGAAGGATGTTACTAAATTCCTAGAAGACTTTAACTAATAAGCTAATAATAGAGGCATCTGTAATGCTATAAGAGTCTCTATTCTACTAGAATATCTTTCTAACAAAGATTAATCGCTCTCTTATATCTTAAAACGTCTACTAGGATATGCAGAAAGGGATTAGTCTAAGTTACAAGCAAACATAAAGGAACAGTAGAAGGATAAAGATACTGCTGTTAAGATAGGCAAGCGCTCTTATCTTTAAGCTTACATCTATAAATGTGTATAAAACTAGCCTAGGCTAGTAGAGTACTACACGCACTTTACTTCTGTTGCTAATGCATATATTAATAACAAGCAAATCCCTTAAGAAGACAAAGGCATTCTCTTCTTCTAAGGTTTACTACAAACAGACAAAGAGGCAGTTATGTACTACATGCCTTCTGCCCTTAATAGTAATAATTAGGATACATATAAGCTAGAAGAGATCTATTCTTTTCTTAAATCCTATTACAAGAAGATGACTAGCTTAAATAAAATATATTAGCTAGAACAAGGAAGCGCTAACGCTAAGATGCGCTAGATTATGCTGTCTAAACAGCGTGTAACCTTTACACCTAAAAAAGTATGGGAAGCAGCAGTTAAGATTAGTAAACTACATAAGAAGACAAGCACATTAGTAGATGTTAACCTAGAGGTAGAAGACCTTATTAAGTCTCTAGGCAACTTAAAACTTAGACTATTAACTATTAACATGCTTATAGCTTATCCTACAACAAAGAGACTTCTAGAAAAACCTTCTAATTATGCGTACTTTATTGCATGAGCAACTAATGCTGAGCTCTTTAACTAAAGGAATAACAGTTCCTTTATTACTAATACGCTAAAGGTACTAGCTAATAAGACAGGTGCAGTATACTTAAATAATGCAGAAATAAACACACTCTATTGTATATACAGTGTTACAGGACACATGCTTAAGAATTGTAAGCTATACTATGCCTTAAAACAGATAGAATAAGTTAGTTTTAACTAGGATACTGCGGCTAAGAAAGGAACTTACTACTTTAGGCCACTATATAAACGTCTAAGAGAAATCCTAAAGTAGCTGCTATTAAATTATGTTTTGCTGTAGTTAAAGGCGAAAATTTAAGAGTTTTACAACATTACTAACAACATACTAGATTAACTAGCCTCTAGTATAATACCTAAAAAGTTTAGTAGAGGAGACTCTTAACTAGGATTAAAGTTTAGAAAAAAAGCCTTTAGTTCTATAAATATAGCAACTAACTTAATAAACTAATGTTATTACAATAATGTTCTCTAGTAGTTCTAACAGTTTTAGGAACATCTTTATAATCCTGCTATAGATAAATACGTTAATAAGCTCAATGATATTAATGCTGCTAACATTATATTAAAAGGCGGGTAAAACGCTTTGTACAATATCTTTAAGTTAAATGCTGCTACGCGCTTAAAGGGAAAGAGTCTTTCCCTCTACTAGGATATTAATTGTGTCTGGGATAGAGGAATAAAGAAACAAAGAAGACTAAGCAGGGATACAAGCACCTAAAGAAGCAATTAAATAATTTAAGGTAATACTTTAATCCTTAACTCGTAGCCTATTAATATATAGTTTCTACAAGAAGAAACATAAAGTAAAATACTTTTTATAAGTTAGCCTTATAATACACTATTGTTAATTATTAGACTACTGCAGTTAACTTAGCAAGATAACAATATATTAGCTTACTTAAAGCACCTACAGCAAGAACAAAAAAAAAGCTATAAAGTTTATAAATACGCTTTTTAATTCTAAGTTAAAAAAGATAATACAAAGTTAGCTAAACTGTATTATAACTGCCCTGCTTAGACAGGTAGTGCAAGAGGTTACTATATCTAACTTTATAAAATAAAATAAGATTTAGAAATAACTACGCAACCTTCTAGATAACAATATTAGTATTGCAGATAGTTTAGAAACGCTTAACATTATAACTAGTAAAGAAATTATAGAATCTAGGTGTGATTTAACGCACCTAGAATTTATTCTAGCTACTAATTAGCTAAACTAGCGCACAGGCCTAGAACATCTTACTAATAAAATCTTACTAATTGCACTAACTATTTCAAGCCTGTATTACAAGATAATAAATGTGTATTAATCAAATGCATAAACTTATTATAAGGTGCATAGAAAAGGTAATTCTTAAATTAATGAATTAGATAATATACTTACTAAAGAAATCTATAGAGTCTAGTAAATGAATAAACAAGTCTTTGCTTAAACAGACTTACTAGAATACTAGGTTATTGTTAATAGCAACTCCTTAAAGTGCTTAATTAACACTAGAGCATAAGTAAATACCCTAAGACTTAGTGCTGCACAAGCATTAAAGGTACTATATAAAATAATAAGATACGGACTAGGGCAGCTATCTCCTAGTATTACTTTAGCTAATAGAACTTATAATCTGTTTGTTAGGACAGCATTTAATCTACCTATATAAATAAGGACAGTTACTATTAAAACTAAATTTAGAATTATTGCTAATGTTACTAGATCTGCAATTCTAGGAGAACCTTAGTACACATACGCAAAAATAGTAATACAGTATAATGCGTTTAAATAAATTATATACTAAGTCCTCTTTAAAAATAGCACTAGAAATGTAGTCTGTATTGCATTTAACTTATTACTAAGTTACCCTGCGTAAATAATTAGGAATAAAGCCTTTAACAACAATTTAGACAAAGAAACAGCAGGTAATGTACAAGTATACGCGATTACTAATACAATAAACAATAGGCTATAAGCAGCTGTAGTAAAGTACATATAAGAAGCTATATAGTTAAATCTAATAGCTAAGTTTAGTAATATTAATATGCTATACACAAACAACAATAAGCATAATTAAATAGTTTAGATAAACTAAGTATCTACACACGTAGTAAGACAATTAGAAAACTTTGTAAAAAACTATAAACTTAGTAAATTTTTAATTATATGCAAGCTTAACTAACAACAATTGCAAGAGAGGCTACTTAATAACTTTTAACAACACTATAATCTTTATACTATGTACAAAACTGTAGACAAGAAAGTTTAACTTGTTAATATCTTTTAGCAAGAGATACTAAAAGAATTTAGATAAAAAGACTAGAAAGAAAAGGCAAAAAAACAACAGCTTTTTTAAAAAAGCATTTATAATCCTAATACTAGACTATATAATTATCTATTTAAACTAAAATATGCTACTTTTTTACAATAAACAAGACTTACTAAAGAACTCATTAATAAGCTACATATAAGAGATAACCTTTAGCTTATAGAAAAAGAAATATTTATATATATACTCCTTAATAGAGAAGGAGCTCTCTTATAGCAATTTAAAGAATTAGGAAGAATTTATTTTAAAATACTTACTATACAAAATACAAATAATACTATATAAAGCTTAGCAAGTGCAAGTCTTTGCTATCCTAAAAGTATTAAAGTTGCAGGTAGTAGATATAGTAAATGTCTGTCTAAATTAAGAAATATAGGAACGATGTAATAGTTAGTATTATAATTTATAGCACCTAGTACTAAAAAAGGACAAGGGCGTTTAATAGATTAGCAACGCGTAAAGAATAAATATAGTTACTATATAAAACGCAAACTTACTACTAATAGCTAACAAATTCTCTAAGAAATTTGCAGGATGTAAGATTATTTTACTTATAAACTTATTTTTAAAATATAACTAAATTACACTATATCTAGAAAGTAAAGATATAACAGCATTCTAAACACTTATAGGACCTATACAGTTATGCACAATAGTTATAGGTGCTAGTAACTTTATAGCAGTATTTAAACAAGTTATAATAAAGATCCTAAGAGACTACTAGCTTAATACTATACCCTTTATTAACAACATTACATGTAGAGGACTAAAAACTAATTATAGTAGAGAAGAATTAATACTAGGGGTACAACGTTATATTCTTAAACATTTTATATTACTAGATAGAGTACTAGCTAATATTAAATAAGCTAGAAGTACTATATAAGAAAAAAGTTTTACTTTCTTATAAAAAGACTTAAGGTTGTAGGCTATAAAGTTAGTTCTTAAGATTGTTATCCTAACTAGAAGAAAGTTAAGAAGATTATAAACTAGCTACTATGCAAGAATAAAAAAGAAATGCAATTATTTATAGGCATATGTGTCTACTATTGTATATAGATAAAGGACTTTACTAAGATTGCTAAATCTCTTTTTACACTCTTACAAGACTACACTCCTTTTAAATAAAAAAATGCTTAAGACATAGTAATATATACACTAAAATAAGCTATATGTAATACACTTGCACTTATAAACCTAGACTACACTAATACTAAGGACTACAAAATATTTCTAATAACTAATACTAGTTAAGACAGTACAGGAGCTTGCATAGAATAACTTAAAAAAAATAATAAACAATACCTAGTACATTTTAAAAGCACACTATAGTTAGCACAAAAGAGGTGATAGTACTCTACTAAGTTAGAATATAAAGCTATACTATAAGCTCTTAGAAAGTTTTGCACTTACTTCTATAGTATTTACTTTACTATAGAAACTAACGCTGTAACTCTTGTTGCTTAGCTAAATTATTTATTAACTAATAATCTAGAATTAGTTATAAATAAGTAGATATTAACTATTCTTTTATAAGACTTTAACATTAAGCATATATTAGAGAAAAAGAATGCAGTTACAAATGCACTATTAAGGTATCTAAAAGCTAATTATTAGGAACCTCCTCTAAAACCTAAGAAGGACCTAGAGAAGTTTATTAACTATATAATTAGAAATGTAAATGTACTAGTACTAGCAGGACATGCTAGAATACTTTGTTAAGAGTTTTTTCAAAAATTAAAGTAATATACTTAATTTTTAGTTAACTTTAAGACTCTTAAAAGAATAGAACTACAAGAACTATAAGTGTAAAAATAGTAAGTATTAAACTTTTCTGTAAGAAATAGTATACTTTTTAGGAAAATATCTAGAAATATTGCAATTTAATAAGTTGTAGATAATTTAGATTTAAGAACAGCTGCAGTATAGAATATGTATACCTAGATTAAACACTAAGGAGTTAATGCAGTATACTCTATAATTATACAGCTATACTAGTAGAAAAGAATATATAAGCAAGTGCAAAAGAAACTAGTAACCTGCCTAGACTATCAACTGCAATCATCTAAGAAGAAAGTTAACATGCTTACTAACACCTATAGTTTTACTATTTAAGAAACTATTGCTATTAATGTAGTATACATGCCTTAGTGTTTTAAAAAGAAGTTTCTTATAATTATAAGAGACTATCTTAGCAGCTAGCTTAAAGTAAAAGCACTATTAAACAACTAGTCTAAGATAATTGTAGAATTTATATATAAAGATATTATATATAGATAGAGCACAGCACGCAAACTTATAGTTAATAGAAGATCTAACTCTGCTAAGGTAGTCTTACATCTATTAAAAATGTACAAAATCATTAAGTCTAATTATTTAGACACAATTTTTAAGCTATAAGAAAAATTAAAAGAAAATACAAACTAATTATAAATACTTTTACAAAGCTACTAGAACTTTAAGTTAAGATCTTATTTATAGTTCTTCTTGCAGACAGGATCTTTATACAAAAGTAGATAGATTACTTACTATACTAACTAGTTATAGAGCAGAACCTAGTGCTATTTATTAAGCTTACACTACTTATATAGCAAATGCTTCTATTTAGAGAAGTAAAGGACTATGCACAATTACTTACTATACAGGCAATATAGTTAAATGTTAGAGATTAGTTTACTTAAAATGCTATTGCTTGTACTAATCGCATAAGAGCTGCTAAAAAAGAATACTAAAATAATACTAAAAAATACAACATAAGGATATTAAGCTAAAAAGCTTAGTTTTTCTTTAGAATTTAGTTTAAGAAATTAATATGTCTTAAGACTGCAAGCTAGATACAAAGTAGTTAAGACTATATTATATTTATAATACTAAATCTAACAAAGGGACCTACTGCCTTAAAAACCTTAATAGTATACGCTTTCTACACATAACACCTCGTTAGCAATTAAAGTCTTTTTAGTAACAACACGTGCAGGATATTTTAAAAGAGGATTAAAAAAATATAAAACTATAAAAATCTAAGTATTAAGAACAAACTAGCTTAACAGTAAATATTCCTGTCTCTCTTAACTTACCTAAGCTACCTACTAAGTTATAATTATTTCTACTTTCTATAACAAGAAATAATCTTTATTCTTATGTTGTTATTACTAAACGTCTTATAGAAGAAGGGCGTTGTGCATATATGCAAGACTTTAGAAGCTTAGACTCTAATTCTAATACTACTGCAACTAGCAACTAATAAGCTATAGAACAGCCTATATTCTTAGGAAGGGGAGGAAAAACTATGCTATTAGTGTCTACTTTTACTTTTAGCTACTTATTTACAGATTTCTTATATTAAATGCGGATATTAGCTGTTTATCCTACAAATTGTAGGTGTGCTAGGAGTACCTAGATTCTATAGATCTATTACACTTTAATACGCAACACTGCGTTTATGCTACAAAAAACGCTCTCTTACAAGCTTTCTTAGTAATTAAACGTAATCTTAACATTCTTGCGCGTTTTAAGCTAGTTACCTTAAAGACAAAAAGCTTTTTAGGAAGACTTTTACTTTCTCTCTTCTAACTTTAGCTAATTTCAAGCCTTGCACATTGTAATTAAATAAACTAGCTTACTTAGTTAATTGCAACTAACAACTCTTAAAGCAGCAATCTTTTACAGTTCTATAATAGCAAGACATATATAGAAGGCAGCAAGCGCTAGCGTGATGCGCTAAGAACTAGCAACAGAAACTACAACTACCACAGCGCTACAAGAGCTGCATAATGTAGTAGAAGTAGAAATATTAGCGTCTTTAACTAGCAGGAGCGATAGCAATAATAATAATAAGCAAGAACAAGTGCCTCCTTTAAAAGAAGGCCTCTTTAGACTAAGAAATTAGGAACAAGCTAGAAGGCAATATTAACTTAATAACTCCTGCAGCTACCTTAGGATTACACACCTAAAAGCACACTACTATAATTAAATTCTTGCCTGTCTTTTACAGATTAGCCTGTAACTACTAATCTTCTTAATATTAAAACAACGAACCGCCCTTCTACAGCAGGCAGGACGCTACCTAAGCCGGGAGTACGAAGAACCTAGCATAGTAATCTTTAGCAATACAAGTAATATTGTACTACAATGTACTAAGCTTAGTAATTTTAGATTATTAGCAGCACTACAAAAACTCGAACGAGACCTACCACACTAGTAGGATAAAAACAAGCGAGAGCTGCTAACAATAATCTATCGTTAGTACGGACGGCACAACACGTTCTACAGTTCTTAACGCTATTAATAGCCTTAACTTTAAGCCTAGTGTTGCGTAAAACTAGCTTAAGGAATACATCACCTTACACAGTGGCTAGTAGAGGCCTACTGTTACGGGTTCTTTTACTAGGAAGGAGTGGCGCTAGTTAGCCTAGCTAAGTTGCCACAAGCATACTGTATTAGCTTTTAAGCCTAAAAGCTACATTAACTTAACGCTAGCAAATTTGCTAAAGATAAAAGGCTTTACAAGCTCTAGCTTACACTATTAGTAGTAGAGGATATAGAGGGCATGCGGAACGTATTACCTAGGGCTTAATACTAAAAAGGTGCTATTATCTTACATCTCCTAATATTAGACCTTCAGCACCTTACAAATAGCGACAGTATTAGCGCCAACCTTCTAGCTCTTAAGGAGTTTTAATAAGGTTGTACAACAAGACACGTCTTAATAGTGTAGTGCTAAGGCGTAGCTTGCATGTAGAGCAGCCGCTGTTGCTAGAATAACACGCACGACGCTTTCTAGGATAAGTACAACTTTCCTAGCTTAGCTGTTTTTCTTTTGCTAAAACAGACAACCTACAAAACCTTAAGCAAATTATTACTTATGTATAACTAGCTACTATTAGCCTGCTTGTTAACACCTGTTTACTAGCAACAAATATTGCTAATTTTAGCATTAGTAGCATCGCTTGTATTAAGAAAGCTACTAACTAATATACTAGTGTATTTACTAAAACTAACTATCTACTAGAAGGATTACGTTATAATAAACTTATAAAAGTTTCTAATTAAAAACAATTTGTGCTAGGCAACAGATACTTTGTTATTAGAAATCTAGGGTAGGATAAGATTAACCAAGGTGTTCTTTAGTCTACTACAATTAAGGACTATGTACACCGCTTTAGAACACTTAATCTCTAGCGTTTTCTTTTTAGCAAGCTTGCTAATTAAATTACTAAGAAGCTTCTTGTAATTAATTAAGAGATTAACGCTAGACTAGAACAGGCCCTTGCTGACCTTAGGCAGTTTTAAACACTATAGCTAGCAATATATAGGCTATAGGACGGCCTATATTCTTAGGAAGAGGAGGATATACTATACTATTAATGTTTGCTTTTACCTTTAGCTGCTTATTTACTAATTCCCTATATAAAATTTAGGTATAGGCTAACTATCTTACAGATTCTAGGTGTGCGGTAAGCACCTAGATTCTATAGACCTATAATACCTTACTACTACACTAATAATACACCCGATTTCTCGCATTTGTAAAGCAATAGCTAATTATAGCAACTATTTCGATTGCAAAACCTGCTTATTTTAGCGCAATATAGACCCTGTTTACTTTTACCTTTACCTGCCCGCCGGCAGCATACTACTACTATATATAAAGTTAAACTACAACCTTGCTAACTAACTAACTCTTCTTCTACACTAACTTTACTACCTTTCTACCTAGGTATTAACCTTTAAAGACAACAATTATAGTAATATCTCCCCTCTTAGTCTAATAGAAGCTAAGGACAATATACACAATACTAATAAACCTGCTTAAGCAATGTTTTAGCCTCTATTAGACAAGGCTTAAAGCAAGCAGCTACAGCAGCAACTGCCTTAGATACTAAGTTTATTAAGGGTCTTTAAGGACTTAGAAATAAGTTTAAAAAAAGAAAACTATATTACAGACTACACTTCTAGAGTTGTCTAGTACTAAAATAAGGTACTAGAGCTTGCAAAACTTAGCAACAGTATTAGAGTTACTAATATTTAAACTGTAGTAGACAAAATTCTTTTAAATACTTTATAGCAATAGCGTATTATTATAAACTGCTAGTTTAACAGTACCTTTTACTAATTTAACTTAATCCTTAAGGTTATTCTAGAAATAGGCAATCTCTATACTTAACTCCTAGGACTTATAAACATATATAGTAGTGTTAAAGGTTTCTAAAAATACTATTTTATTATTAGTACAGCATCCTTGTCGCGAAATAAGAGAGCTAAAGAACTAAGCAATACAGTCTTAATAGTAAAGAAACTAGCAGCAGAATTTGTTAAAAAATGTGTTAGTATCTATATGCTCTATACATTACTTAACTACTAAGAATTAACAGATATAGCTTTTATACTACAACGTATAGATCTTAAAAATGCTACTTACTTCCTTAATATAGCAGCATTACAATATCTTAACTTAAAGAACTAAGGTAAAAAACGCTATACATTGCTAGTAAACTAAGCAACTATTAAGCTATTATGTAAGAACATTTATACTTTTGCTATATAAAATAGTTTTTATAAGAAAGGACTACTTTTAAACATTAATGTATAGTAAAAAAAAAATTTACTTAAGATTGTTACAGCTGCAAAGGTTAAGAAGAATAATATAACTTATA
The DNA here is from genome assembly GCA_009289805.1 of Alternaria gansuensis. Classification (NCBI taxonomy): domain Eukaryota; kingdom Fungi; phylum Ascomycota; class Dothideomycetes; order Pleosporales; family Pleosporaceae; genus Alternaria; species Alternaria gansuensis. The sequence continues at coordinate 155,734 of WBOK01000087.1, read as the reverse complement.
GTACACAGAAGCTACGCCCTAATACTAGGGCTAAAGGCGACAAAAGAAATAATAACTCTTACTATGCTTTTTAGCAAAAGATCTTTAAGTATATAGCTAGATCTAAAGACCTTAAATCTAGTTTAATCTACTCTATATAATCTTTTAAGAATATAGATTACTGTAAAGCAAGGAAAATGCAGGTACATTTAATATATAAAGTGCTTATCTTAATAGTAGCAGAACTTAGAAAGACTCTATTTAAAGCTTAATTTATTAATTACTATAGTAACCTTATAGCATCTAAGACTTGCACTCTAGGAAGTTATAGTTTATTAATCTTAACTAAGCAACTAAGGTGATCCTTAAGAATATTAGTAGAAAGTAAAGCTAATTAGTATGTAATAGTTAAAGCATTTAAACTTATAAGCAGAAATACTGTTATATAATAAAAGTGTAATACTGTTAATATTTAGGCAAGACGTATAAGGGCTAGAACTAGTAACTAATTAGTTCTTGCTCTACTGCCTTTACTAAGCTCTTGTGCTTTAAAAGCAATACTAGTATACTAATAAGTAGCTATATAGCTAGACACTAAGCTTAATAGTGCTACTTACGTAGATTAAGAGCCTAATACAACAAACTAAAAGACTAAGATTTTTAAAAGCAGGATACTACTATATAAATTTTACTTTAGCGTTCTTTAAGCTACTTAAGCATGCCTACGTAAAAAAGCTAATTACTAATCCTAATTATGTTAAAGTTATTAAGAAATAGTATTAAGAAATTAATATTAGATAACTGCATAACTCTAACAACTTATTATATAATTTAGTATACTTTATTTATAAGCGCACTGCTGCAAGTGTTATAAGTCTGTTTAAGAGGGCTATGCCTTTTAATATACTTAATAAGTATCTGCTCTTACTATACATAAGACAGAGCTGTTAGCATAAATTCTAGTTAGATCTTATTATTTCTAAGCTCTTTACTAGCAAATATTGCCTAACTAAGTAAGATAAGGATCTGCTAAGCTACTAATATTACCTATCTTAACTTAATCTTTACCCTCTCTCTACTTAGGACGAGATTATTAATACTATATAGTTTTAACTACAGGTAGATAAATTCTAATGTATAGAAAGTATTATTACCAATACTTATATATAGCTGCTTTAGCGCGGCGATCTAGAAGACATTATTATAGAAACTTTTAAGATACATAGGTTCTATTTATAACACATAAATAGAAAACTAAACTTTAAATAGTTGCGCAACATGTACTACTTACTTATTTAATAAGCTGTACGTTAGACTTAAAATACTAGTTGCAATACGTAATACTTTGTAAAAAATATACTTTAATTTCTTACTTTTACTACGCTAAGTTTACTAAGAAAGGCAATAAAATATACTTTAAGTATATTAACCTTAACTTTAAGCATGCAATAATAGAAGGCCTTAGTATAAAGATAATTTAAAGTAGTGTCTTATTTAATAATAAAGACATAAATAACTGTATAAGAATACTACTAGAATTCTATAAGTATGTGCTAGAGTACCTACGCTAGCGCAAAGACGCAGGCATTAAATTGTTAAAAAGTCTTATTAAAGGTTAGGAAGACAAGACTAACTAGCTAGAAGAGGCATAAAAAGTAGCTTCTAACACTTAATAGACAAAGTAAATCTGCAAAGAAGAATAAGCTTAAATTTTATTACTTTTTCTACTTTATAAATCTACTAGGCCTACAACTCGCAACTGCTGTACTGTGCTTTTCTAGTTTGTTATAGTCTAAGATAGTGTAATAAAGGTGCCTACTATAAGAACTTATAAGGAGATTTGTAAGGCTTACTGCAATCTTACTACTGCTTTAATTGTGCTTATAAGGGGCTCCTCACCTGCGAGGATACCTGCAGGTATTATTGCTTGAAATATACACACGTTATTATTTGGAGCTATTTTTTACTATCTTCTGTAGTGTGAAGCAAGTACTATTGCCTAAAGCCACCCCTTACAGAATAATACCTCCTCCTACGGGCTAATAGTCTAGAGATAGCTCCCTCAACGCGATCTAACACTTAAGGTAATTAAGGAAGCTAGAGCCCTGCTGCATTTAAACTCTCTAATCCCCCTTAAACCTTATTAAGGCCCGCTACACTTAAGGAGCCTAAAGAGCGCACCTAAAGCGCACCTGCAACGCTTAAAGAGCGTATTAACGCTGTAGAGAAGCAACGTGATAAACTTTAATTCTTGCAACAATTACAGGAGTTAGAAGAAGAAGTAGCACAACTAGAAGAGGTTAAACAGAGAGGAATTCTAAATATACTAATACTACTAACTACATTATCCTGCGCGCAGAACGCACCTAAAGTAATACCTACTACGCATGCGCGACGCGCGTTAAAACTTAAAGACCTAGCTAAATACTAAGGCAAAACCCTTAAGAAATATTGTAAGTTTACTTGTTCCTGCAAAGTAGCGTTTTGGCTACTGCTATAAGAATTTAAAAGAAATAACAATAAAGTAATTTAGGCAATGTAGTATCTTAGAGCAGACTTTTAAGAGCTTTAGTATGCTTACTATAAGTGTTCTTTTAAAGTAAAGAGAGAAGTGCTAACTTAAAACTACTTTAAGCAATACATGCTTAACTTACTTTTAAACTCTATTAACTGCAGCCTTAAAGCAGCAACCGCGCATGCGCATACTATGCAGCAGAAGAACTAGACTATTTAATTATTTGCAACTTATCTTAATGTTCTTAAAAATTAACTCCTAACATATACTAAGGCACAAAAGGTCTAGCACTTATTTATAAAACTAAGGCCTAAACTACAGCGCGCAATTACTAACTACTATTAAATCCCTGTAACTAGAGAAGACTTTATTACACTTAGCTCTACACTTGAACAGAATTTGCGCAGAGCACTTATTACGCATAATCTGCCCTACTAAAGCACTTTTACAAAGAAAAGAAAGGAACACTCTCTTTTAGCTACTACATTAAACGCATATAAGAAGCGTAAGAACAGCAATAATGTTACATACTTTAAGTACTAGAAGAAAGGACACTATGCTAACAAGTGCTAAAGCAGCAACTCTAACAAGGTCTTAGTTAATATAAACTAAACAGAAAAAGGTTAAGCCTTACTGCAAACCTAGAGTTAGTAAAGCGCGTGCTAATAAATATTTTACTAGAAATGCAGCGCGCGTGTTACTTACGTTTAGTAACTAAAGTAAAGAAAAAACTCTAGGTTATTTTAGACTTATAAGCGGATGTTAGCCTTATTAGTTAAAAAACAGCTGTAGAGATAGATCTAAAACCTATTTAAGATGTAGAACTTCTCTACCTAAGTTAGATTAAACCTTAAAGGCAAAACACATACGCAGCATATAAGCTCTAGCTGCGCTTAACAAACAATAATAGCATAAAGCGCATTATAAAAGTTACTGCGTATAGAGTAGACAAAAGAGGCGCACTACTACTGCTTAGCAATCCTTTCTTAAGTTAAAAGAGTATCTATATTAACTGCAGAAGCTAGAAGTAGCGTTAAGGATATACAAGGGCAAACATTAACTTAGTAACTACTAAAGTATTTCTAAAGAACGCAAGACTTATAAATTTAAGAACTTACTTTTTAAGAGTACTTTAAAGTAACAGCGCAAGCATTAAGCCTAAGGTATACATGCTAAACGTATCTACAGCGCAAGTGTAGCGCATACCTAATATATTATAAAATTATGCTAATATCTTTAACAACAAAGCTGCTAAAACCCTCCTACAGCTAAAAAACTTAGATTACGCAATCTCTATTTAACAAGGCAAAGAACCCCCTTATAGGCCTTTCTATACTTTCTCTTCTTGTAAGCTTTAAGTGCTCTGCAAATACATTAAGGAAGCACTATAGAAAAAATAGATTTACTACAGCACTAGCTTTATAGGCGCACTAATACTATTTGTACTAAAGAAAAATAGAACCCTTCGCCTTTGCGTAAATTATTAAGGTCTTAACGCTGTTACAATAAAAGATTGTTGCCCGCTTTCTTTAATTAGAGAGACACTAGACCGCCTGATAGGCGCATGCTACTACACTACCCTAAATCTTAAAGACGCCTACCATCGTCTAAGGATTAAGGCAGGAGATAAGTAGAAGACTGCTTTTAGAACATAATATAAACATTTCAAATATCTTGTTATGCCTTTTAGGCTCACGAATGCCCTAGCAAGTTTTTAAGCCTACATTAACAAAGCTTTAAAAGGGCACTTAGATTATATTTGCGTAGTTTATCTAGATAATATCCTTATCTACACCTACAACAACAACATTGCGCTATACTAGCGTGCTATACGCGCTGTACTTAACTTTTTACAAAGAGCAGAGTTATACGTAAATCTTAAAAAGTGCACATTTGCTTTAAACAAAGTTTATTTCCTAAAATTTATTGTTATAAAAAGCGGCATTCACGCAGATCTAGCGCGCGTTGCTACTATTAAGCAATAGCTTACACCTACTAGTATAAAGAAGCTGCAGTCCTTTCTAAAATTTGCAAATTTTTATTAGCGTTTTATTAAGAACTACGCTGCAGAAACAGCACCTCTTATAGATATCTTAAAAGAGAAACAGGCATTCTACTAGAATAAGAATACACATGCTGCCTTTACAAAGCTAAAGTAACGCTTTATATATACGCTTATCTTGCGTTACTTTAAAAATACACGTATAATTTGTATTAAAATAAATACTTTAACTTTTGCTATATTAGGCATATTATTTTAATTATTTGCAGATAAAAAGTAGCATCTTATTGCGTTTTACTTACAAAAACTGCAAAACGCTAAGCTAAACTATAAAGTGTACAACTTTAAACTTTTAGCTATTGTATAAAGTTTTAAGAAATAGCGGCACTACTTAAAAAGCGCTTAACACACTATTTAAGTATTAACTAATTATAATAACTTGCGCTCTTTACGCGCTGTACAGAAGCTAAACTAGCGTTAAGCACGCTAGGCTCTATATTTAGGGGCTTTTAATTTTAAAGTTAAATACTGCCTAAGGCGTACAAACCCTGCGGACAGACTATTAAGAAGAGTAGATTACAAATAGGAGAACCTGTTGTTAACTTAACTATTGCCTACACTGTAGAACAAACTTCTAGCAAGAGTAGAGCATAGTAGAATAGAAAGTTCTACAACTTAGCACAGCTAGGAAAGCGCATGTAAGACGCATGTAGCTAACATTTGTAAAACAGAGGGTATTTAAACTGCTAGTGCTATAAAGTACACACTATGCGTACTACGCTCTCTAGCTAAAGTATTAGTTAGTAGCAAACTTATAATAGTAAAGTTAAAAGCTTTAATAAATAAACTACGCTAGTTGCAATAAAGAGACGCCTTTGCTTTGTAGTAGGTTGCAAACTCTATATAAGCGGCACGTACTTAAAACAGCAGCAGCGCGCAAGTGTAGCGCGTTAACAATAAAAAAGTCCTAAGATATAAAGGTAGAATTTATATTCTACTAGAACAAGCTATTAGGCAGGAAATTCTATTACAGAATTATAGCACGCGTATAGTAAGTTATTTTAGCGCACGTAAGACTTATAAGCTTATTAGCAAGCTATATTACTAGCTAGAGCTAGGCTATAATGTTTAGGATTACGTAAAGACCTATGTAGTATACTAAAGAAGTAAAGCTCTAAAATATAGCAAATACAGTTAGTTATTACTATTACTAGTTTCTAATAAGATATTTAAGAAAGTAAGCCTTAATTTTGTAACAAAGCTACTACTAGCAAAGAACAATAGTTTAAGTTGCGTGTTTAATGCAATCCTTGTAATTGTTAACTACTTTTTAAAAATAGCAATCTACATACCTGTATTAAAAATGTAGGATGTAAAACAGTTTGCAGAATCCTACTTTAAACATATTATTTTAAAATACAGAGTCTAGAAAGGCATTGTATCTAATTGCAGTTTAATTTTTACCTCTGCATTTTAGACAGAAATATGCTACTAATTACAAGTAAAGCGCAGGCTAAGCACAGCCTTCTACCTGCAGACAGACGGGCAAACTAAATGCTAAAACTAAATAATAAAGTAATACCTAAGAACGTTCGCCTTAGAGAAACAAAATAATTAGGTGTTACTTTTAATAACTACATAATTTGCGTACAACAACTCTATCTATAAATTAACAAAGACAACACCTTTTTACTTAGTATATAGTAAGTATCTATTACTTACGTTGCCTCTTAAGGACAGCAGGCTAGAAAGAGAGGTACTAGACGCTATAAATAGAGTGCAGCGCATGCATAGCACACGTGCAATAGTAAGAGAATACTTCTTAGCAGCACAAGAATACTAACGCTAATACTACAACAAAAAATTTAAACTAAAGATCTTTTGCTAAGGAGACTTAGTTCGCCTTAGCATAAAAAACATTAACTTAGCCTACTAACCTAGCAAGAAGCTTTCTAGCAAGTTTATAAAACTATTCTAAGTATAAGGAGTAGTTAGAACGCAGGCTTACTAACTACAACTACTACTTTACTATTATATTTATAATGTCTTCTACGTCTCCTTACTAGAACAATAGGAATTACGCAGTAGTTAAGAAGATAATACTTAGGCACTAGAAATTAGCTCTAAGAGTAAAGAAATCTAGGAGGTTAAAAAAATATTAGAGAAACAAATTAGGAATAGCTAGCTAAAGTATTAGCTGCAATAAAAAGGCTATAATAAATTATAGGATACCTAGACTCTAGCATTACAGTTTAAGGATATAAAAGAACTAATTAAGAAATATAAGTATAAGCAAAGATTATTACGTCCTAAGCGCGCTAAAAAAATATACTAAACATTGTTGTCGCGCACTAAAGGCGCAAATTAAGTATCTAAATAAACAAAACTACAAGTATAAAAACAATTTACCGCTACTTATTATTAAAAATCTCTTTACTACTAGCACAAACCTTATTATTACTACTAATATTATCCTTACTACTTCTAGCACCACTGTCATGCGCGCTACCTGCGCCTAGACCGCGCCTAAGAAGCAGCACGTCGTCGTCGCCTAAGCTCTTATCATTATCCTTATTATTACTAGCAGGACTAGCAATCCTAGCCGCATAACTAGTAATTAATTTAAAAGCAGCCGCTATACAGCGCTGCTCTACTAAAATTAAGCTTAAGTACTAAGGCAAAGTTATTAGCACTTAAGTAAAAACTCTTATAAAAGTACTAGTGTGTGCAGCAACATAGTAGTAGTTAAAAAGCTTAAAGTTAAATTAGCGCTAGCACCGCGCAAGCTTAACGCTAGCAGTAATAATAGTAAAGTTAGTCTTTAGAATATTAACATTAGCAACAGCAGTATTAAAACAAGCGCAAAGTTAGTACAGATAATTTAAACGCCTATTAAGTGCTTTAGGAACCTATTTAGATTAGCTAAGGCGTAGTTAATAAAACAAAAATACTTACCTTAGTATAACTACTATAATTGCCTTTAGTATAATAGTTGTAACAATAATACTTAGTTTTACTACAAATCTTCTTTTATTTAGTAATACTTTGCGCGTAGCGCAAGTACGTCGCATATAAAGTAACAAGATTAGCAGCTTTCTTAAGCACGCTAAACTTATACAGCTAAGCATCTTGTAGGTAGAACTTTTTAATGTACTTAGGATTTAGATAGTAGACTATAATAAAGATTAAAGCTTAGTATTAAAGTGCGTAATAAGTGCGCTAATGTTGCGTGTTAAGTATGTTAAGCAAGACAAAGACTACGAAAGATATACTAGAAAATTTCTTTATTACTGCAGCAAACATTACCTTGCATAAACTACCTACAACAACTACACACTCTTACCTTTACCTTTAAAAATTTTTAAGAAACAAACAACAGAATCTAAGAGTTACTACAACAACGCTACAGAACTTAATCTGTAGAGCTCGCCATGCATCTAACCTACAGGTAACACGCGTCTTAAGTGCACATAACTCGCGCGTAGAACACGCTCCTTGTTAAGCTATCCTTATACACAATTTTAGAAGTTCTAAGTTGAGGCTGTCGGGACGCCAGACTAGAGGGGGAGGCTCTGTCACGGATGGTAGCGTGTTGGCTAGATCCGCCAAACTCGCTTATCGTTAGCTTGTATACACACGTTATTATTTGGAGCTATCTCTCACTATCTTCTGTGGTGTGAAGCAAGTACTATTGCCTGAAGCCACCCCTTACATTTTTATACTTCTTCTAGTTATCCTAACAAGTTTAGAGAGATTAACTAGCTGTTTCCTGCAGATGTGCATATTAAGTATAAATTTTAGATTTAGAAGGCTCTTGTAAAACAAGCTAAGTAGAACAATCCTCTTGTCTACAAGGAACTAAACAATATGCTATAGAATGCTAACAAAGAGTAGATTAATAATTATATTAAGAAACATTATAATTATGTTACGCAACAAATTCTTATCTTATAGCTTGTAGTGTTGGAGTTAGAGAAAAACACCTTTTATACTAATCTTGTTTAAGGTTTTCCTAACTAATTGTACTTCTCTAACAATAGAAAGAACTCTCTACACACAACAAAGGACTAAGATAAGTAGGATACTAATTTCTTCTAAGCTAATTCTCTCTAGCGCCTTTAAGAAAAGCTTAGCCTAGAAGCTAATAAGCGCTAAGTTTTTTTAAGAGAGCGAGAAACCTATTATACTCTTCTTTATATAGCGTCTTCTGCGTGTTTGTTCTTAGTTAGGCACAGTAATTTTAGATAACGTCTTAGTACTCTTAACTCTAACTAAGCAGCCTTATTATAGTTGTCTTTAATTAATATCTAAGACCTAAGCTCTTACTACTACTATAACGACTGCACCTGTATCTAGACTAAGCACTTTAACTACTGCTTAAGAACCTCGTCAAAGTAAACGCTTAAAGAAGTAGAAGATAAGGTACATAGCAAGGATATACTTAAGTTAGGTATATAGTAAGAAAATCGCTAAGTCTACAGAATCTAGGTGCTTACCGCACACCTAGATTCTGTGGCCACTACCTAGAGATAAGATCTGTTAACACTAGGCGACGTCCTAGGTAATCAAGTTATATTTCTTTTGTTTATTTTCCTTTATTTTTTTGCTATTTTTCCTTTCTTTCTTCCTGCAGAACAGATAGCTTAATGGGGCTAAGCTTGCAGGAAGGGGAGGTTTGTGCCGGTACACAAGGTAATACCCAACTGCACACTAGGTTAGTGCTTATCCACCTAATTCTAGGGTATATAACCTGTTCCGTGTATTGCGGAAAGAGGTCACAAACTATCTTCTACTCTTCCTCACCTCTTGTACTGTACTATTAAATGGGCGTCTCCTACTACTAATAGTTTCCATACTAACCCACAACAAGATTGTTATCCTGCTAACCTCGTTTTGGATGATCTAACCACTAGTGATCTTCTGCCCTTGTAGCAGTATGTCTTCATACACTCCAACACCCGTACAATAAGAAATAGGCAATAGAGAAAAAAATTATAATTAAAGCGCTACTACTATATACCTATAAGCCTAACAGCTTAGCAAAGAGAGCTAGCCAAAAGCTAATTACAAAAGCTATTAAAATATGCATATGTGCAAATTTACTAGCTAAGCTTTAGATAGTAATTATAAATACAGCAGCTTATTGGTATAGCATAAGCTCTTTTAAAATTTATAGCTACTAATCCTTTAACTAGGTGCATAAAAAATAGTTTAAAAAATATTTTTAATACTATTAACTACTTAAGATTAGACATTAAACTGCTAATTTACGCGTAGACTAAAGTAGAATTTACGCGTACAGCTGCCGAGCCTATTTATTAAACAGAAAAAAGGCAACTAAACCTAATTATTAAAGATTTAAAGTTAATCCTTAAGGCTACATTAGTTATTAAGTTAGTTATTAAGCCTCTAACATATACCCAATATAAATACTAACCTTTAATTAAGTAATTACTACTTATAATATAATCTTTAATAAATAGTTGTTTTATAAAGAAATTTGCGAGGAAGAGCTACTAAGAAATTAAGCAATTAAAATTGTTGAAATTTTTTCCAATCGCAAGCTAGTTAATCTAAAAAAGAATTTACAAATCCTTCTAGCCTTATAAGGTAGAGCAGATTAAAAAATACAGCTAACTACTAAAAACCTTAAAAGTAATCTGTTTACTATCTTAGGCAGTAAAGAAGGCCTGCCTACTAAGCATAAGAGAAGATTAGAAGACGCTAAGCAAATAGAGTACAAGGCTAGTGTACTATTAAAAATTTGCTTAAATTAGCAGCAAAATACTAGTCTTACTACCCTAGAACTAACTCTTAAACTAGAAACTTTAGAGAGCAACAACGCAGTTAATTATAAAGTATTTAATAGTTAAATAGTAGTGCACACGCTTAGAAAAGCTAACTTGTTAATATTTAGGGGCTTAAGGCCTCTTAATCTAAATAAGCCTAATAACTTATTACTAGTCTAACAGTCTGTGCCTAAAAACTTTAACACACTAACTTATTATAATAAGACTTTTATTTAAAGCAAGCAAGTTACAGAGCGTAAATTATCTTATAGTGCAAGATCTTAGGCCTTAAATAGTAAACAGAGTAAGCAATTAAAAGTTTATCCTCTGCTTACTATATATAGCGCTAAAATTACTAGCAAAAGCTTAAATTAGCTTACAAATCTTTATCTTCTACTGCGTAAGCTAGGCAGCAGGCGTAAGTATAAAGACGTAATTTAAAATTTAAACAATTAACTAAAGAGTAGAAGCACACGTAGTGTTAACGCATTAATTGCAAATTATAACAATTTATTATACGTTAAATTCTGTAATACCTACCTACTGGGTATTTAAACAACTTAAGAAGACTAAGCAAGCTACAAAACTTTTAATTATATAGTTATAGCAGCTTTGATTACTAAGCATAAACTAAATGTAGAAAATGCTTAATTGCATTGCAATAATTTACCTAAACTGCTAAAATTATAAAAGCAAATGCTTTAGCATTTAATAAAAGCTATGTTTAAGAATGCTTACAGGAAAAGGACTAATTAATTAAGTAAAAATAAAACTTAGACTAAGATATTAAAAATAAGTAAATAACTACTTAATACCTTTGAAATAAGTTTGAACTTATAAGTTTAATTAAGATAGCTTTTTTCTAAATGCAGGGCAAGAATTGTTGTAAGAAGTACTCTCTAAAAAAAAGACTTGATTAATTTAACATATGCTGCTACGCTAGCAGCTAAGTCCTTTTAAGCAGCAATAGCTATTACTGCTAAAAATAATTTAAAATTTAAACAATATAATGTTGTAGGAGCATCCCTTAATGCATTAATTACAGCAGACAACTTAGTAATTTATAAAATACTAGATAGCTTTAAGAAGCTTAAAAAAATACGTACAGCTTAATTACGCACTTGATAAATTACAAAACTTGCTACTGTTAAAGTATAAAGAGTTCTTAAAATTACTAAGAAAGATTAGACTAATTACTTCATTAGAGGAGCCCTGCCTGTTCTTTAATTAAAAATGGAGGATCTTAGTTTTATTTTATATAGAATATATCCTACTGCTCTTTGCAAAAGATTATAAGCAGAGAGTATTAGATTTTTAGTTAAAAACTAGGGACAAGTACAAAATACAAGAACAAAAATTAGTTAAGTAGTTTCTTAGTATCTGAGTATTTAAAATTATAAAAAGTAAATAATTACACTTGTGTATAGTATATATATTAACAAAATTGCAAAAAGGTTTAAGTTAGAAGATAGCAGCTTTCTAAAGACTCTATTGCTGTTAAAAGAGCTAATTAAGAACACTAGCAAAGCAACTAAGCGAAAGATTAAGGCCTACTAAGAAAAAGTTAAATTAATGCTATACACAGCTATTATGCTGCAACTAAATATTGCTTACTTAATCTTAAAGCTCTTACACTTTCTTACAAACCCTAGTAATTAGTATATAAAAGCTATTAAATAGATAATTATGTACTACTATTAGACAAGATAGGATGCAATCTAATATAAAAACTATAATAGCCTAAACTTAACAATTGCAGGCAATGCTTTCTTTGTAAATAATAAGGAAACTTATTAATTATTTTATAAATACGTAGCTATCCTATGTAGTAGTCTAATATTTTAGAAAGCGGCTTAGCAGACTACAGTAACTACTTTAACTACTAAGGCTAATCTGCTTGCCTTTAAGCATACTACTAAAAAAGCTATAGCCTTTAAGTGCTTTTTTTGTAAGCTGTCTCTTAATCTAAGAGACAATCAGACAGTCTAGTATAATAATTAACAAGTATTTAGACTTGTTATTAAAAAGAATAAGCAGATTAGCACTTGTTTAAGACATATAAATATATCAAATATATAGCTGCAGCAGGAATTTGCTAAAAAATTATTTTTAGTTTAATACTTTAAAACATTAATTATGCTAGCTATTAAATTAACTAAGTTGCTTACTTAACAACGGTTTAAGAAGTTTAACCAGTTGCTTAATCTTTAACAAGTTAAGCACTTAATTAAAAGCAACAATAATTAATAAGCAAAATTATATATCAACCAGCAATATTTATATACGGAGCTAAGTCTTCACTTAGTTGCTTAAAAAGAGCAGTAGATTAAAAGCTAAACTAACTAAAAACTAAGAACTAGGAACAAGCTTACTAGTAAACATAAAAATTTATTAAACTTATTAGACTCTATTAGCAAGTCTAGCTAGCTTTTTAAGCTTTAGCAAGCTTAAGCATATTATTTGCTATTTTAGCTTAAATAGCTAAAGTGCACAGGCAAGCAGCATAAAGACGCAAATTTAATTAATTACTCTTATACATTAAGTTGCAAGATAATTGCCTACTTACACTAGTATACTCTTGTAGTTAAGATTTATAAAAATTATGACAGCGCATACAACAAGTATAAGAACTAAGTCAAGGCAGTATTCTGCAAGCAGCCTGTTTTTAAAGTGTTAACTAACAAAAAAGATTTTGTTGTTGTTACTGCCTTTAAAATTGTTGTTGCTGTAGCTGTTGCAGATTATAAGCTAGCTATTAAATAAGCTGCACTGCAGGTTAACTAGGAGCATAAGAAGTATAAGGCTGCGCATTATAAAGCTTTTAACTAAAAAGACAACTTTAATTTAGACTTATAGCCTGCTAAGCAAACTGTGTTTAGCGCAAATTACTCTTAGCATTATATTTTAAACTAAAAGTGCTTACTAAAGCAGATAGCAGAAGCTAAGCAACAAAACTGCGCAATAATATTTCTTAATTACAGCAATTTAAGACTAAAGGCTTCTGCATAAAAAGCTTTTTAGTAGACGTAGCGCTGCTATTAATATTTTTACAGTAAGCAACAATGTTGCTAAGCAGCTAGTACTTTTTAACACAGTACTAATTATTGTTTTATCCCTAAAATACTAGTTAGCAAGCTAAGTAAGAAGTTTAAATAATTGAAAACCCACATCTTTATCTTTGTACATAGCTATAAAATAATTAGCAAAATTATTGTTAACTAAATAGCATATATAAAATAAGTAGCTGCTGTAGTAAATGCTACCTTAACTGCTAGTCTAAACTTAGTTATAGCAGCGCTTAGCGTATAAACTTTTAAGCAATTTCTTTATACAGCACTTGCACAAGAAATACAAAAACATAATAAATTAGTAGTAATTTTTAAAAAGCTTAAAAGTGCTTTTTTTTTAAGTAGTAAAAGGCGCGTTGCGCCTTGTTACCTATTTAATAAGTGTTTTTAGCTTATTACTGTTGTTATATTGCTGTTTACGCAATGCTACTCAAGCAGTAAGCTGCTATAATTTTTATCTTAGCTTTTAAGCAGTCTTGTTCTTGCGCTAGCTTAATTTTTTAGTTAGGCTCTTATCTTGATTAAAATTTAAATAAAGACTTAATAGCAGACTTAACTTAACAGGTAAGAAGATTAATCTTTAAGCAGAGCTACTAGAAGTCTTGCAACTAGCAAATAGATTAAAAGAAAAAAGCAACTAACTCTTATTATTTTAAAGGTTAGCTGCTTTCTAGATTTTATTGTTTGCTAGGCTTTTGCGCGCGCAACGCTTATGCTGAGTACTATTCTTACGTTAATAGCAACTTTCTAAGCAACGCTTACGCTTATTACTATCAAAGGCAGACTACACTAAAAAGATTAGCAGCAGATTAGTTAGAGAACAGCAAGGCAACAAGGCCTACTATGTTAATAGTAATAAAAGCGAGAAGAATATTAAAAAAGCTTAGTAATTAATATTGTAATGTAGTTAAATTTTTTCAAAGAGCAGTAGACGTAATTAGCATTTATTATAACTGCGCACAGACTAATAACGCAATTTTTAAGGTCTATTTAATATTTTGATACTACAATAGAACTAAGCTGCCTGCTTTAATTAAAACAATATCACGACGACGAGGAAAAGAATTAGGCAGTAGAACTATAATTATAAAGAGGCCTCTTAATTAACAATGTTAATTTGGTAAAAATCAAGTCCTTGCTTACAGCTTAGATTAATCGATTCTTACTGACCTAGGGGGTGTGTTGGAGTATTAACACTTAGTTGACAAGCAGATTACTCTTTTAATTAGGTAATCCTAGTAAGCTGCTGCACGTGACGGCCCCGCTAGCGCCTATATAAACGGGCCAGATCGTCTCATGTCTTTTCAGTAGTTATTGGACACTTTACTGTGACCTTTAGTAATTAATACACTCATTTCACTCCTCTTAATTAATCCTAGTTGCCTCTTCTCAGCTCCCACATAAAGTTATTCTTAATAAACTGTTAGTTAAAGTTTAAAACTTTTAAAAATAATAATATTTTTTTAATTCTTGTTAGTTGTAGCTATTTTTTAACTACTTATATTTTTTCTTACTTATCTATACTCCTTGTGCTCTTACTATATTATTTAAGATGGCAATTTTATTTTTGTAGAATTTGCACTTTTTTAGTTTAAGTTAGAGGTTAAGCTAGTTTAGGCACCTTAGCACTGTGCAGACATGTTTAACATAATTTTTTCAGTTTTTAGAGTAGACAAGAATATTATTTAAGTATACTATAACGTATTCCACTACTAAGTAGATCAACCTACTAACTAGATTAGAAAAGCTTGGCAGCCCTAACTCATGCTACAACTCTTTAATTTTATTGCTATAAAATAAACAGCCTCTGTGTGTTGTACTTATATCTAATTTAAAAAATGCGTTTATATTTTTTTTTGCAGAATTGCGTGTGATGTTTAGTTTCTTTATAGTTCTTACAGCGCTATAGAGCTAGTTAAACTTTTTCTCAATTACTACTACTATAAGCTTTCTTTAACTGCTTAGCAGCTACAAAGGCCTTTATAGTTACTTAGGCTACTGTAGTTTTATACTTCATAGTACTACCTTGCTAGATCTACATTTTTTATGCAATTTCTGCTTAGTAATTACTGCTAATTACTTTTGAAGCTTATAGATCTAAGTAGCTTAAAGCGTGTTTTATTATAGTATTAGTTTACTACTTTTTATAAACCAAAAAAATTTAGCTTAAGCTATAACAGGCAATTAAGTAAAGAACTTATATACAAGCTTTAACTAAAACTTAAACTTATAAATATTACTAAAAGTTTTTAATTGCTATAGCATTTTTAAAGAAAATGTCTTAGTAAGGTATATAGCTGTACTTTAAAGTAATTTCACATTACCTAGATATTAAAAAACATCAGATTTAATACTTTAAAAGCTTTACAACAGTTTTTTAAAATAAATATTTCAAAAAACGAGTTTTTAAAAGCAGTAAAAAAGCCTTTTTTATTATTATAAAGAATATGTGCTAAATTTTATATATACTAAAAGTACTAAAGCTTTAATAGTAAGAAGCAGACTATATCAAGCAGCTAAAAAATATATAATAAGTAAAATAGTATACAAAAAGTCAGAATTATATTTTTAAAGTAGTAGTTCTTGAAATTTTAGCTAAAGTAGCTTTTATAGCTGTCTAAAATAAGCAGATTATATACTTTTACTTAGCATGCTTTTATATGCATATTAAAGTGCTTTAACTACTTTAAACTAAGTACAATATTTGTTTAGCTGTTTTTAGAGACTAAAGCTTTGAATTATATAGTATATCTGCCTTTTTATACTAAGTAGAAATGTAAACGCGTTTTTTGTAAATAAGAAAGGCAGAGTATAAGACTTAGCAGTATAAATGCTTTAAATAAATACTACTTACTTATAATTACTTAGATAAATAAACAAAATTTAAGTAGGTTTTTTTATACTTATAACAACTTTGATTAAGCTAATAATACTTGTTTAAAAGCTAGTCTTGTTAAAGTTGTGCACCTTTTAGTTGTATATTCTGTACTTAGCTTTAGTATCTTCTACTACCTTAAATTATGCGCTAATAACTCTAAGATCTTTTCATTCTATCCTTTACTTATTTTTACCTAATTAAAAGCTATTTTAAGCGTGTTTAAATCCATTACAAAGCACTTAGCTTAGTATTTACTAACTAGCTTACTACTGCGTACACTTAGTAATTTATTAGCTATATCTACTACTCTATATAGCTAGGGCGCGAATTTTTAAAAATTAAGATTAGGAATACATTAAAGAATTATCTGCTTTTAAGTTGCAGTAAACTTATATTAAGTATAGCAACTTCTTAAGTAGTATATAATCTTGTTATATGAGCAAGTTAATAATATAAACAGTATGTTAAACGCCTTAGCAGCACGCTAAAAGCTTTAAAATTTGTGCGCATTATAGACAGAAAGAGCTAACTTAATTTTACTTTTTTAGTTAAACAATTGCATGTTTTGTTGTTAAAACATATTTCGTTAATAAGGAAGGAAGCAGTCTTAGCAGAAACTGATTCACTCAGTAGGTTGATCTACTTAGTGGTGGAATACGTTAACAAAAATGTCTAAATATGCTTTTAACACATCATTGATAAGTTTATAAAATGTTGCTAGAGCATTTATAAGCTTCAATAGTATAACAGTGTATTCATAGTGTTTGTATCATGTTCAGAACACTGTTCTTTATTTTTTACCTTTTTTTATTTTTATAAGGTAGTATTTATTTTAGAAGTTTAATGCTGTAAAGACTTTAGCGCGAGATAATTAATCTTAAAGCTTAGTAATGTTTAGTAATAAGTATTAATTTTTTACTACAATGTTGTTTAGTTTGCAATAGTCTAAGCACATCTTTAGTAGCCTATTTTCTTTTAGTATAAAGAGTATAGAAAATTCTGCTAGAAATGTTAAATGTTTAATATATTTTTTTCTTAGATTTTTATTTAGCTTAGTTCTTAGTTCTTTAAGTCTTAGTTTTAATAATTAATAAATTAGCTTTAAAAGGAGAGTCTTTTTTTCTATAAGACAATTTTATAGTTTTAGAGTTAGTATCTTAGTAAAGCTTTACTATTTACTACTTTTGTAAAGAACTGTTAGAATTTTTCATACTTTTTTAAATTATCTAAAGTTATATAATTTTTTATTACTTTAACTTTGTAATCTAAAAGTGCTTTACTAGTATTTATTAAGTTAAACTTTTGTGCTGTAAGGCTGTTTAGAAGTTAAAGTTTGCTGTCTTTTAGCAATATTGTTAATTTCTCTTTTATTTACTATTATAGTTATTGAATGCGTAAGCTAGCTTATAGTTAGATTTATTTTACAGCACTTTAGTGAAAATGTTTTTAATTCTTAGTTAATTTGCAGGTTATATTTTTGTAACTAAAAAAGTCTTAATATAATATTGTAAGTAGCTAGTCTAAAAATATCTAAGTTTTTTTTTATATAATTTTAAATGTAGAGCGTTACTCTAGTAACTTTATAAGTCGTAGTTGTCCTGCTTAGCATAAGCTAACTGTTAGCTATATGTAGTAAGTAGAGTTTTTATTTCTTTAATAGTTATAGGCCTGCTACTTACACTACTCAAGTAGAAACATAGTCAGCTTAAGTACTAAAATTTACTAATACCTGAATTTAGTATTTATTAAGCTATACTGTAAGCTTAAGAAGGCTTAAAAAGTTTATTGTATTAATTGCTTTAGTAGTTTTAATTATTTAAAGTATTTATTTAAAAAAAACTATGTACTAAATCTATAAAACTTTTTAGTAACTATATATAGTTTGCAGTCTATATTGAAGCACGTATGCTATAAAAGCTCGTTGAACTTCTATACATAAGATTAATCCTTATAATTTTTATGCTATATAATATGCATTTGTAAAGTTTTTTTTAGATTATTATATTTATAAAAGTATAAGCTATATTGTTTGTCTTATATATATACTGCGCATCTATTATTAAGATGGTTATACTACAAGTACTTGCATCTAGGCATTTTTTTTTTATTTTTTAAAAAACTTTTTTAATTTTTAATTATTTATTTAGTTTACAGTACAGCTTTTATATATATCTACTGTTTATAAGTACTTTGTGTGTTTTAAGTTATATAAATCTGTTTACTGGTATATACTGTTACAGCTAACCTTTTTATACTTTATATTGATAGTGTATTACTTGAAGTTTTTTATAATTTTTTTTCTATGTTTAAGAGTTGATGTGTAAGTTTATTTTAAGATAACTAAGCATTTTAAGTTTATTCTTATACAGAATCAATGTATTAAGCTTTATTAATAGTTGCTACTAAAGTAATTTCTTTCTTCAACAGTTTTTTTAGTAAATTAGTATACTAGTAGTATTTTATAAATATTTCTCTGCAAAGTTTTGTAGAAACATTCTTAAGTTACTTAGGCTGCTTAAGTAGAATATTTATTTTCTTAGCTATGTTATTTAAGTATTATGTTTTTAAAAGCAATAATACTTATATATTAATATTTTGTTCATCTAGCGTAGTAAAGTGTTTCTATACAGTTAGTAGTGGTATTTTCTTATTCTAAGCTATAAGTTTCTTTCTTGTTAGTAGTATAAATAGTTAGTAAGTTTTTTAAAGCTTAGCTATTTTTTTATGCTTAGTTTAGTTAACCAAAGTTGCTTTTATTTTTTTGTTAAGTATTATTTTAAAGACGTTGTTGTCTAAAGTTTTTTTTAAAGTAATTATAAAAAAGTTTTTTAGTTTATTAATATTTGCCTGGTTTTATTTCTAGACTGTAATAGTAAGTTAAGTAATGATATTTCATTTTCCTTTTAAATTATTGTTAAGTACTGCACAGTAAATAATATTTAATAATTAAGTTACTTTACCTTAGCTTTAGTAGTTTTGTTTTATGTAACTTTCTTTGCTATATTCATAGTAAGTAATTTTTTTTTATTCTTATTATACTCTATCTTTAGCTTATTTAATTTTTATTAATATTATTTAGAAATATAAGCTTATAGCTGTTAGTTGCATGAGCTTTAAGAATATAGAGTACATAGCCTTACTAATGCCTTGAATTAAAGTAAAAACGTTAAAGCTAATAACAAGGTTAATTATTTATAATTACTAGGGCGCAAGTTTTTTAAACTAAATAGTTGTTTTTTTAGTATTAGATTGTAAAGTTTATTGTTAACTTTAATAGCTTTAGCTATAAGTTTGTTAAGTATTTTAAGGCTAAATCTGCTTTTTATAAGTTTTATTTATATAGTTAGCTTAAGACCAGAGCAGTATATCTGCATTAAAGTATTGTTCTTTTAGTTAATAATTATCTTATACTGTTTAAAAAATTTTAAATAATTAGTAGCAAAGCAGGTTTATTGTAGTTTTTGAATCTTTTGCTTAGCAACTATGAATTTTTTGAATAGTAAGAAGGTATTTTTATTTTTATTTTAAAGTCGTCTTAGTTTTTTACCAAAGCAGTATTGTTAGTGTTAATTTTAGCATTATTTATATAGTAATGTAGGATTAAGTTAGCTTATTTTTTAGCATCTTTTCTAAGGTACAAAGTAGCTAGAACAACTTGACTATTGTTTTTAATTCTGTCTTTTTCAAGATAAAAGTATTAGTTAACTTAAAAGAGCTACGCTTTAAGCTTGCTATAGTTACTATAGTAAACATTAAGTTTATTAGCATAGCTTATAATTCTTTTAGTATCAAAATTAGCAGAAGTACTTATAGTAATATAACTTATGTTAGAGATTAAGCTACTTAGCTGTTTCTCCACAGAATTTTGGTGCTCAAATTACACCCGGAATCTACCTACAATCAATAGATTACAAGAAACAATTACGCTACTAGTACTACTTATTATTGTTATTAATTAATTAACAATGCAACAAGTAACTACATAATATAAGTTATTTTAGCACTCTCTTCTTCTAGTCTCTATTATTCTTTTATTTTTATCGTCTTACTTCTTGTTAAGACCCAGAACTAGGACTCGTAGAGAAGTCTTCACGAAGACGTCGGCATTCCTAGACAATAGCCCGACGAGCAGCTAGCAGTCACGTAATTGCTCAGTGCTTAGTGCTCTTAGCACAACTAAGCAACACTGATTACACTGCAGGACTGCTTAGTGCTTAGTGCTCTTAGCACAACTAAGCATACTAAGCAGAGCATACACTTGTTAGTATATAGTAGTAAGTATTAAGCCCTTATAGCTTAGTGTGTTTAACTTTAAGTGCAATTTAAAGATTACCTAATTCTTAACCTCTTTGTGTTATTTACATTATTTTACTAAACGTGCTAATACACCCCTGTGCTATTACATTAATTTACTAATTATGCTAGTACAAACTTCTTGTCTATTGCACTTACTTATTCTAAGAGAACTAACATAGATTATCTACAGACAATCTTTATACTTTAAACACTTTTAAAATAAATAATACTGCTATAGACACCTTTGCTAATTCCTAAACTACAGGAATAACTATGCATACTAACAAGCCTAAAACTTACTATAATAACTGCAACAAGCTTAAAGTATAGCTACTCTAAGTTAATAAATACTTTTATATTAAAGAGACTAAGATTAATAATAACAATACAGTTATATAGGCCTCTACGTTTTTATAAAGAGCTGCTAAAAAATAGGCTAATCCTATTCTTTATTAATATATAGACATAACTGTTAATAATAATGCTAACAAAGCACTTATTAAAGACTAAGATAATTTTAAGACAAAAATAAGAAAGATATTCTTACTCTTTAAAGAATCTGTAGTAGCAGAACAAAAAATTTAAAGGTTGCAATAAACTTGCTTTGCAGCTAACTATACAATAGAGTTTTAGTAGTACTAAATAGTTATTAAATAGGACAACAACGCTTTAATACAGATATACTAATAAAGTTTTAAACTAGCTGTACGTATAAAACTTATGCAAAGTAGAGCTACCCTTAACACACTTAATAAACTTATAGCTAAAGCTATTTAAGTAAACAACAACCTCTACAAGCTTAAGCTAAAAGAATAACTATTTTTATAAGGAAATTGTACACTAGAGAACATAGATGCCTAACTATGTTAAACTTATTAACGCCTGTACTCTAACTAAGGTTAACAACAAAATAATACGCCTAAGATTCTAGAATATTATGCAACTAACAGCTATAAGCTTATACACCTTAATAACTTTAATAAAGGACCCTAGAAGGGCAAGTTTTAGCATAACAAAAATAGCAAGAAAAAGATTACTTGCTATATATATAGCAAAGAAGGTTACATAAAGCAGGACTGCTAGAGCTAAAGTAAAGTAACGTAATAGTTAAATGTTTTTTACTATACAGTACCTAGCAATAATCTAAAGGAAGAATAAAATATTATTACTTAACTTACTATTACAGTCTAAGGACAGGACTAGGCAAACATTAATAGTCTAAATAACCTTCTTATAATTACCCTAGAGGAAGCCTTAGACGACGACGTCTCTAAGATAATACTTAATAAAAAAAATAGAAGTAACTTTAGCTAACTAAACTAAGTATAGAAAGATAGCTAGGTTCTAAAAAACCTACTAGCTCTCTACACTAGTAGCAAAGGAAGCACTAACAGCCTAGGACTAAGAAATTTTACTACTAGCTGTATAGAAATACTCTACTACGCTAGACAAACAAGATATTAATATATAAGTACTACTACCTTTAGAAACATGATGCTTAAATAACTTAGCTAAAAAGATTAACATTCTACTAAGGTAGCTTAGACAACTTAAGGATATCTTTACAAGACCCTGTAGAGAAATATTTATTAAATACTACTAATATGCTAACTTACTAGAGGAACTGCAGAAGAAAAGAATTACTTTAAAGGCAACTATTAATAAAGCCTTACATAATAACTTTGTATAAAAATAGACTTAAGATACTAAAGTATTTTAGAATAAACTAACGCACTAACTCTTAAATAAAGAGAAAGAGAAGATTTACAAAAAACTCTAGGCAACACGCTAGAAGCGCAGGACTTAGAGTAACAGCCGCGCAATAAACATGTATTATTAGACAGACCTGCGTAACCTAGAATACGCGAGGTACTCCTAGACAGCATGTACACATAACAGCTGCACAATATATTATTTAGATAAGTATAAATTAGAATAGTTTTCTAAGAAACTAAAAGGAATGCCTTAATGCTAATACTTATAGTATAACTGCCTAAATAATAAATACGCAGTACACTTATAAGATAAATAATATAGCTTATACTTTTATAAACACAATAATCTAGAAAAGACCCTGCAGATGTACATAACGTAGTAGAAAAATTATAAAAATAGAACTTATGTATAGAAGTGTAAACAGCCCTTATAGCACACATACCTTAATATTAAATATGAACTATATATAGTTGCTAAGAAGTTCTATAGATTTAGCACATAGTCTTTTTTAGACAGACGCTCTAGACACCTAGAACTGCTAGAGTAATAAACGCAATTAACTCCCTAAGCTTCCTTAAGCTACTAGTAAAGCTTAACAGATATTAGATAATAGTATTAATAGACTTTAGCTTTTAGGCTAACTTTGTTTTTTCTTAAGTAGTGTAAGTAGCAGGCCTACAAACACTAAAGAAATAAGAACTTTATCTACTATATATAGCAAACAGTTAGCCTATACTAGGCGAGATAACTGTTACGCATAAGATTAACAAGGTAACACTTAGCATTTAAGAACATAAGAAAGAATTAGATTTAGACGTTTTTAAATTAGCTACCTACAATATTATATTAGGAATTTCTTAGTTATAAGAATACAACCTACAGAGTAACTAAAAGTTAAAGAAGTTTTTATTTAAGTGCTATAAATTAAACGCAACTATAAGCTAGCCTACGCATCTAACAACTGTAATAGTAGATAAAAGAAAAATTAATAATATTACTAAGGGACAGCAGACTTTAATTAAAAACAACCTTACGATATAAGAGTTTAACTTAACAGACACTAGCAAGGCACCCTTAAGTTATAAAGTTAAAGTTTTAAAAAAGCGCGTAACTTTAGATATTTTAAAAGAGTATAAAGAATTTTAGCACTTTTTTATAGAAGTAGTAGATAGCGAAGCCTTACTAAGACACTAACCCTAGGACTATAAGATTGTCTTAGAAAAAAAGAAGACTTTACTCTTTAAGCTAATTTATTAATTATTAGAGATAGAACTTAAAGAACTAAAGACTAAGCTAAATAAAAATCTAAGAAAAGAATATATTAGACTTTTAATATTGCTAGCAGGATTTCTTATACTTTTTATACTAAAGAAGAATAGGCTACTAAGAATGTGCGTTAACTACTAGAAACTTAACAACATTATAGTAAAGAATTAATACCTATTACTAAATATTACAAAGCTTTAGAATTAATTATCTTATGCTAAAGTCTTTATAGCATTAGACCTCTAAAATAAATACTACTTTATTAGAATAAAAAAAGGTAAAGAATAAAAGACAGCGTTCTAAACATAATATAGATACTATAAATACACTGTTATGCTGTTTAAGCTTATAAACGCCCTAGCAACATTTTAGAAACTTATTAATAACGTGTTAAAAGTATATTTAGACATCTTTGTTATAGCATACCTAGATAACATTCTTGTCTACTCTAAAAACTTAAGAGATTATATAGAATATGTCCGTACAGTACTAAAGTGCCTAGACTAGTTTAACCTCTAGCTTAAACTAGAAAAATGCAAGTTTTACAAAGATAAGGTCGCTTTCCTTAGATACATAGTAGGAGCACAGGAAGTACAAATAAGTAAAGAAAAGATGTAAGTAGTTAAGAAATAGCTACACCTAACAATAGTTAAGGAGATACAATTATTTTTAAAATTTCTAAACTTTAACTAATAGTTTATTAAAAACTACTTTAAGATTGCTATCCTGTTAACAAGACTTATAAGGAAGGAGATACTCTTTAAGTAAAGTAAAGAAGTAGAAGACGCCTTTTAGACGCTTAAAGAAGTAAGCATAAAACTACTATGCTTTAGAATATTTTAAGTAAAATAACTATTGCGCTTTAAAACTAACATATTAGACTTAGTACTTAGAGGCTGCGCTAGTTAATTGCATAAAGGCAAATAGCACTTAATTGCGTACTATTTATAAAAATTCTCTAGACTAGAAAAATAATACAACGTCTACAACAAGAAGCTGCTAGCTATTATTGCATACTTATAGTATTAGAGAGCATACGCAGAAAGCTATTTAGAACTTATAATATTTATAAATTACAAGAACTTAGTTAACTTTACAACTACTAAGGTACTTAACTAACAACAGGTAAGATAGTTAGAGCTACTTAGATAATACAAGTTTAAAATTATATACATACCTAGAAAGGACAACAGCAGAGCAGACGCTTTTAGCTAATAACACAATATTGCAGGAATAAAAAAAATTATTAACACTATAATACTTAAGATTAATAAAGATAGATTACTAGGACTAGCAAGAACGCTAAACGCAGTCCTACAAATTACACCTAACGTACTAAAAGAATTGCAGGAAGCAATTATTAAATAATATTACAACAACCCTGTACATAGTTACCCTAGTATTACACAAACTATAAAACTTATTAAAAGAAATTACAAGTTTCTAGAAATAAAGAATAAAGTTACCTCCTTTATCGCTAAGTGCGCAGACTATTAGAAGAACAAGCACAGTACCTACGTACCCTATAAAGAAATATAAGCAATAGAGCTACCTAACGCATTGTAGTTAGATATCTTTATAGACTTTGTTACAGGCTTACTAGTCTTAAAAGACCCTGTTACTAAAGTATCTTATAACGCAATTCTTGTAGTAGTTAATTAATTTACAAAACAAGTAGAATACATCGCCTTTAGAAAAAATTTTACAGCAGTACAGCTAGTACACATTATTAACAACTAAATTATTAGGCACTACAGCATACTAAAGTTAATTATTAGTAATAGAGATAAGCTCTTTACCTCTAACTTTTAGATAACGCTATTAGCCGCAATTAGAACAAAATAAAAACTATTAACAGCTTATTACCTGCAAATAGATAGATAAACAGAATAAATAAATTGCATAATCAAAGCTTATTTTAGGATATATGTTAACTAACAGCAAAACAACTAGGTATTATTACTACTTATAGCACAAATAGCATACAACAATAAGATATTAGAGTTTACAAGATAAACACTATTTTACGCGAACTACAGAAAACACCTAAATCTCTTTACACGTACATTTTTAAGCTAGAAAATAAAAGCAGCTATTACGCTAATAAGCTTAAAACAGTATATAAGTTACTTAAAATAACACTTAAGAAGGCTTAACGCTAAAGCATTTTATATGTTAACTAGAAACAAAAAATAGCACCTTAGCTAAAAAAGGGAGATAAAGTATATTTGCTTACAAAGAATCTTTGCACTAAATAACTAAACAAAGAACTTAACAATGTTAAAGTTAGACTATTTTTAATTCTAGACTAGAAGGGACTAGTTACATATACAATTAACCTCCTACTAGATGTAAAAATCTACCTAAGATTCTATATTAACATGTTAGAACTAGCAGACCTAGAGACGCCACTCTAGAAAACCTTCTATTACAAGATAGAAGAAGAAAACAAATTTAAAGTTAAGAAAATTCTTGCATACTAAAACAACAGTAACAGCAAAGAATATCTAGTTAAGTAGTTAAGTTACCTAGACAGCAACAATATATAAGAACTAGATACAAACCTTATAAACTGCCGTCTACACCTTGTAGAATACTACTAAGATTAAAAGCTTCTTAATAATTAAGTAGCAAGCTCTTAAAAGCACTCTAGGTGCTAGGCAAAAGGTTTAAGGCTAAACTCTTAAAAATACTAAAAAACTTTATAGTTTCTTTAGCCTCTTTATGCTCTAACTCTTTAATTTTATAGAACTTTACTACTATTGCATCTTCTACGTAACAGTTTAACAAATTTATTTATAAATAAAGCTACTTCTTGCAAGCGCGCTGCACGCGTAATTCTTCTAACGCCTTTTTATATATTTTTATTACAGCATCTTGCGTATTACAACTTTCTTTTATATGTGCGTATAGCTTTTCTTTTTCTGCAGCTAAACGCTTAAACTTTAACTCTATTACTTAGACATTACACTGTTAGCCTTAATGTAAATACTTGCTACACTTTCTTAAACAAACATATACTTTGCACACGCGCTTATTATATACATAAGTAAAGCATTTTTAAACTATAGCTTTTCTAAAGGAATTAATAAAGTTGCAGAGATAGTAACAGCAATTAGTACTAGTAAAAAGTTTCTGCTTAAGTATAGTAAAATAAGAATAAGGTAGCTAACGCTACTTATAACAAGAAAATAGCCCTATTATAAGCTAAGATTTTGCTACTGTTATGTAACTTAAGGACAACTTACTAGAAGGAGAGAAGATAGTGTTAAGACCTAGAACTAGGACTTGTAAAGAAGTCTTTACAAAAACGTTAGCATTCCTAGACAATAGCCTAACAAGCAGCTAGTAGTTACGTAATTACTTAGTACTTAGTGCTTTTAACATAACTAAGCAACACTAATTACACTATAGAACTGCTTAGTGCTTAGTGCTCTTAGCACAACTAAGTATACTAAGCAGAGCATACATTTGTTAGTATATAGCAGTAGGTATTAAGCTTTTATAGCTTAGTGTGTTTAACTTTAAGTGCAATCTAAGGATTACCTAATTCTTAACCCCTCCACCAATCGTGCTAGTACAAACCCCTCGTCCATCGCACTCACTCATTCCAAGAGAACCAACACAGATCATCTACGGACGATCTTCACACTTCTGCACTTCCTCCTTAATCTCTAATAGGCTATAAGCCTAAATATAGGCTGCCTCTAAGTCTACTACAAATAAGTAGAAGGCAGAGACCTCTACCTCTAAGTTAATAGTAGAACAAGCAACAATTAGCCTTAGAGATTAAATCTCTAACAGGTTATAAGCCTAGAGAATCTATAAAAGATTAAGCAATAGCCTAGAGAATCTATAAAAGATCCTACAATACGTTAAAAAGATTTAAGAAATTTCTATTTGCCTAGATTACAAGCACACATAAGAACTAGTACTATTTAAGGCTAGTCTCTTAGCAAGAGCTAGGGTTACAACACAGCAACTTAACAACGCTAGTTAAGAGATCTAACTAGATAAATAATTAATTTGTAGTAAGAAAAATCCTGCTATTAAAGTTTTTTAAGTTTAAAAGTAAACTAAGGCAAATAAGTTAAAAGAATCTATTAGTAGTTAAGACTAAACTAAGGCAAGTAAGCTAAGAAACTCTAATATGCTAGTAACAGAAAGATTAATTTAATTAGTAGCTAGAGTTCTTTATAGTAAGGACAGTAACTGCAGCTGTACTAGGCGTAAAATTAATTTTTTATCTACTTAGCTAATTATTCTAGGCTAAGGCTAGTAGATTAAAATAGCTAATTATAGTAGTAGTTTTAGAGTGCCTAAGCTTAAGGGCAGCTCTAACCACAATATATAGGCACTTTAAATTTAATTTATCTTTGTACAACAAGAATGCAAGAATATTATGATAATTAATTTTAGCAAATTAACTAAAGGAGACTACTTATTAGAGGCTCTTTAGACGCTTTAAAATTAAAGGGTAAAAGCTTTATTAACGTTGTGTCTTAGCCTTGAAGATAGACTTTTATTACAGTTAAAAGATATTATTAATCCCTTTTATTTTTAGAATTATCTAATAAAATTATATTCTTGAAAAAAATTTAGTTCTAATTCTTTAATGTGTAGAGATTTTATTAATACTACACTATATTAGTGTTAGAACCATGTAGAGACTTATCTACAGAAAGTTAATAAGCTAGATTTAAGCCTAAAGACTAAAAAAATTAAATCGCCTGTTAAATTTGTTGCAGCTCTAATTCTAAATAATTTAAGTTTAGAATTTAACTATCTAGTTACTGTAATTACTTAAAGCTTTAAATTAAATAAAGCAATCAATTTAAAAGCAATATATAGCTAACTATTAGATAAGTTTAAACGTTTAAAAGTTTTAAAAAATAGCTCTAACTAAAAAAGCTATAATTATAAACATAATTAATATAGATTAAAGAAGCTATATTAGAAAAGCAACAATAGCTAAATAGCTTCTTAGTCTTAGGACGTTAAAATGTCCTTATTAACTTAAAAATTAAACAAAAAGAGTCTAAAAATAGTCTATAATTACTACAATAAACTAGACTACTTAAAAGAAAAATGCTAAATAAAAGATTATAGCAAAGCGCTAAATAATTAAAAGATAAATTGAGTAAATTAGATATCTTATATACTAGATAATTCTAAATAAGCGCTTTCTACTATAGTATTAGTAAATTAGAAGATTGCTTATATAAATACTACTAGATTTACAGAAATTATTAAGTAAGTATTAAATAGTAGCGCAAGCGCTTATATTTAATATAACAAAAATATATTTTAAAACTATAATAGTGTAAGCAATACCTATATTAAATAAAGTAATACTAGCTTTAGCCTTTTAAGACAACCTTTTAATGTAACTACACATTTTATAGATACTTTTTTAGTAAAAAAAGATTTATTGCTAATAATAAGTATCTAGGCTTATACTCCCTTATTTAGCATGGCTAGCACGCAATTGGTGTGTAACATGCTTAAATAAAAATAAAAATGCGTAATATTTTTTTAATTAACTATTTTATTTAATAACTTTTTACTACTAACTATTTACTGCTAACTGCAACTTTTGTTATTTTATTGCTATTTTAGCAGTGTTGCAGTTATAGCGTTTAATGCTTATTGTTAAATGTAAACAAACAACAACAGTATGACTATTTATATACAGCTTTTTTATTTTCAAAAGTATTTTACAAAATCTTCTTGCTTATTGATGTATTTTAAGTAATTAATAGCTGTCTTAATATGCCTTTACTCTTTATAAAGCTACTTTTAAGTTTTCTTACTAAAGTTATATTTACGCAAAAGAAGATAACTAAAGTAATATACTTTTACTATATTTAAATTATTAACATACGTAGTGTATATAGTGTACTCGCTAAACTAGCCTTTTACAGTTCTTGTTGTAATCTTGATATTTATAACACTAAACGTAACAATATTTTTACTATATTGATATTTTAACTTCTGCACTAACTTAATTACTATAAAAACTATTGCTACTAGCTTCTTTTTAACTAACAAAAGTAGCTGCTTAACAATAATAAACGCTAGCTGTGTAATTGACTACTATAGCTTTTAGTATAGTAACTTAATAAAGTCTAACTTTACTTAATATAAGCTATTAGTTTATATATCAAAAAGAGAGAAGAATAGTCTAAGCATTATATTATTTAAATATAAGTTGTTTATATGCAAGTTGTTTGTATACAGTACTGTGTAGTACAAGAAATTCTAAAAGTAAAAAGCAGTAGGCAGAGAGCTTTTATAAAAAAGTTTTACAGGCTCTTACTACAGTAATAGATATATTTTTACTTTTCTTCTTTATCTCTATTTTAATCTTGTTGCTAGCTATAAGTTAGTAATTGCTGTTAAACACGTTTTAATTTATATTGTTTTTAGTACTTTTAGCAAATATTTTAACTCTAATTTTGCTTTGTAGTTTAGGCTTTTCTATTTTAAGCGCTTGCTTAGCGCGTAGACTTTATTTACTTACTATTTAAATTTTATTAACTATACACAATTTATGTGTTTAGACTTTTACAACTAACTAGTAGAGGGTAGCTACATTTTACTTTTTTAGAACCCTATTTTAACTATAATAACAACTACTACCTTTAACAACCTAAAAATAAATTAGGTAATACAGCTACACTACTACTAGCGATTACAAAGAAAGACGTTTTTATTACTTTTACTAGCACAAATACATCTATAGTGCTAAAAGACGTACTCCTAGTACTAGACGTTAAAGTAAACTTACTAAGTCTATACTGATCTGTTTAGAAAGGAGCTGAGTTTTAATTTACTAAGGCAAATAGCCTAATTCTACAATCTAGAAAATACTAGCTAAAAGGTAGTACACTAGAAAAATTGCAATATTTACTGCTATTAGCAGTAATCAAATTAATTAAGCTTGTGCAGAGATTAATACTTTAGAAGAAATTAACTAATTAAAAAAGATTAATTAAAAAGCTTAATA
The DNA here is from genome assembly GCA_009289805.1 of Alternaria gansuensis. Taxonomy (NCBI): domain Eukaryota; kingdom Fungi; phylum Ascomycota; class Dothideomycetes; order Pleosporales; family Pleosporaceae; genus Alternaria; species Alternaria gansuensis. Next base: position 125,216 of record WBOK01000087.1, on the reverse strand, counting down.
AGATTAATAAGATTAAAAAGATTAAGAAAGTCTTCTGCACAGACGTTTTAGCTATATTAATAAAATAAGCTTAAATAAGCTTAGCAATAATACTTATAGCATACGATTAGAAATAAAGACTAACAAAGCTTTTAGCAACTACAAGATTTGCTTAAAAAGCAAATTTGCTAGCAAAATTAGCAGAGATCTATTAACAACGCTTACAAATAAATTTAGCAATTTTATTTACTATAACTTAGGAGAACTTATTAAGCTAAAAACTAACAGAGGCTCTAAGTATTACATTTTCTTTCTACACTACAAAACTTAATATCTAGAAGTTAATTTTCTTACTTTTAAATTAGTGCTTGTAGATCTAGTTAAAGCCTTTACTAAAAGGGTTAAAGTATAGAATAAAAAGCAGATTAAGCCTATTTAATTATATAATAAGCTTAACACACTAGATCCGTAAAAGCTCTTCACTAAAAAGGGATTTTAATTACAATTTACTTCTCTTTTTAATTTAGAAAGCAAAGGCAGTGCTAAAAAAATTAATAAAATACTGTTTAATAAAATAAGAGCTCTAATTTTTAAGTTAAAATTGCCTACAAAGTTATAGGCAAAAGCTTTACTTATAGTAGTGTACATATATAATAAAACTTTTTATAGTTTTATAAGTTAGTAACTGCTTTTTAAAGCTAAGTATTGCTATAAACTAAATGTTAGCAATATTAAAATTTAGAGATCTTTAGCATATAAAAGAGAGCTAAAAAAGTTTTTTAGTAGACATAATTTAAAAGTTAAGCTGTATTATATTACTAGCTATTTTAGCAATAATTTGTATTGCCTCATAAATTTTAAATTAAATAAGATTACAACTACAAAAGACGTTAAAATATTGGAAGAAGTATTTAATAATTAAGTTTTCTTTAATATACGATTGCAATCAGAAAATAATTAAACTCTAATTATATTGATTAGAATAAATAAATAAATAATTAGAATACTAAACAACAAAAGCCTTTTAACTTAATAAGAGTAGTAGAGAGAAATCTAATTATTCTAATAAAAAATTAAGCTAAATTATTATAATTAGCTCTAATAATAAAACCTGCTAGTCTTAAGGACATAATCCTAAAAGATATTCTTTTTACTTCTAAGAATAAAAATAATTTTAAAAACTTTTATTAAGTGCTTAAACACAAGAATAGAGAGCACTATTTAGTAGTAATAAAAAAAGAACTTAATTAATTGCAGAAAGAGAATACTTATTTACTAGTACTAAGACCTATAGATTAATTATTTCTAAAAGGTTGTTAAGTTCTAAACAAAAAGTACTAATAAAATAATAACTATATATTTAAAGCATGCTAGGTTGCTAAAGGCTTTTAACAAAAGTTTAGTGTTAATTATAAAGAAACTTCTGCTAATACTATAAGGCCTAATTAATAAAGATATAAATTCTATTAGCTACTACGCTTAACAAGCTAATTAAAAGCTAAAGTATTAAATATGTGTTTCTAAACGCTTCAATTAATACAATAATCTATATTAAACAACTAAAAGGTTTTTAAAATTAAAAGTACTCTTAGCACGTCTACTTACTTAATAAAGCTTTATATAGTTTAAAACAAGCTAGCAGACAATAGCAAAAGCTATTAGCTAGCCTACTTAGCTAACTATAATATAAATCTCTGTCTATTAATACAGCTATAAATATTAATATTAAATGGAGGATTATAATTACAACTTACGTAGATAATCTGCTTATATTTAAAGCAAATAAGTATAAAACAGATTAATTATTTAAAGACTTTTTAAATAAACTAGACTTTAATATTAAAGACCTAGGCAATGTATTAAAGTTTTTAAGGGTATAAGTAATTAAATTAAATTAATAAACTTTTATTTCTTAAGAAAGTTACGTTAAGAGATTACTAGCTAAATATAATAAGCTAGAAATTAAGCCTAAAAAATTACTACTCTAGCAGAATATAAAACAAAAAAGAACAATTAGAAAGCTACGCTAAAATACATTAAAATATTTTCACAACAAAGTAGCTTTCTAATTTATTTATTGCTTTTTACTAAGCTTAATATAACTTATACAGTAAATCTACTATTAAGATTTATAGCTAATCTAAGGACTAAGCATTTTAGTAGCTTAGATTATTTATAAAGCTATATAACTTAAAGTAAATAAATAATCTTATTATATAATTCTGCATAATCTGCACTATTAAAAACAAAGCTAAAAATTAATTTGTTAGGCTTTAGTAATGCAAATGAAGGGAGAAATAATAATAGCAAAAAATTTACTTTAAGTTATATATTTCTACTGTAAATTCACGAATTCTTTAGTGCTAATTTTTTAGCTATTAAAGTTCTAACTAATAGTAGCTTTATTAAGTGCAGAGGCTAAGTTTATAGCTTATAAAAAAGCAACTAAATAAAGCATTTATTTATCTTAATTTACTAATAAAATTAAGTAGCTGTTTTAAAGTAAATTAACAAAAGCTGCTATAACTTACTTTAACAGCTAAAGCGCAATACAACTATTAAAAAATCCTGCTTACTACGCTAGAACAAAGCACATTAACATACAATACTACTTTATACGCAAGAAGGTAGAAGCAAGACAAACTAAGCTAGTATATTAAAATATAAGCTGCTTACTAGCAGATAGTCTTGCAAAGGCTATAAGTTCTAATAAAATTAGAGATTTTTTACTAGGTGCAAATCTAGTTAATATATCTTAGATTACTAGCAAAATAGCTTTTTAGCTTAAAGGGGCGTGTTAGAGATTAAGCTACTTAGCTGTTTTTCTACAGAATCTAGGTGCTTAAATTACACCTAGAATCTACCTATAATTAATTAATTACTAAAAGCTATTATGCTACTAGTATTACTTATTATTGTTGTTAATTAATTAACAGTGCAACAAGTAACTACATAATATAAGTTATTTTAGCACTCTCTTCTTCTAGTCTCTATTATTCTTTTATTTTTATCGTCTTACTTCTGCACTTCCTCCTTAATCTCTAATAGGCTATAAGCCTAAATATAGGCTGCCTCTAAGTCTACTACAAACAAGTAGAAGGCAGAGACCTCTACCTCTAAGTTAATAGTAGAACAAGCAACAATTAGCCTTAGAGATTAAATCTCTAACAACTTATTTTAAAAGGTGTTAAAGTGTCGAAATTATCTACAAATAATTTGTATTAGTTTTTATAAAATAAATAAGTGTAATAAATAAGGTTAGTGTACAAGTATAATTAGTAAGTTAATATAATAGTACATAGTTGTGTTAGCATGTTTAGTAAAATAATGTATTAACACAAAAAAGTTAAAAATTAAGTAAATCTTAAATTGCACTTAAAGTTAAATACACTAAGCTATAAAAGCATAATGCTTACTACTATATACTAATAAGTGTAGCGCTTAGTATTAAGTGTGTAAGTGCTTATTACTAAGCAATACAATATTGCGTTTAGTTATTAGCAAACTAGTCTTGCTTATTACTAAGCACCTGTTCTTTGTCTAGCGTGTACTTGCTTACTATTAAGTAGTTATACAACTATAGCGTAGTTGCTGTGCTGCAATCCTTTAACTATGCTGCTTGATCCTCTAAAGTGATTACGCTTACCCCTGTCTCCTCCTGGATGCAGATTGTAACACTTTAACACTATTAACTTAGCCTAATTACAGCTTTAATAAGCCCTAGTATACAAGCGCTTATAGCAATAATTCCTTAAAAGTGCATACCTAAGCTAATAGTATTATTTATTTCTTATTACTATTTTAAATAATTGCTGTGCACTTTTTTAAAGCTTATATTGATTTAATAAAAATGCGTTTTAAGTATATTATAATGCTAATAAAATAGGCTTTTTTATTTATATTGTAAGTGTTGCGCGTGCTGATATTGTACGTTTATATTTTAAAGTACAACAAGTTAAAGTATAGCTTATATTTTTCTTAAGTTAGCTTAGTGTTTATTATAATTTTTTCTAGTACTTTATTTAATAATAAGCTTGTTAGCATAGGACTGTAGAAACTAAGTAACTTAGCTTTTAAAAACTTTTTGTTTTACTACTATTTTTGCAAAATTTCTATTATTTCTTAAGTTAGTAGTAATCTTTGCCTTATGCATTTTTTTATATATAGTATAAGTTTATGCTTTTGTTGTAAGTTAAATAGTTGTTAATGCTAGCGCACTTCTTCTTTACGCAGGCACTAGAGGCCTTAGTGTCTTTGCAACAACGTTGTTTAGTTACAACTTTATTTTTTTGCAACTTTATAATAGCTATAAAATGCGCCTTCTTTACGCAATTTAGTATTTTTAATTAATTTCTAAATTAGGTCTATAGTCGTAGAGCTATAACGCGTTGAAGTTAGGACGGTTTCCAATATTATGATGTTCCGGGTGGCTCGTTGGCCGAACTGGCTCGTTGGGTGCACGGGCACTGTACAGGCCCCTCCAAAGGCGCACTCATGTAGCGAAACCCAACGGCATCGATGGGTCAACGACGCCGCCGACTTAGCCTAGCAGGGTCATCTTTGCGACTGACGTACACCCACCGGAGAAGCAGATCAGACTCGGAGCTCGCAAATGCTACAATTCCAGCAAAGACGCCTGCTCGCCTATTCCTGAACAATGCTCGGCGCTACCTCCGGGATTACACGTTCGCCAATCAAATCATGGCGGAACGGTTCTCCCCCTTCCTACCGAAAGAGGCCGACAATCTGGAAGTTGTAACACAGTTCAACAGATGGTTAATCGCGCCGCTTTTGGTCAGCGACCAGGACTTGAAGCAGATACTATCATTTCGCGCAGCCGATCAATCGAGAAATGGCCCAATGCAACCGCGTCAGACCTACTGTTACTTCCGATCTTGGTCAATGCAGAAATGGCAACTGGAATTGATCATGCACGCGATAGAGGCAGACGGTTATCCGCTTGAGGCCTTCTCGAACTGGAAAGATGTTCTCCATACGACTGCGAATCACAGTATTGTGACTGCGCGATACGTAGGAAGTACTTCGCGAGAAGGCCCAGTGAGGCGTGCCAAACACCAGAACCATCGTAGGGCTACAAGCTTTGTGGAAAAGTTTGAAGCCAAGATATGCGAGCTTTTACCAGCAGTATCATCTAGAGAGACGTTGAATCTTATAGAAAACAGTTCCTTGTTCTATGCAAATGCTCGACTGGCGGTACAAAGCGATTTATACGAGGGGTGGATGATCTCCTTCTTCGATCCGCTCACACTGCTGAATCGACAACGCGGGGGTATTGATTCTTTTTTCCTACCATCTCATGAGGACGTTTGCATTTTACTAAGGTGCGAGACGTCCCTCATGGCTAAGATCGCGGCTTTGCATGCTAAGAAAGACGATGGTCTGACAGCAAAAGTGCGCAATTTGTATCGACCGCTGGAAGACTCCATTCAGACGATGACTCGCGATCATCGTTCGATTGTCAACCATATGAATGTAGCATCGCGACAAGCTACACCTCTACAGGTCGATGGGCGAACTATGCTAGTCTTCTGTGGCCTACAGACTACGAGAACGTCGATAGAGGAAGGAAAAGGATTCTTTGATGGCTCCATTATGTCAGCTCGGTTTAGCAGGACAATTCTGGAGATCCTAGCAACAAGCGATAGTCAAGGCTTCGATAGCTGCTTCGAAAGTGTCCGCCCCATCCTCTGCTTCAACAATCTTTACCAGTGGGTTGGAAATGAAATTCAATCTGGGAACATTAGCAATGCAGGTCATTTCTAATATCTTGTTAGTAACCATGCGTAGCTGACATACTTAGGACATATTTCATCAGTGGCTTTTGCTCGTAAAGCCACTTATCATCGTAACACTGGGCAAAGAGGTTGCAAAGGTTATCAACAAGAAGTTAGACTGTGCGCCTATTGAGATGTAAGAGGAAAAGATTCTCTAAAACCTGCTCCCCACTAATCCTGAACAGCCTCGTATGCGCAGCTGAAAGAGCGCGTGTGGTGAACAAAGACAGAGAGGAAGAAGCGATTCTCATACCTCTTTTGCATCCTGGCTTCGATAGGAGGTCACAGCAAAGTTCTCTACAATGCAGAATGTTTTTCTTCCCAAACATAGCTGTTTGGGTATATCTCGACTCTGTCTTGGAAACCTTACAGGAGGAACGAAGTGGCCATGGTCCCGTCAAGAACTATGTCAGTCCATCAACGCGATTGCCGAAAGGAAGCTGCAACAGTCGGGCTTTTACGATGCGTTGAACAGCGTTTCGGCGCAGTTCCTGGTTGATCAAGCTAAAGCACACCCCATATCTCACAGGATCATTTCCGAGCCAGCCCAACACGTTCGTTCAGCAATACTTCGTCCATTCCATTCCAACACAGTCGCTTCAGATAAAGCTGAATCCTGTTTCTCAGATTGTACGACACCTAAAAGATCTATCTACAAACTCATGCTTGGGTTTAACATTCTTGCTAATCATAATATTAGGCGGCCTGCACATGATACCTTTTTTGAGGGCATTGCAGATGGATTATGAACCGCTCAAGGCAAACCTTTCTCTCAGGAGCGTCAGCGACAAATCAAGTCACTCTACCGACCGCGCATTGAAAGCCTGACAACATATCTGGACCCAGCAAACCAAACGGGTTGGACTGATTTTCTCGTGCGTCAGCCAGAGGATTGTCCTCTAGTCGCGTGTGTTGAGGCTCTTGAAGAACGGTAATCAATGCCTCTAGCCAAGGCTGATTTGCTCAGGCTGTACGAATGCGGAGATCTCGACCAGTCTTTTAGTCGAAGTACTGCTCTGTTTTCAATTTGTGCAGATTTCCCAGCTCGTCAGCTGGAATGAATCAAAAGGCAACAACGTCGCGGACCGAAAAAGTTCTCGCCAGCTATCAAACACCAGCAATTTCAGGGTATTCGTGTATATGTTAGCCTTTCGAGCACTCTCACCGTATGTGGCGAGGTTTACGGTATCCAGCGGCAAGCCCGGATCAAGCACAAAGCAATAGCCTTGAAGACTTGGCTTGACAAAAGAAAAATTGATGTCAAGGCAAAATATATCGACGTACTAGATGGAAACGGAGACAAGCTGCACACAGTCAGCAGAAATTCGTGCAAGTCTAAAGATTTGTGTGCTCTCTAGGATTTTTTTGCTTGGACTTGACCATACTGCCGTCAGAGATGTCAACAATTAATCTGGATTAATTGGCTTAATTAATTCGAATCAATCTGCTTATTTAATCAAGCTAATCTTAAGCTTTTCTTGCATTAATTAAGCTAATTCAAGAAAAACTTATATAGGAAGGTAAATTCTATTAATTCTACTAATTTAATTTACATGTTTTAAAAGAGCTATTAATTTAATTAAATCTGAGGTGCTTAGATTGATTGGCTTGATTGTTGACAAGTCTGGCTGCCGTGTCTTCAGGAATCGTGGTAGCTCAACACGCTGTTAGCCACGATACGGAGTCTTCGATAGAACCTGATGATGTAAGCTCTGGAAGGAACGTTGGTCAAGTGAAAAAGTCCGGGCAAGCCGCCTTTGAGACAAAACCAACTCGGTTCTAGAACTCAGAACGCTCCACCCCAAAAGATTGATGCGCTCTGGCTCCTCAGTAGACTTGCCAACAATTGATCCAGATCAATCTCATCAATCAAGCTGTAACTATCCCTATTGCAAGCCAAGCCAATCCAGCGTATAGCAAAAAAGCAGTCAATCAAGCTCGTATGTGCTAGATTGATTGGTAAGATTAATGAGATTGACAACCGTGCGTGAGGCTGTTGTTTTTGCAGTAGGAGCGATCTCACGATACTTCTCTATAGTTGAGGTTCGCAACGATATCTCCAAATATATATATATATATAAATACAATAGCTTAATAATCTTTGTGTATAACGATTGAGAGACTCAACACCAGAAATAGTCACGATATAGCTAACCTCACCTACCTGTACAGCTTCACGCACGGTTATCAATCTCATCAATCAAGCCAATCAAGCCCATGTTTTTGCTTACCAATCTCATCAATCAAGCTATACTACTCCAAGTCCTCAAGCCAAGCCAAGCTGGAGGCCTCAGCTTGATTGGCTTGATTGTTAGCAAGTTTGCTCCTCAGCCAATCTGTAAATGAGCGTTTTCCGTCAGGTGGTCTTTTCTGGACTGGAGACCGGGCACTTTTCCCGGAGTCTACTGCAGATCTTCAAGCATTCCGAGAGTAAGATTTTCCAACGATAAAGCGAAGTTTACTGACGTCAAACAGATTCTTGAGGTAACCCCCACAGTCCGATCACTCATGGTCGACAGAATGGCTTGAGCTTCTGGAAGAACCGAACGGGCTCATCACACTGTCAACATCGCTGAAGTGGCTGAGAAATATGCAGACGTCCCGTAAAAATGCGGCTTCTTCAACGACTTTGCAAGGTAGTGAGTTTCGACGGCAATGCAGCGTGTAAAAGTTAGGTCCACGGAAGGATGGGTGGTAGTTCTCAAGGGCATATGACATTGGGTTTCGAACAACAAGTCATCCTCGAGCTAATTGGCGGTGGTACTGTAAAAGATGTTGACTGCATGCGTGTTGCGCCTGGTCATAATTAATGCCAACTCTTACGCAGTAAACAGTATACACTTAGGCAACGTCCAAATTTTGATTCGACTAGTTCTACCATCTTCCTCCGAGAGTCGTTTTGTAGTATGCTTCGCAGCGGAACACTCCACATGCGATACCGGGGTGAATGGGTGATGTTCAGCAGCTGAGCAATCTTGATGTTTATCTACCTAAGTATTGCGTGCCGCGATACCTACGACCTCACAGTAAAAGTACGTTATATAGTAGCCCAGTGACAGGTTGAGGTATCTTCTAGTGCTACCGTAGCTACTCTGCACAGTTTGAAGGTGAAGGTTCAAATCCAAGAACGCCCGGCCGGGCTTTCGCCGGAGCTTCTCAAAATTGGCATTACGAACATTGGTGATTAGTGTAATTGGGTGATACCTTCTTGCAATTCGAACGACGTCTGCTATCAGCAACCGAAGACATCTGTCACAATGGTGAACCCTACCTCGGTGCTCGTTGCAGCTTGCTTGCTCGTCAGCCCTCTTGTCGCCGCCTCAGCAGGGAAGAATGAGCACGACACAGAGTATTCTCCCGAGTAATGCTCTAGTGAATCTATCTGGAGAGTCTATAAACTGATCTGTTACAGCTACTCGTTGCCTACCTCATACAGCAAAATCACCTCTATTCTCGACAAGATCCAGGCGCGTGGCTACCTGAAAGTCGGCACAACTGGTGATTACAAGCCGTTCTCATACAAAGTGACGAATCAAACAGCTCTGCCTGCTACACCAGCCATCAACACTATTTACATCGGCGCGGACATCGATGTAGCCCAGGCGCTTTCAAACTCTCTCGGCCTCCCACGTCCAGTTGAGTTCGTTCCCACTATCTGGGCCAATCTCACAACGGACCTTGCAGCACAAAAGTTCGACGTCGCTATGAGCGGCGTCAGCCTTACCCTAGCCCGTGCGCAGAAGGCCTTCTTTTCCACTGCGGTTCAACGTGTGGGCAAGGCCGCCTGCGTGCGATGTGCCGACCTTGACAAGTTCACATCTCTGGCAGCCATTGATACTGCCGGTGTCAAAGTCGCTGTCAACCCGGGAGGTACAAACGAGGCTTTTGGCCGGGCTAACCTGAAGGCGGCTACTATCGTGTTAGTGCAGGACAACAACGCCGTTTACAAATCTGTCATGGATGGTGACGCCGATGCCATGATCAGTGATATCATCGAGGTCGAATTGCAGGTTCGGTTGCACTCGGAGGTGCTTTGCATTGTAAACCCGAATGCGACTTTTACATTTGAAGAACTGGGTTATATGGTTGGAAGGGATATTGTTTGGAAGCAATATATGGATTTGTTTGTACACATTCAGCTTGGAAGCGGTGGTTGGAACCGCACCCTGGAGAAATGGATGTCCTACAAATGGCCCTCAGTATAGACAAGTTTGTAGCACACGGCGTATACCATGATGTGTTCTCGTGCATGTTGTATGTGTTGTTTGCGAGCACAATGAAGTAAGTGCTCATTCATTCGATCTGGCCTTGATCTGCAATCGTTAGTAAAGCACACAACATAACGAGGAGTACATACCTCTTATTGTTCTTATGAAACTGATGTCTACACACATCACAACGGTTGTCCTTAGTGGGTGAAGCAGAGGCATAGGCGTACTGCTTCTTCTCCGGACGAGAGATTTTTACTATTGGCTTAAGTATGACATTGAGTGAAATCTTAGTTCCTTTGGCCGCGACATTAGCTGCCGTAGCTTAGCTGGGGTAAAGTGATCTTGACATAGCTTTTTGTTGAGGCTTAAACTTTAATAGAGCTTGTAGATATTGCGATAGAGTACGCAAAGGCTTTGTAGTAGTTTGTCTAGAAGTTAATAATATTGCAGCATTAAGAGAGCTCTTCCTTAAGCTGAACAAGAGAGTGCAAGTGCGCAAGATCTTTACTTTTTTCTTAGGCGCCATAGTAAGCACACGGAGAAGTTGGGACTGTAGAGGGAGTAGCACTGCAGCGGAGACAATGTGAGGAGGACGAAGATTGTGAGCCTGATCCTGGCGGCAAATTATCCTTAAACTAGTGCGCTGCTATTGCAGCAAGTACTGTTATATGCATACAGGAACGGTGAAAGACTGTTAATGGTTATTTGAGGCTATGGTGGTGGGGGTTGCGAACCGAGGACGAACCTCAGTTAATTGACCTCAACACGGCACCGCGAGTTTTGACGGATGGCGAGGGTGAACTTGTAAGTTGTTGTCTCCTGTCTAACTACCACAAAAGCCCTTGAAATGACTGTTTGCGGGATATTGTGTTGCCATAATTGTACCCGGGATCGGTACTTTGTGAAAGGGCGGCCACGTCATGCTGATGCCAAGGCTCAGCGGTTCTGTGTTCGACGTTATTGGCCAACTGCGTGATGATCTTTTTGCCAAAATCGTACACGCCGATGCCGTAGTAGATAGAGACATGGTTGGAGACAGGAGGCTCAATCAAAGCACCTGCTGTCCATGGACGATAAGGGTATGTGGTACTTGATTTCAAGAGGTGATCTAAGCTCGTTGTCGCTTACTCCTACGTGTGATCTCTTGCTTCACTTCTACCGCGGGACATTCCTCGTCAGGCTCCTTCTTTATCCGCTTTCGCTTCTTGCTCTCTGTTTGGACTGTTTGTTCCAAGATGGTGGTCTCCTCTTCCTCCTTCTTTATTGTGACTTCCTCTTCCTTGACCTCCACCTTGGCAACAACCCTATCCGAAAATGCCTTGAGGTCCGCTGTGAACAGGACTGAATGAGCCCACCCTGCTTCCTTTCCCCAGAGCTTTCGGAAGAGGTTCCCAATCGCAGCGTATGTGACAGCGGTCAGGCTGCTGTGCTTGCCCTTGCCGAATCTATAGTCGCGTTGCGCAATCTGCCAGACATGTGTGTCGACGGGTACAGACTCGGACCAGCCGAGCCCAAAGAGACACACACAGTCTGCGACCTTTGGACCCACGCCGTGAAGAGCGAGAAGCTCTTCATGAGCCTGCCTGTATCCCTCGCGACCGGCTTCAAGCATCTCTCCAGCCGGCTTCTCTTTTGTACCAAACTGCGGACACTCCGGATTGCTCAGATCCTCCAACCATTTCAGACCCTTGTCTTCTGATACCATTCGCGCAGTCTTTGCAATGTATTTAGCACGGTATCCAAAGCCAAGCTTCATGAGATGCGCTTCGACGTTCGGGCCTGAGAGCGCGTCGGGCGTGGGGAAATCGTGATAGGGTACGTCATCGATACTCCCTATGAGCGGTCCGTAGTGCAAGCAAAGGTTGTGCACCATGCCCGATATGCGACTAATGTTGTTGTTGCTACTGCATATGAAGCCGATCAAGGCCTCCCAAGCATCCTGCCGCAAGATTCTTACACCCGTGAATTTGGGAGCGCGCTTCTTGAAGTTGGCGTCGGACGCAGCCCACTGTTCGTATAGATGGCCTAGATTAGGCGCGAGGTTGAAGTAGTGTTTGACGAGAGCAAGCGTGTCGTCTCCCTCGGGGGCGATTGAGGGCGCATTGGACGGGGGTGGAGTAGGGAGAGCGCTAGTAAGGGGTGGGTAAGTTGCGCGATAGTGAAGATGTTGAGCATCCTGACGGAGGGAGAGTATGCGACCGTGGAGGGCCATCGACCATTCGTCCTCAGCAGACTTGCGCCATCTGATGGCATGTTAGAAGCTGTTGCGACTCGAGTACAGGAGGCAACATTGAAGATACCTAAAAGATTGCCCACATCGCAGGGTAGTATTGATGCACAACTCGGTAAGGCTTGTAGGCAGCTTATTCCATTCAGCTGCTCGTAAAGCCATTGCCTGTCGTAGTAGTCGAAGTAGTAGTAGTCTCCTGCATCTAGGAGTGAATGTATCATTATGGCCTGGGGCGGGCCTCGGTGACAGGGGTAATCGCGCCAAGGGCACGCTAAGGCAGCCCCGACTTTCTCTCACACGTTTTCCGCGACGGCAACCGCAATCACTGCAGAAGCATCGCGTCCTGGAGTCCGGACAATTGCACGTGGTTGATTCATCGATTGTTTCTTGATCCACATCTGCTAATTGCAGCTTGTCTCGCCATCTCACTTCCAACAGCAGCAGAGTCTTACGCGGCTGAACTCGACCGCCAGCGCGAGAGCTCCCAGCATCTACACCCGCTCACCATGAACGGTGATAGCTATTCCAGAGGTAAGCGACTTCTATCAGTACATGTACTGACTAGTGTACAGCTCCCAGAAAGAAAACTAACATAAGCAGACGGTGGCCGATCGAGCGGATCGCGGAACTACGTGAGTGCACACATTCCTCGCGACAGAAGTTGGCACATGCTGACAAGACAGTCCTCGAGAGATGACCATCGCGATCGCGGCGACCGTGGCGACCGAGCCGACCGAGGTGGCGACAGGCGCCGACGTCGATCGCGCTCTCCCCGCCACGGTGGAGGCTCCCGCCGTGACTACGAGGTAGACACGTATTCTTCCAGCCGCGATTACCGTGAGCGCGAACGCGAGGACACGTACGCCCGCCGAGAACGCCGCGATGACCGGGGCGAGCGTGGAGGAGAACGTGGTGGCTGGGGCGACTCGTACTCCAGACGCGACCGACCTCGAGGAGACCGCGACCGCGACGAAGACCGTGGCCACCGCAGGGAACGTGGAGACCGCAATGAGAGGGGCGGCGACCGATTTGGTGGTGAGGACCGCAGAGGCGGACGGGGAGGACGCGATGGAGGCTTCGGTGGCGGACGTGATAGGATGCGTCAGCAGAAAGAGGATTCCCCGCCCTTCAACAAGCCGCGCGAGGCTACACCGGATCTTGAGAGCTTCACCAACATCCTGAAGCGCCAGCGTCGTATGACGCAATGGGACATTAAGCCTGCTGGCTACGAGAACATTACGGCAGAACAAGCTAAGCTGTCAGGCATGTTCCCATTGCCTGGAGCTCCACGCGCTGCGCCCATGGACCCTTCCAAACTGGCCGCCTTCATCTCGCCCGCTTCCGGAACCGCCACAGCTGCCGCTCTCGCAACATCAGCCGCGAAGCAGTCGAAGCGTCTCTACGTCCACAACCTGCCGTCAGGCTGCACTTCTCAGGAAATCATGGAGTTCTTCAACAACCAACTCAACGGTCTTAACGTTGTGTCCGGTAACGACCCTTGCCTGTCAGCTCACATTGCTACAAGCAAGGAGTATGCTGCGCTGGAGTTCAAGGCACCCGAAGATGCAACTCTTGCTTTGGCTATGAACGGTATTTCTATGCGCGACGATGGAGGAGCACCCGATAGGTCGGGTCTATCCATCCGCCGCCCCAAGGACTACATCACCCCCACCGCCGACGAGAATGCATACCCGCCTGGTGATGAGGTCTCATCCATTGTCAAGGACAGCCCTAACAAGCTGAGCATTGTCAACATCCCCACATACATCGAGGAAGAGCAGATCCGAGAGCTTGTAGAGACAATGGGCAAATTAAAGGCTTTCACCCTGGTCAAGGATACCGGCAGTGATCAGCACCGCGTAAGCAATCTCCCAGCTTAACTTAACCCCCGAACTAACACAGCCTAGGGCATCGCATTCTGCGAGTACGCGGACAACGGAGTCATCGATGCGGTTATCGAAGGTCTCAATGATATTCCGCTTGGCGATGGCAACCTCAAGGTCTCACGCGCCACTGTCGGACTTCAGCAAACAACTGGTCTGGATGGTGGAGTTGGTGCCATTTCCATGTTGGCAGGCGCTAGCGCTGCCGAAAACCATGAGCATAGTCGTGTCATATGTCTAATGAACATGGTTACCTCAGACGAGCTGCTTAACGACGATGAATACGATGGTAAGCTTAGCAAAAAAAAAACTCAATCGTCATGCAATTCTAACAGCATTCAGAAATCAAGGAAGATATCGAAGAAGAGTGTGGCAAATACGGACCCATCGTCGAGACCAAGATTCCTCGCCCTGCCGGTGCCCGCGTAAACCTCGGTGTCGGCAAGATCTACATCAAGTACAAAGATACGGAGTCTGCACAAAAGGCTATCAAGGCACTTGCTGGTCGCCAGTTTTCACGGAGAACTGTTGTCGCGACCGAGTTCTCGGAAGAGGGCTTTGACGTCGATGCATGGTAGATTTGGGGTTGCCTAAGTTGCGCATTCGACTTCTTTAGCTTGTGCAGTTGCACACCATTATTGTTGCGTTGGGGAGTACCAAAATCGGAGAGTGAAGCTCAACATTTGTACACTAATTTGGGTTTAGGGAAAGTTCGCATGTTTATGAGCGAGTTGGACCTGGCATTTACTTGTATCTTGAATACTTGGGTTAGAATGCTGGATGCGCTCCAGACAGCTTACCTTGATGTCAAACGCATTGTTATTGTATTCGATGAACTTGCAGTCCTGTGATTTCTGTAAAAATTGTGATTCTGAATATCAGCAAGTTAGTTGATGTTGAGATATGATGTTGACGCGACCGGAATGTCCCGTGCTTACATAACGCAACTTGGTCCATAAACATCGGCCGGAAGGACTCTCTAAATGTCCAACTACCTTACACTTGTCGGTCCTTAAAGCAAGGATGACATGATATACTAGCAAGGAAAGGATGGGGCCCAACGCAACTACCACACAGTAAAGGCGCCAAGTGAGGATGCGAAATGTGGAGAGCTAAGTCCGTGTAACTCCGCAGCAACTAGATGGTTGCTCCGTCACTAAGCCCGACTCTAGTGAAGATCACTCAGACGTGTGAAAGTGTAGCAAGGTTCGTCTGGACAACAGTGGCATGATCAGATAAGAGGCCTTGAAGGAGCTGGCTGGATAGGTCTAGGATTGAGTGACATCATAGACCTTGCAAATGCACCCTCGCGGTTCGGGACGGAGAAATTGAAACCCAAACTCCGTAGGCCGTTAAACTACGCGCTCGGTCCTTGTTAAGCGCGGCCTAGATGTCCACAGTGGCGCAATGACGAGAAAAGCGCAAGAGCGCCCTCAACATCAACCAGCTTCATTCATCGTCCACACCAATACGACCCACGTATACAACTCAACCATCATCATGGCAGGTATCGGGCGATTCCTCTACTCACAACTCTTCGTTACACCTCCGAAACATACTGGCGACCTGACTGGAAAGACTGTCATCGTCACAGGCTCAAATGTCGGTCTTGGGAAGGAGGCCGCACGACACTTCACCCAGCTTAACGCATCTACCGTGATTCTTGCCGTGCGCTCCCTCGAGAAAGGTGAAGCCGCGCGCAAGGATATCGAATCGACGACAGGCCGTCATGATGTAGTCAGAGTCATGCAGCTCGACATGTCGTCCTACCAATCCGTCCTCGATTTCGCCGAAAAGGCGAGCAAGGATTTGGACCGACTGGACATTGCAGTTTTGAACGCCGGTGTAAACCGCGGCGTCTGGGAGGTCTTCCAACAAGACGAATCAACGATTACCGTGAACGTCGTCTCCACATTCTTGCTGGCTTTTGCTCTTTTACCTAAACTCAAGAAGAGCTCAAGCAAATTCAACACCAGACCCACACTTACCATTGTGAGCTCCGAGGTGCATGAATGGACGCCCTTCGAAGAGAGGAGTGCACCAGAGGGCAAGATCTTTGCGAGACTAAACGAAAGAGTTGTTGATGGGAAGGAAGTTGGACTCGATAATCGGTATTATGTTAGCAAGTTACTGGAGGTTCTATTTGTTCGCGAATTCTGTCAGCGATACCCGGAATCAGATGTTCCAGTGACGGTGAACTTGGTCAATCCTGGCTTTTGTCACTCGTAAGTACCCTCTATTTCTCTTTTACTTCGCATTTCATACTCATCAAGTCAATAGTGAATTCGGTCGCGAGGGACCAGGATTCCTCGCTTTCATGCGTTTCCTGCTCGCACGCAAGACAGATGTCGGATCGAGAACTCTTGTTCATGCTGGTACCTCGGGTGTTGAGTCTCATGGAAAGTACCTCAGTGACTGTGAGATCACTGAACCGAGCGCGTATGTACGGAGTGATGAGGGCAAGAGAGATCAAGAAAGGGTTTGGGAAGAGCTGGTAGGAAAACTGGAAGGTATCAAGACTGGAATCACAGACAGCTTTTAGCGAGTTGGCACACAGTGTGCGGTCCAAACTGTACCGTCGTATGCACGAACTATAGGTTAGTTCGAATTTTATCTCGTAGAGATATTCGAATTTGGTGGACACCTAGTAATATCAATATAGTACCATCCGTTTTAATGCGACGCTACGGTGAGCGAACCTTAAAAATCTTGAATCCATTCAGCCACAACTACGGACATTTGGACATGCCTACAGGTGTGGAAAGTTCACCTCCTGGGCTGCGCCTTCGAGCCGGTATCGAGGACATGGAGGTACCTAAGAGGAAAAGCACACCTAAGAGGAAAATCACACCTAAGAGGAAAAGCACACCTAAGAGGGAAAGCGCTGTGTTCGCCGCGATGGAACACAAAAGTACATATTAGACATGACCGTGATCATCAATTAGACAAGTATGATCGTTAAGATTAGATAATCGAGAAAATTGCATCTGTTTGGGTATGCATTCTAACCACATTCTAGTGCTTTCCAGACCATCACTACATTGCGCAAGCGCTTTTGTTCGCTAAAATGAAACATCTGGGTTCATCTAATACACACTATGCTATCGAAAATGGAGGCGGCTTTCGGGTATCAGCTCAGCGATAAACCCATCCATAACAGTCGAGGTCTGCTTCAGTACATCGACCAACCGGCCACATCAACTAGATATTTGTATCTATACAACAGATACTAGCCAAAAAAACCTCATCTGTTCCCTTCGTTGCTGACCAATGTGCGCAACTTACCACTTGTGAGATGACGCTTTATGCCAGGGGCTGTTTCAGTCCTTGGAGCAGATTTTTAGACGAAAACAACGCCCGAGGATTGTGCCAAAAGCTAGTTTCCCTATTGTAAATATCTTGGCATACATGGCCGAAAAGTGTAAGAGTCTCAAGGTGATCAAGATATCGAGGGCAATCACCGATCATACATTAGATCAATCGCGGATGTGCAAGCCAGATTGGGAACTGGATGAGTAACCTTGATGCTTTCACGGTAGGCGCTATTGGTTTTAACGCTTTGAAGAGCACAGTTCTACCAGAACAGAGACTTCTGTAACCATCTCAGAATCCTGATTCACATATCCAGATCATCAAACACTACAGCGGACATTTGGGACACATAACGTTCCAGCCTTCCCCAAACGCCAGCTACAGTCTCTCACAAATCAATCTCAGTCGCAGGTCTAGCGATGTCGGCACGCCAATGGTGCGTATTAAGTGGATTCTTCTGGTAGATGTTGACTTCGAAGAACTTATTATGAGTAGCGCACTTGAAGTTTTTAAACCTGTACTGCTGTCAAAAAAAAACCCCCCCATTCGCCAGTAAGTGTTTCGAGTCCTTACGTGTTCAGCTTCTCGAAATTCGCATTGATGAGCCACTGCTCAGTCACCTCGGCGAACGCACCATCGGAGCCGGTAACAAAGTATCGCTTGCTATCGAGTGGACCGTAATTGGTTTGCTTGACAACCTGGACTGCGAAGGTCATGTCGGTCGAAGACGGTTCTGTATCAGAGGATACAACGCTACTCTCTTTCGGGTAGCTAGCCCAGGCCATGAAAGTTTGAAACTTGGGTTCGTGGGATAAGATGCGGTTCCTGTAACCCTGAGTGCTAGAATAACAGAAGATGGAAGACATGGTTTGCAGTGAAAAAGATCGGTAGAAGTTTCAGTAGATGCGTGCTCGTAATAACGAAAAGAAATGCACGGCAGACGTGCTGTTCTTATAGTTGTTATGAACACCGAACCGGCCATTAAGCGGGAGGTATCGCAGTTGCTAACAATTAAGCTTATCAAGATAAGTCTAACCTAGCATAGCAACTCGTTAGCTTATATAGGTTAGAGACGTTCTAAAAGGGGTAGCATACTACTAAACATAGTTAGCTTGGCTTGATGAGCTTGATTGTTGGCAAATGTGGAGGGAAGAGGTATGCATAGTTGAGGCCTACCACCGTGATTAGGGCTATTGATCCTTCGGGAGGCGTAATTTGACGTCAAGTTGCATGATCCTGGTCGTGTGGGATTGAGCGAGACTGATTGGTACTGGTTATTCGCCGAAAGTGCATGCGGTTCAATTGTTGAGCGATCCCATGTGCAACGCTCCCCTGTGAATCTAAACCAGCACTTTGCATAGTCCAAATCACGGCTTTTTAGGTAAAGGATACGTCTTTTCTCGATTTATTTGGAGGGTGAAAGCTCTCCGCATGAAGTCATGGTGTTGAAATTGGCAAAAGTGGGAAAGCGAACAAGGAAGTACTACGAATCGCGTCAGGCGTATTTATTATCTCTCAACTAACTACTACTTCAACTGCGCTTGATCTGGGTGTTGAGACTTGATGTGCCTGACTGCTCCAAGTTCGACACGGGTATCAATCATCACAACTTGGAATAGGTTATCGAGAATACATAAACTCAATTTATTCTAGGGTACAAAAAACTACAGCTACAGGGTATCGTCTAATTCATTCATAAACTCCTAGTTCTTGAGCACGTAACGGTACCTGGGAAATCCCTTCTCGAAGTCGACAATGACATCGTTGGCCTCCGACATGGGCCTGACCTGGACCCAAGCCTTCAGGTTGGTCTTCTTGGCCAACTCCAGCATATCCCGGATGTGTTGCCTGGTACCGATCAGACTACCAGCAATCTTCAAGTTCTTGAAAATAAGGCCCATGGGGGAGAAGGAGGGCAATGGGTCGTCGGGGGCACCGAGCTGGACGAAGGTACCGTTGACGTCAAGGAGGTTGAGGTACTGGTCAAGAGGGAAACCACCAGAGATGGTGGAGATGATGATGTCCAGGCCGGCGGCGTTCTTGTTCATCCATTCGGGGTCCTCGCCAGTGGCAATGAACTTGTCAGCACCGAGCTCCATAGCATCGGCCTTCTTGCTTGAGGAGCGGGAGATTGCAACGACTTCGTCGCATCCGAGAGCCTTTGCGAAGAGGAGGGCGAAGTGGCCGAGACCACCGATGCCGACGACACCGACACGCTTGCCTGGGCCGGCACCGTATGAGACGAGAGGGTTGTAGACGGTTACACCACCACACATGAGGGGAGCGGCGTACTCTGAAGGCAGACCCTCCGGAATAGGGATGGCGAAGGAAGCAGGTCCACGCCAGTTCTTCGCGTATCCTCCCATAGCCTTGTCGCCAGTCTTGTACTTGGCGTTGTAGGTCATGACGAAGGCGTTGCAGTTGCTCTCCTGCTTGGCCTTGCAGGGCCTGCAGCTCTCGCAGCAGTCACTCTGAGCACCAACACCGACGCGGTCACCGACCTTGAGGTCCTTGACATCGTCTCCTACACGGGTGATCTTTCCAATGATCTCATGACCGACGACGAGGGGGTAGTCTGAGGGGCCCCAACCGGAGCGGAGGGTGTGGATGTCAGAGCCGCAGACACCGCAGTGGCTGATCTCCATCTCGATGTCGGTAGACTCGAAGTTCTTGGGAGTGTAGCCCCCCCATTGCATGTTTCCATCAGCGGCTGAAGGGTCGTGAGCAACCCATCCTTGGAAGTCGGAAGTGGAAGACATAGTTATTTGGTGCTGCCGTTGAGTAGACGAAGAAATAGTTTGGTATGTTGAGGAGGTAGTAATGTTTGATGAGAGTGCAAATATCCTAATTACTCTGCTGCCGTCTTATACATAGATACATTTTCTAGAAATTTTCTAGCATTTGTAATACATCAAGAGACGGTATGAGGCTGCCGTATCGCTATCCTAGTGTTTTGCTCTTTCGCCGATCTACGCCGTTGGCATCGGGCCCACTTTAACGACGTTTTTGAGCCTCAAGTGGTGTGTGCACTACATATCCGTTAAACCCGCCTTCGCCGGTCCGATAAGAGTATGGGTCTGAGGCGACGAGTCTGCAAAACTCTCGGACAAGACTCGTGATGAAGACGTCAATCTGGGGCTAGTCCCAGAACGCGTATCATCGATCTGCTGGGATACGTGGAAATCTCAAGATGGAAGGCGCTCGTGCGACACTAATCTAGCTCCCGTTGACGTGTCAGCATTTAAAATCGGCTCGAATCTTTCCAGGCTTCTAGGCCAAGTCGCGTTGTTGTGACGACATCTCTCATTCTCTAGAGCCCACTCTTCGGCATGCACTTTCTTCATGTTCTTGCCTTAAGTCTCTGGTATTTAGGATTCTTAGTAAGGGCCAAGGGTGTCTTGTAGATCAATACACGATTGGAGATTAGCATGTCAGTAGCGACTCAAATGGCTGGGGGTGTAGGATTGACAAGGAATCAAGATTCCAATCTGCGCGAATAAACCTAAATATGACCTGAACTTCTCCTACAACTACTCGAGACCGTTCTTGAGCACATGTATCGCTTCTTTGTACTCCTGCTACTGGAGACTCACTTCAGTCCTCTTATCTTCAAGCAACACACTTCCTGGTAACAACTGACTCGCATCACATAACTGAGTGCCGCCTTCTAGCACGACTTTGATGATGTGTTCCTTTTGAACATGTTCGCAAAGAGCATCCCATGTCGGCATCGTAGCTTTGTCGAGCAATAGTAGAAGTTAGTTTTCTTTGTATCGACAGTTAATTGGTAGGCTGATAAATAAGGGTAGGATATGTTCGCCGAAACCGTGCTCCGAGCCGTACAACGCCTCATTCAGGTTATCGAGCGCTTGTTCTCATGGAAACTGTCAGCTTGTGCAGAGATCGACGAGTTAGCTTATTTTTGTGCAGAGAAGGAGATTGTGGGTGTTTGTAGGTAGCGCCGCATATGGAGAGCAAGGCGCTCTTGCCGGCGGCAAATTAAAACACCGTGGTGAACAATCACGCATTGAAAATGACGACGTAATTAAGTTCAAAAGCAAGCCCAATAGCTCACACTTTGTCAACTGTGAAAAAGTGTCAAACATCAGGGGTGTAACAAGGCCGAGGTGGACGACACGGAGCTCTTAGCGTCTCGGCATGCGTCATAGACTTACCTAGAACTTGGCTGCACAAGATCCCTTTGCAACTTCAAGCCTGTGTGAACTCCACGCTTTCCAAAACACACCAGATTGGCCGCCTCTCCCCGATCGCAAATTCTGATTCTTCGAATAGCCACTCGTCATTGGAAACACGATAGTCACATCTGAGAATGAATTTCCCATCTCTGCGAAACGTTTTTTTTGGTTGTCCGTAGCTACAGTTACATTATTAAGATTACTGTTGTTGTTGTTTTAGTTCTTTACGTGCTATTTGTAGGTGTATAGTCTCGTTCGTAAACGCTTTCAACGAGAAAAAGCCGTGGCTCTTCGCTTAAAGCCACTCACAATGAGTATCATATGGGAATCACTGGACGACTCCTATCATCCGAGTAGCACGTCTCCATGTATTCCGGGGGGACCCTACGAAATAAACTGTGCTTGTCAGTCCCAAAAAAACGTTTCTCGAACCAAATATCATCTATCCGAGGCGTTGTGAATCGTATTAGTATATCATACGACGTATATTTCAGACTGTACAGCTTCAAAAGCCCCGCATAGAAATTAGGACAGTTTCTACCATTGCCACCCGGAAGTATAACGCATGCCTTGACAAGATGGAACCACTGGTCCCTTGGCAGATCGAAAGCCACATCGCTGCTGATCTTGAGATGATGAGGGGTCGTCCCGTGCAGCGAAGATTTCCTAACCCCCTCACACTATCCATTACTCGACCAGCCAGATCAACTGCTGATCGAAGCCGCGACGGACCTTCAGAATGTCTGGTCGGATACATGACCGCGAAGCGTGTGTGCGATGCCCAGGGCTGGGGGCGGCTTGATGCAAGTCCGTCGCAACGATAGCACTACCCGCAACGCTAAAGTTGGGGTAAATCTGGGGAAGCGCCTTGGCTTAGCGGAAGATGACCGGTTGGATGTTGATTACTGGTCGCCTGCCCGCACACTTGTTACGCGCTAAACAAGGAGGTGCGGGAAACGGTCGCGTAAGTGGCGGGATCTAGGCTGGTGGTTACCGATAATCCTTCCGCTAGAGAGACTTGGAAGTGGCTTGAAGATTAGTGTAAGGGCACAAGGAATGGGAGGCAAATGTGGATGTGGATGATGTGATGAAGATCATAATTCGTAGACGACGAATATGTACAATGCAGCGATATCATGCGGAATCCAAACAGCTAGTAGCTTATTTACAAGGGTAGCAGCGACTCTCTCATTACTCTTCGTGAATTCAATGTGTCTCTCGCAAAGTAGACGCTTAGACGACCTGCTTCTCAGGGTACTCATTGTAGGTAGCGCTCCTCTTGCGAGAAACATCAGCCTCGATCTCGGCAAGGCTGGCACGGCGATTGTTGGCCTGCATATCCTGGACGTCCTGGAAGGAGGTGGAAGGAACGAAGCCAGGAGACTTCCAGGCCTGAGAGCACTTGCCGTAAAGCTCGTCGACCTGCTCAAGGGAAAGTCCCTTGGTCTCGTAAATCATAGCCCAGACGAAGAAGATGCAAATGAAGCAGCATCCACCCCAGACGAAGAAGACCTTGGCACCCATGTTGGCATTACCGGGGCCGTCGTTGACCATGTAGGGGGTGGCGTATCCGATAGCAAAGTTCAACAACCTGGAATTCAAAGTCAGTGTGTGTCTCATAAGCAGATAGTGGATCGAATTACTTACCAGTTGCTTGCTGTGGTCATCGAGAGGGACTTGGCGCGAACCTTGAGTGGGAAGATTTCACCAGTGACGACCCAGGCGACAGGTCCCCATGAGCAGGCGAAGAAGAAGATGTAGATGCAGACGAATGCGATCAAAGCTTTCTGGGCAGACTGGTTGTCGACGCCAGCAACGGTACCGGTAATGGCAACGATGAATTGGCACACAGCCATACCAATGGCACCGAAGAGGAGAAGGTTGCGACGACCCCACTTCTCGACGAGGTAGAGACCAGGGAAGGTAGAGGCAACGTTGACACAGGAAGTGATCATGGTGACGACAAAGGGGTTATTGATTCCAGAGTTCTGGAAGAAGGATGTTCCGTAGTAGAAGATGAAGTTGACACCAGTAAGTTGCTGAAGAGACTGAAGAGCGCAACCAGTGAAAAGGCGTTTTCCCAGGTTACCGCGGAAGCAGTCGAGGTAGGTGGACTTGCCAAGAGACAGTTCGTACTCGTGGTTGGCCGTAATCTCCGCCAACTCCTCAACGAGAGCGGGGTTGTCGAAATTAAGGCGACGAAGAGTGGAAAGAGACTTGGCAGCCTTCTCGGGGCGGCCCTTCTTGATGAACCAGCGAGGAGTCTCAGGAAGCCAGATGCAACCAATGAAGAGAACGATGGCCCAGGCGAATTGAACAGCGATAGGGATACGATACGAGCCGGTATCATCCCTGTCTTTGGTGGAGTTGTTGACGATGGCAGCGAGCAAAAGACCGATGGTGATGGCAAGCTGGTAGCAACCGACGATAGTACCACGAATCCACTTGGGAGCTGTTTCGGATTGGTAGAGAGGGATGATGGCACTGATCATACCGACACCGTAACCAGCAAAGAAACGTCCAGCAACAAACATTGGGATGGCAGTGGCAACGGTCTGGAGGATAACACCAACACAGAAGACAACGTTGCTGACGACGAGACCCAGGCGGCGACCGAGGAAGTCGGCAGTAGGTGCGGCAGTCAGAGCACCGAAGAAGGTACCAGCAGAGAGGATAGATACGATTAAAGAAGTTTGCTCGGCCGTGACATCGGGAAGGCCGTCGGTACGATTGGTGAAGCCAGTGCTGAAAAGTTCTCGCCAGTGCTTCATTCCAAGAATACCACCAATGGTACCAGTATCATAACTGTGGGAATTAGTATGATCCCTTGAGAAAAGATGGAGCATGCATACCCGAACAAGACACCGCCAAAGGCAACGAACAAACCGACCAATATGGCGGGTGCGGTCGAGCCAGCTACGCCCTGAGGCTTCTGCAACATCAGACCCATGATTGGCAACTGTCTGAAAATGTAAAAGTGATGCAGAAGGAGGACTCAAGTCCAGGGAGAGGGGTTTGGAGGTTTGAGTACTCGGATGAGGAGGATGTCTGTTACTTCACAGCGGGCTGACCATCTAAGTACATTTGGGGAAGTGTTCCCACGAGCCTGGGGATCTCCATGGGCAGCCGTCTAGTCTGGGGACTGCAAGCATGGAGTGAACACGCTAATCCCGCGGCTGGCCAGCAAGCTAGTGAGATTAGGTCCGAAGGTACTGGGGAAGCCTAGTGGTGGTCTTAGCCAGGATAGTGTTGGAGTTAGAGCAGACGAGACAGGTCACCAGTCGTATGTCCCAGGCCTATGATTGCTAAAGTATTCAAAATATCGTGAGCTCATTCGGGGTAATTTTGGAAACAAGGAAGCCGAGGTCCAGTTAGCGGAGCGTTATTCAGCGGTTCCAAGTTCGTATTGCGGGTACACAATGGCAAATGTCGTCGGGTTCCCCAAGGATTACGTGACACACACAACCAATCTTCTGACGCGCGCAATCAGCAATGATATGACGGTCGCGTGCTGGGGCGAAGATGTGGCGTGTGGGCAGTTTGCTGAGAGGGCACTAGGTCAGTAGCGCTGTCTTTTGCAGGCATGACCTGTCAAGTCGGGTTCATGTATGTTGTGAACCACTGACCTCATAATAGGGGTGTGGGGAAATGCATTTGTGTGCAAGCAGCCACCACCATTCATCATTTCTGCTGGATAGACATGACTGTGGACCGGTATGCAGAGCCATGCGCTGGGCATGGTTTTTGTGTGCTGGTGATTGTCAGACGGTTAAAATGCAGCGCTCTTCAGCGAGCGTCCGCATTGTGTGACTGGCCGTTGCAATCATCAGTGGGCTCCCCGGGTTCAGACAAGCCTTTCCGCACGCGATAGCTTAGACAGACGGCATCAAGCTACATACAGTATAGTGGTAGAAGGCTTCTGGAATATTGCTGCTCCGGTGCTCGGTACTGCTGTCATAGGCCGAAGAGCTGATACCAGCGGGTAGTCTGTGAGAAAGTGGGGACGGGGTAGCGTGGCAGGATTTTGCTTCTGAGCCGCGCCAAAGTGGCAGAAGAACGACGGTGTGAATGGGGTACATGAGTTCCCATAGCAGTCCGTGAGGCTCAACAAGCATGCTTGACTGCGATAGCGTGGTCTCGGCCAACCAGATGGGCCGGTTGCAACAGCTTCGAACCATGCACCCAGCGCTTGGTCGAACTGTCGGGAGGATTTTGTTGCGCTAACCAGTGTGGGCTTGCTGATGCGGTTGTGTTTGGCTGCGCAATGCATCTGGAGGCGAAAATCTCGAATGCATGCTCCACAATCGATACCCTGATCCCCAAAGCTGGAACAGCCTGGAGAAGACGGCTGGCCATGTGGTGTGCGCAAGGCGAGGTCAAGGCCACTCCGAGATGTCTGCGGGAGAGTCCGATGAATCGCCTCCATTATGCATGGGGCGCGTCACGCCTGATGACGCCGCACGGAGTATTATGAAGAGGTTGAGCCAAAATCGGACGTCACGTCAAGCTCCCGAGATTGCTGTTCGGCTTGGCGAAGCTACCGTGTGGGATCCGAGTGCCTGACTCGCAAGCCGTTAGCAAGTACGTCGTCGTGGCCATACTCGTCCAAAGTGAGTGTATACAGTCGGTGCCGCTGTGCTCAATGCGAGCATCGACGTAAGCCACAATCATTCTGCGACCGCCGGAAAAGCCACAAGGGACATGGCATCAGTACCAAAGGCACCACGGAAAAGCGCTGCTCGCTTGGAGAGGTCATGTTGTTGGAATGTTTGCTCGACTCTCGGTCGGCGGTCGTGGCTTCCGGAACAGTGACTTTTGTTGCCAGAACCCCCCACTGTTTGGAGAAAGCGCGAAGGAGACGTCTGCTCAGTGTCAACACAAGCCAGTTGCACCTGCCTCGCCAACCAACCAATGACAGCGCACCTAAGCGCGTCGTCCCTTCCCCACCAAACGCGTCTTGCACCTGCCTTCACCGCCCCTCCAAGCAACCTCACCTCCCCGCCACACCATAAACATGTCAGAAACCCCCGTCCCAATCCACGACCCGCCATCTCTACCATCATCCCCCCTCCCAAAGCGAACAAAAGTCATCGACCCCACACCCCTCTCCCACGTCTCCACCCTACCACGAGGCACAGATTCCGGCGCCGCAACACCGACACCCTTGGCAGCCACACACCTCCCCAGCCACGACAAGATGGCAGAACACCAATTGCATGTCCAATTGCTGAGCCCAAATGCCAAGGCCCCGACCAAGGGAAGCGCCTTTGCTGCAGGACATGATCTGTACAGTGCAGTCGATACTGTGATCCCTGCACGGGGAAGGGCGTTGGTGGCGACGGATATCAAGATATCGGTGCCGGACGGGACGTGTAAGTGTCAATTCACCGCCAGGTTTGGCACATGTCATGGCTTCGTTGCACAAATGCTCACCATGCCGTCTGTGTTGTAGATGGCAGAGTCGCACCTCGCTCTGGCCTCGCTTTCAAACACGGCATTGATACAATGGCCGGCGTGATCGACGCAGACTACCGCGGTCCCGTTGGCGTCATCCTCGCCAATCTATCCGAAGAAGACTTCCCCGTCAAAATTGGTGACCGAATCGCCCAGCTGATAGTGGAACGGGTCGTCATGCCCAGCGTCGTCGTGGTCCAGGAACTAGAGGATACTGTGAGAGGCGCTGGCGGTTTCGGCAGCACAGGCGGCTTCGGCGCTGCTGCTGCTGCTGCTGCTGCTGTTGCGACCGAGGCGGCGGAGAGCGCGACAAATGCTGCAGAGGTAGCAGTGACAGACGGTGCCAAGGCTTAGGTGGCTGCATATACCATGGCTTGCAGGCTGGGAAAGAGGAGCTGGGACGTGTTCGGCATGGTCACGGCCCCCAACAACGAACTTGTGGAGAACTTGCAGGATGGTCTGCACGAGCTTTCGCATCCCGGCGGCTGTGAGCAGAGCTTTGATGAGCTCGTAGATGTCATACAGGGTCAGATAGCTTGGCCGATGGAACGATACGTGCTCGTGGAGATGCTGGAGAATGTGCTTGAGTTACTGGTCGATGCCGACTCTGGTGCGCATGGTGATGAGCAGTTGGATATCCTGTTCTCTGGATTGGAAGATCTCATGTGCTGAGCATCATTCAAGCTGTTGGGCAGTCAGTTGCCCAGAGCAGCAGAGTTGAACGCTTGATATCTCTACAGCCAATATGATGAATCACCAAAAAATTCTTCTTCTCACTCTTCCCAATAACCTCACCCTGTGTTCCCCCTTCACAGCACATTCAACTCATCCGGTTTCCTCTCCCCCTCATGCACCGCCCGCGGCCTAAACCGTTCAAGATGCGGCGGATCCAGCATTTCCTTGACATACCGCGGAACCGTGACTTCACTCGCATTCATGAGTGCTAAATGACGCTTCTTGTTAATCTCCTCATCCACCTCGTCGCCTTGACCACAACCCTCCTTCGCAGCACGAGCATCATATGCAGACATTTTGTCCCGACAAGCAGACGTTGTACGTGTGAGTATGGCCTGCATGGACGCGAGCACCTTCTGGCATGCTTTGGCCAAGGGGAGTTCTTCAGCCGGTACATGATCGGGGGACCGCCAGCTTGGTTTCGCACCAAGGTTGAATTCAGGCGTCGACGCAGCGTGGACGGCCTCGATGAGACGGGGGATGGTTAGCGCGGCGAACATGTCTCCTGTTCCTGAAAAGAAGAGGGGGAGTTGTGGGGTGTCGATGCGGAAGAGACGTGGTTTGTGGTCCGAGGTTGCGGTTGAGCCGATAATAGTAAGGTTGTCAATGTCGTTGAGGTCAATCTGTGGCGCTTGGGGCTGTGAGGCTGGCTGGGATGTCGCTGCATCGAGGTGCTGTGGGTTGGAGGGGGTATTTGTGCCGGTGCCGGCTTTTGATACTGGTCTTGAGGGTAGGGTCTGGTTGTCGCGTGTCAAGCGTAGGGACGTGATGATTACGTGAGGGATCTGGTAGGTCTTGTGGAGGACTTGGATGGCAACACCGAGAGACTTGAGGTCGGTAATATGGGTATCAGAGAGTAATCTATGTTTCCATCAGCAATTGCCGCGCCTGGTCTGGTAGTGGTCTCTTGAGATGTACTTACTCGGCCTCGAACTGGTTCGGTAGTATGAGATCTGCCTCGCGCAACAGCCCCTTGTACTCGGGCACTTCATCCTCTGGAATGTATAGCTTGCCATTATCGCCCATGACTGGATCGAGCACTATCTTCGTCAGTTTGGCAATGTGCAACCTCGCACAGTAAACCCACCCCAGAAAAAGCTTCCAGGCTTCGTGCCAGCATTGAACTTGATGTCCCTGCCAATTGTTCCTATCGCTTTTACGGCCTCGGCACTGGGCATGTATCCCGTCAGGAGTACGTCGAAGTTGGTAAGGTTCGATTGGCGTAGCCCTTCGTAGAGTTCGAGGATTTCGGTCGCGGACGTTTTTGTGCCTTTGACTTGCTTGTAGGCCGTGTGGTTGCCTTAGTTATCAGTTATGCGCCTGTCAAAAGAGGACGCTGGGCATGCCTACTGTAATGCACAGTGTTGATTGCAGAGACGTCGCAACCTAGCGATTGCATGACAAAAGT
Organism: Alternaria gansuensis; assembly: GCA_009289805.1. NCBI lineage: Eukaryota > Fungi > Ascomycota > Dothideomycetes > Pleosporales > Pleosporaceae > Alternaria > Alternaria gansuensis. Next base: position 96,013 of record WBOK01000087.1, on the reverse strand, counting down.
TGCCATTTTGTTCCCGACATAGCTCAGCTCAATGTCAGTGTGTTGCATGTATTGCGGCAGCACGCGGCTCACCCATGGACTACCTGTCGCAGATTAGCTACAAACATCATCTTCCGCCTGTGAGTCTTACATGACTGGCAATCGCAAGCACGCGCGTATCCGGTATCAGCGTGTCGGAAGCCATGTTTGCACAAAAGAGAGGTACAATCAGGCGAAGGAACTGGAATACAGGCACAAAAGTGCAGGCGGGGTATGCTGTTGATTTACTATGTTGATCTTCTTTGAAATTCCGCGCGATATAACGTGAAGCCGCTGGTGGGGCAGTAGCTTTCCTTTTGTGCCTAGGGCACGGAACACACCACGCGGGACCGCGTGCTCGCCAATGTCGCACGCCAGAACCATGAACCTTACAGACGCTCGATGCATAACAAAGCCATTGCGCCGCAAATTCCTCGCATCTATCCTAAAAACATGCTGCTCGTGTGTCAATGAAGTCGTGATGCTTTACTCCTCATCGCCAATCTACCCCAATTAGCAATGTTGTTGTGCAGTGTGAAATGGATCCTCACCTTGGGTGCGAGGTAGAACCTCAGGTAGCTCTGGTCTTGGAGAGCGTACTCTACGAGCAGAGGAACCTCGCTGGAAAGGCAAAGCTTGACCGAATCCGACAGACCACTGGCCTTGCAGAAGTTGGTCAAGTACTTCAGCGAGAACGTCAGTGAGACGGGCTCGTTCATGTCAATCAAGACAGCCTCAGACTCCTTGTCGACACTGGGATTTTGCTTGAGGATGACGGAACCCGACCCAATGTCACCAGAGCATGCGAACTTGACCCCGTCTTTCGTACATTCAATCGATACTAGACAGAAGTTAGTTGGCTCTACAGTTTTGGCTCTGCCGTCACATATGTCTTAAGACGCACCCGACTCTGACAATGCACCCAAATCTCTGCAGATGCGCTGGAACTCAGCAGCAGGTAGCGTGATAGTGGCTGCATAATCCGTCTCGGGAATACCCAGGTGCTCCTGGTCAATGTCCATGAGCTTGATATCATATTCGCTGATTCGGGATGTGTTCTTGGTCTCGAAAACCAGGTTGACAACATCTGGCGCATCCTCCGCCTTGATGGTAAGAATGTCATCGCTTCCAGCAGCACGGAGCACCTTTGTAAGGGATCCAAGGTTGATTCCGAGCGCAATGTTGCGATCGCAGCGGAAGGGCGAGAAGGCTTCGGACTTGAGCATCATGGAAACAAGAGCGACGTGGGAGTTGTCCATGGCTTGGAGCGCGATACCGGAGTCATTGCAGTCGAAATTGCAGTCCTGTACGAGGTCCTTGATAGCATCGACGACCTGTTCATAGTAAGATTGGATTTTGCTAAGCTTTGTTGTGAGATGTACCTTCTTCAGGACGTTGGCCTGGTTTAAGCGTGCCTCAAGCACTGCAGAGGATTAGCATCTTTCGCTACATGTAGCAGGAAATGCATACTTGTAATTGTGAATTGATATTAAGAGAGTACGGTAACGCTTAAAGGGTTTATAAAGCGTGGTTGTGCAAGAGACAGTTGTGGTGGAGGCAACAAGCAATGGAGGGGAACGCGAAAGTGGTTGGCAAACGCGTCGGCCACGCGCTAACTCAGCACAGGGCATAAAGTGCCGCCAAGACCTTACACTGTGAGCGGGATTGGTTGCGGATGAAAGAGGGAGAATCGTGGCTTTATGAATGCGTGCATGGCAATGATAATCGTTGGAGCCTTTTGGCTGAGTTTATAGTATAGTAGTGTGATCTCCAACCCACGACAGGGTTTACAACAATCGAAAAAGTGCATAGTTGCACCAAGCTGGGGACTTGTGAACGGTATATCGGAACTGGGTGTACTGGAATGGGTATCATGATGAGACGGAGCAAACACAGCTCGTCCGCGTCCTGAAGGCACTTATCGCCCATCCACGCACTGTTGGTGTCTGCTACAGGAGCGATAACTTTCCATCTTCTGGCTTATAGTAGAGCGCTTCTTGTCCTGGCGATTTTGTGGTATTCCATGAATGCATCATTCATGCCGTTTCCGAACCCAACGGGCTTTGCAGGTCAACGCTCCCCAGGCAACCACAGCTTTCGTGGTAACCCTATATCGTCACTCCAGCGATCTACTTATGTCGTAACCTTCAGCTCTACAGCCTCACGCCCTAACCAATCCATAGAACAACGTCCAAGTAAGCACAAATCCACTCAAGCCCCCAAGCACATCACCCAACCACAAGTCGCCCAGTGGCCGGTAGAAGTATGCGCCAGGCTTGCCATCTGTCTTGAGCGCAAAGAGCAGCACCGATACCACCAGCGAACCCAATAGGTAGAATATGAAGCCTGCGTACGACTCGAGGCCTAACGTGCCGGCGGCGACGCCGAAGAGCGACGCGGTAAGGCTGCGGATGTTGGATACGACCTAAAGCGAGTATGATTCAGTGGACGAGAATTAGGATAGATAGGTAACTTTGATATCGGGCAATATTTCTGGTGTGCTATGGCTTGATGGGTAGGCATACCTGGGTATTGTGCTGAACGCTGCTACCAACGATTGGGTTGATGGCGAGTTCTCGCTCTTGGTCCAGGGCTGATGCCGCCATTGTGTGTGCAGCTTCTCGTTCTTCGCCAGAAACGCCACAGTCCTGCTGAATACCGCGGGGATAATCGGTCAAGAGTCGGGTGGTGGATTTGGTGGTTTGGTTACCGCTTCGTTCGGGCGGCTCAATGGAGGTTCGAATATGACGTCGCGCGCATGTGCCGATATCGGGAGGCTTAAAGATAGATGCGCAAGGTTCGGAAAGGCTCGTAGATGTGCGGTGACGCTCTGCTGGCTGCTTGTGATACCTGTGCTGGTGATGAAGGTGTTCGGTTCACGGGGGTGGAGGGTGGGCCGTGCACAGACCCTGATAGAATCGTCATGTCCAGATGTGTTGTGCAAACGCCTTCTGAGCACCTGCTAGTAAATATCCTTCAACATGTGTGGGAGCGCAATTTGAGTCAATATTCAGTATGGTGTTTTCTACTAGCTACAATCGCGCCACTCTTTCTACTCAAACATCGTCATAGGATATGAAGGACTTTGTCCCTCCCCTCTAGGTACCTTGGCATGTCAGCTGATTGCGTTGCTTTATTGTGTAAGCCAAGTGCTTATTGTTCCAGGTTAATGAGATGAGATGATGGCCGAAACTTTACATAATAACCACCATAGACAGAAGATGAGCGGTGACGGCCCCCTGTTTTGCTGCCACGTGCTGGAGATGAAATGAACTTTTTAGTGTAGTCGCTGTTCGGCTTCAACCGAGTCCCGTGTTGCCGAGCTCAGGAGTCCAAAGTTGCTTGTGTCGCTACTGAAGAAATTCTCTTCTGCCCGCTCGAAGCTTAGCAGTGTGGGAAGCAATCGTCGAAACAACATGTAGATAGACGTGATTGATGGACGGGCCAGCTTGGAAAACTGCGGTCCATCCTTGTGACCGTACCCATGAGCCTATCTTGTGTATCGTGTAAGCTATCCGGATAGACCAGACTCGATCAGGTAAACGGACGTAACTAGGTGCGCGTCTCCCGGAGCAGCCCCATTCCGCCCCGACCCCCTTGATCATGGCTATAGCAGCTAAATCCGAGCAAGGAGGGAGTGGTGGCAAGTAAATGAAAGATGACGAAATCTCTTTGTAGACACACAAGGTATTTGGTCCGTTGGCTGCGGGTTCATTACATGAGGCGAGTTAGAAGGCATTCTTGTCAGCATGTTTACAAGCTTGCCATGGGTTGCTATGTTAGCTTGGTGCTTCATTTATTAGCTTGGATTAAGTTGCTTTTGCGGGATCTGCAAGCCGCACAAGTTGCATATGCAACGGTGCAGGTACGTCATCGGCATTGTTATCGATTACCCAAGAGTGTGTACTTCAACTGTTCAACAGTGTATGCAAAAGACGAGCTTCTCGTATCTGTGGTCGGCCTAGCATGTCCAGTCAGCCGAATGGCGAGTAATCAATCCACTAGCATCGATTAGATGGGCTCGGCGGTGTGATGGGGAGTGAATTTTGGTCCGTTCAACGTCTAGGATGGCATGGTCAGAGGTAAAGGTGAGACCATGTGACTGACTCGTCACTGCTGCGTAGCCTCGAGAGGTGCACGGGGGAGACGCCCTTAGCTGGCTGTATGGTCACAGGGGACTGTCGAGGTTGTCGGCGGTGCAGTCGCTCACAGGCAAAACAAGGTCAAACAACCACGACGCACAATTTAGAGTCGCCATGACAAGCACCAACGAGAGCGACTCGAGGTTAGGCGCGCGTGGGCAAGGGACAAGGATGTCTGAGAGGGGCGTTCTCCATGAATGTTTCATGCCAATTACAAACTATTACTGGCTCATTTCCCGGACCCTGACTTGAACTACTTCTCTTGGTTGACTACTCGAACTACTCGAACCACTCAAACTACTCAAACCATCCACCTGCATGTGTCTCCAGGCCTCCTTTCTGCTTCTACCACCAAACACCTTCCATCGCCCTTTTCCTTTGCCAGTTCCCATCATTGGACCCCACGCCGACCACGCGCCGGCCCCTGCAGCTGCCATCCCCTCCATCTCCATATCACGGGCACCTTCCATCTCTGGATTAGAGCACCCGCAGTCATCACAAGCGATCGACTGGGAATCTACGACGACGTCCAAAATCGCACCATGCGGCGGTAGCGACATGGAGAACATGATACCCGACGACTCGCCTCTTGCGCAGTTGCTTGAAGGTGGGAGAACTCTCGGCACCATGGCGATGCGATGCGCCGTGGAAACTAACCGCCGTCTAGGAGAAGGCACTGGATCGTCCGACACATCCCCATCCACCTTTTCGCAGAACTTCGCGCCCCGCGGACCTTCAACATTGCAATCGAGGATAAGAAACAAGCTCCCACAGCCGCTGCAAATACACTCCCGAAATGGCTCCATCGCCCGCATACACACGGCATGTTCGGTACGACTTGCGACCTCTCCCCCTGTAGTACCATAATGGATGGCTGTTGATACTAGGTAGAAAGCCGTCAATTCCCGCATCGGACGCGCCGACAATAAACGCTTCCTCGAGCAGTTCCGCTATCTCATCGTTGCCTCCCAGCTGCTGGGGGAGCAGGGCGGCCTGCGCGCATCTGCTATTCCGAGCTTCGCGACTGACGGACGCCCCGGCCCTCACGAATTCAAGGTCACCAGGATAAGCCCCATCGGCGCAGCGGTCACGGGCACCACTGCCTTTGCATTGGCATGGCTGGCGCACTGGTCGCGACGCCAGCCTGTCGTCAGCAAGAGCCGAACTGTGCTGGTGATTCTGGTCTTCGCTGCGGTCGCTACAGCCGGCTACACGTATGTGCGACGACAATGGCTACAGTACCTGAGACAAGAGGCAGTAAAGGGTGCGTCTGACCTAGTCGCAAACTTGCAAGCGTTCGAGGCCTCGACGTCATCCGCGCTCGCTTTGATTCAAGAGGTGGAGCTTGTCTCACGCGGCTATCGATTGTAGGTCACCACTGGACGGTGATCTGCAATACAGACTAACACCTCGCAGGAGCAGCCCCCTGCCTCCCATTTCACGGATCGAAGAAAAGGGACAGGTCCGCCGTTGTCAGCGACTGCGAAAGAACCTCCGAGCCGCTTACGCCGACGTCGTACCTATCCTTGCCGAACAGTGCCGTAACCTGAAGCAGCTAATCCAAGAGGATGATTTGGAAAAGTACCTCGACGTTTACGAGATAAGTCATCCGGACATGCAGGAGGCCGCCCTGAGCTACAGCGAATTCGAATTTGAAGACGCCGAAACGTTGAAAGCGCTACGGATCCTGCAGTATCGGTTATCAATCCTACGACGTGTGTACCTCTGTTCTCTCCTGGCAATGGAGGCGGACGGCGGCACACCCGATTTCGCGCGATGGTCGACAGTGGTTGACTCGATGCTGAACACGGCTCGTCCGGTAGGGGAATGGAGTGAGAAGTTCAACCGCGTGCTCGCTGAGGAAGAGCAGTTCGTACTCCCATCGCCAGCCAAGGTAGCACCCACTCCCGGTCGAGAGAAGATTCGCAATTCCGTGCGCAAATTGTCGGGGCTGTCGAGTGGCATCCGAGGCCTGCAAGCCAAGATGCAAGTCCTCCGCGAAGAAACCAACAAAAGCCTAGAAAACACGGAAGATGTAACCGACCTAGGTCACTCTCTTCTAGCGCAATACGACTCCATTGGCGCGGATCTGAAGAGCTTGGTGCAAGCCTGGGAAGCAGGCAAAAACGCCCTCGCTCTGAACATCGATCGACACGAGCGCAGAATCTCACAAGCATCGAGCGGACTGCGCTCGCCTGCTCCGAGTCTAGGCGGTCTAACTGCTGTAGATGAAGGCAGTCCGTCTGATGCTCTGCGTGCTCTTAATGGCGAATTGCTGAGTCCTCAGCACAGTGCCCCGTCAAGCGATCAAGGCAGCACATCCGACGACGAAGTTTTCGAAGCCATTGCTATACCGAAGACCCGAGCTGCTATGTCGAGGGAAGAGCGGATGCAGAAGATTCAAGATGATCGTGTGCGACAAGCTTCGCTACGTGAGCAGCGAGATGCGAGCACCAACATGCTGAGAGAGTTGGAGTCAGTCATCAACTTGAGGCCACACCGAGTCTCAGCACCCCCAGCCAGCGCTCGAGGGACAAGCCTTTGAAGCGTCTTTTTCTTTTGTTTACATGTTTTGGACTAATGACGGCTGCCAGATGTCTTGGCGCGCCTTGGGTCTCAATTTGGGTTTGGGCATTTTCGTTATACCACTGCCGCGATCGCATTTACTTTTCCATCACATATCTTGGAGTCGGAGGACTAATGTCTGTAACGCATACCTCGTGGTCAGAAATACCCACACAGAACAGTAATGACAAACATCAACATCGTCAGGAAGAATCTCGATCTAGAGAGGCTCGCAATTCGCTCTGTCGTCTTTTTTCGGCAGTTGGAAGAACTTGGGGTCGTTGGTACACGACGATGTGGCTGCCTGGATGTTGGTCTCGGAGAATTTACCAGCCTTGAACCTTTCGGTTACTGGAAGACAGCTATTGGCAAGCCACAGTATACGCTGCATGAAGAACCAGTGTCATCTCAATCTTGACTTGCTTGTGCGAAAGGTTGCGAATGCACTCAATGCGCTCGATGCATCGTTCTGGCGTCAAACACCTGGCGCTGTGGAGAGCTGCCTTCGGGTTTGGTGGGGAATAATGACTTTTCCTTCATCTATGCCACCAAAACGGCAAGCCAGGAAGCTGATGATCTCAGCAGCGTGCTCTTTCTATTCATTTGTGCGCATCGAAGTTACACGAGTAAGATGCAAGGATTGTTGAACCATGAGGTGCTCTGGATGATCGTCTCAACAGTGCCTGGCGACGTTCCGCTCTGAATGTGCTAGCTAAGGCGCAGCTGAAACCGAGGCCGCGATGGACCGCGATCGCTCTTGCCCAAGACGACCGGGTGATCCTTCCCACTTGGGCTGACTGACGACTCGTTGGCACCAGCGCCCCTGCCATGGAACCTCAGTTGTCGTCTGTACTTGCCCTCTGACCTGTCTTCACTTCACTCCACTGCTTCATGCTAGCCGATGCCAATGACGATGACCAGCTTGCTTCTGTCATGTTTCTATTGCTGTCTATATGACTCTTGCGAACAGGCAGCATCCAATGTGAACGCGCTCCTCTGGATTTACGGCAGAAAGCGCAGCTAACGACCCGGACCCTCTGCCAAGTGCCGACCCAAGAAGATCACTCTTTCCAACACAAGCATCGACGTCTGCTAAAAGAACCCCCCCCCCCACCTCTAAGGCAGCAGCAGCATGGACAAAAGAGACTTGAAAAGAGATAGAATGAGGCGTGAAGAAGAGGAATCATCGACGGGAAACCTCCATGGAGCCTGCAAGGTGCTTTGCCCTGCTGCGAGACCGGCTCTATCGGGCCGCTTTGACCCAACCTAAGGAGCACGCCTACCGGAGCTCGTTCAATCTTCATCGTCGTCCACGACGCCATCGGTTCGTGGTACGGGAGGAGGTGCACCGTGTCGCCTGCGCATATGGACTCTCAGCCCGTCCGAGCGAGCATACTGCCTGCCACAACCTTCGATGGGACATGGATAACGGACTCTAGCCCGGCTGGATCCTGTGCAAGCCTGTGTCTTGAGGTGACGCGTCAGGTTTCCCAGGGCATGTACACCTGTTAGGACGGTACCGCACCGATACGGACAGGGTACGCTATACTCGGCATCGATTAGGGATCTCTCCAGAGATTGGACCGGTGGTACAGTGTACCTGACATTGGGGGGCGATGTGGAGACACTCGCCGCTGGAGCAGCATAAGAGTATGTTGGGCCCTGGCTTCACAGCAGCATCAGCATTAGCAAGCAAACTTCAAGAACAACACATACTAGCTCAGTATAGCGGACGAAGGTGACAGAGGTACATGAACCGTCTCCAAGGTAGTGTACGCCTGGTTCATCGGGTAGCTGGTTGTTGAAAAAGCGGTTCCGTGACTGTTATCTGGTCAGCGGATGCCTAACATCGATTGCGTGACATACACGTACTTATACTGGCCAGCATAAGGGTGCGGCGATGTATATCTACGGGACGCCATGGGAGCACTGTGTGAACCAGCTACTGCGCTGGTAGAACCGTGGTATGCACTACTGCCTATAGTGTTGTGTCCTGGCGAAAGAGGTTGTTGGTAGCCACTGTTGGGATAGTAGGCCTCGTGAGGCTGGGAATACGTGGGTACTGGGGGCCAACGCCGGGTATACACTCCAGTTCCGGATGAAGGAGAGATTATTCTCAAGGCCTGCTCAGCTCCACGATCAGAAACCACTGCCGCTGCGAACGATCCTGTTCTCTTGTAATCTTCATTCTCTCGCGACCAAGACGCCTCGTCGCGCCCCTGCGTCTGATCGTACGCCATGCAGCCGACGATTCCCGAAACCGTCTTGGTAGAGATTTGAACAGACTTTGCTCGCACAAAATTCAGAAAATAGGATAAGGTCTTCATCAAAACGATTTTGACAAAACCCATAAGGTGACGCAAAGTTGGCTCGGTGGTCACTAAGCTAGCTGTTCAGTCGAACGAAGCACATCCGTGCGCTATGTCTCTGTTGGTTTTCCTCTCTTCAGTCAAAGATTAGTCTACGGAAAATCAGGCTTACAAGTCCGAGTCTGTGAGTGCAAAAGAAAACCGGTAATCACAGAAGTGGTTTCTCGAGTGACCTGGGATACTGACGGTGTTTATGCTGCTATACGTACTTAATAAGGAATGGTTCAGATAAGAAAGAAGGCGCGCTGCAGCCCGTGGAGGACTCTTAGCTGAGACACGACAGCCCTTTGCACGAGCAGTCCGGCAAGATCAACGCCAGGGTATATCTCGCCACACCGTGTATTCGTCTATCAAACGGGAACGCGGACCTGCCCTGTCAACGTAGCTGCGTCTCAGCTTGAAGAGCAAGGGGTTGTGCGACAATCGTTAGCTGATCTTCAGGCCAATCAGATTTGCTATAGTGACACCGGATGTGGCACAGCGCATGAGAGGCGTTGTTGGCCTCTATGCGATGGCCTTTGCCGCTCAAGGTCTACTGCAAAAATTCAATGTGCGCGCGGCTGCGGCTGTTCCAACGGGACGCCTTTTGCTCGAAGATCACCCCATAAAGCAGGCAAACGTACTATGAAATGCACATACGGGTAATCCCTGCTGGGGTGCCCCGATGCCATGTGCACACCTGGTCTCTCACGTACTTGTCCAACGCTCTCCGGTCACTAAGGTTCTTTGCGCATTGACATTGCCGATAACTACGAGGTGCTCGACTTGTCAAGCTGACAAGCACATACACACATGCCTGAGGACTCGTACATCCGCCTCATCAGCTCATCAAACGAACTGTCTTAGCAGGCCGTCAGATAACCCAGAGCTTATGATGTCTATTTAGCGGGTATTAGCAATAAGCGTAACGATGGACGAAACGGGCGATATGTTGTACGTTCTGGCCTTGCCTACCCATGCCAGCACGCCTTGCGTTTCCTGCGCGTCTTACTTGCAGCAGAACGGTGACGAATACAAAGCTGCGTGGCGCTTCGCCAACATTCTGTGTTTATAAAGGGCTCTCCTGTTCGAGCATAATTATATTGCAGCATCGATGGCGCTTTCTTCCAAGACGAAGTGGATTAACGGGACGGCTCGTGACCGACGCATTGCCGGCTATTAGTGGAACTTGCTCTCGCTCTCCCACACCTTACTGATAGACCTAACAAGGCCGATACTTTCCATACTGGCAGGGAGTATCTTTCCGCATGACCAATGACATTCCGAGGAGAACGATATCAGCAAATGCAATGCAATGCTATGGACTGCAACAGATGATCATGTGACTAGATATCGTAATCCGAGCCAGACGTCTGTCTTCGCTACCTCACGAAGATTGGATATGTACAGCTGTAAGGACTCATGGAACGAAATACAACAGGGTCAAAATTCTGAGAAACGGTCTTCTCGATAACCCGGTCCATTCGATATCGCTACAAGAATGCCTACCCAGACACTCGGGTTCAATGCAGTGGATTCGACCCAGCTCTGTGGAACAAAGGAAGTTCATTTACGCTCAACCACATCCCCAATTTTTCTTATCCGCCATTCTCTCTGGGTGATGACGAACATGGCTGCGTTAAATCATGACTTGTAGCGAACAAAGTCTGGCTAGCGGAGGCATGCATACGCCTAAAGATTAGGTCGCAGAATGGGCCACGGCGGTCCTTCTCACCTTCGTCATGCTTTACCTCACATACACGTATAGCTATTCGAGGACACAGTAATATTGTAGACAGGGTTCTCGCTACATGTCACGATTCGCGCATGCATGGCCTGTAGGCACTGATCGAAATCGACGGTGATGGTAGTTTCTAGCGCACCGACAGCGGTAAGCCAACTGCATTACTCTTGGTAACTCTTCATTCTGCTGTGTGCCCCTCTAAAGAGCCCAAATTCTCGACAACGACAGTCTGCAATGCATTGCATCGGGAGCGATATCCGAGGGACCCGCGCGAGAAGAAGCGGTGAACACATGAACATAATGGGCATGTAATTTAGTCTTCTCTGGAAGCTTTTTACGCTAGCTTTTCTGTCGAATGCAGGAACTGCAAGTTTCGAAGACCGAGAAACGATTTTCTGGCCAACTGGGGTTACCGATCATGTTGTCGAAGTAGTCGAAGCGCTCGGGAGGTTTTGGTGGCGAATCTGACCAGCCGCTGGCCTTCGCCATATTCAGTAGTAGATGCATGGTCAGGACCAATCAACCCTACTGGCAAGGTAGTATATTGCATTTAAAGCCTTACAAAACAATCGGTATGCGTACATACCATGACACTCGGAAATTCACGCAACACCCTGCCAGATGGATTCGGAACCGTGCACATGTTGTCCTACGATGGGCATGTCTTGTCGTATTGCCATCGAAGTCGGCCTAGGCCGGCCTGTAACATTGGAACGAAACAACTTCGGCTCTTGCAGCCCGGAATCGCTGTCTCATCGGCAGAGTTGATATCGTCCCCCGAGGCTCTTTGGGTGATTGAGCCCCAAGTCGTCGGCACACAGCCTCGCTATCGCTGTGCTAGATAACCCGGAAAGATGACCTCTAACGGTGGATCCATGACGTTGTGTGGAGCGATCTTGTCGTACCAATGATTGACAATCGAGAGGCAACGTTACGCTAACTTTATTCTAACATCATAGGATTACAGAATAGTAGTACAAGTGACCAACCAACGTGCAAGATCTACGAGTACGCTTGTCTTCTGCCTCTTCTTCCAGATAAAACGAGTGCCGAACGCCGAAAGAACGCGTGCGAACACAACTCGTGAAACCGAAAAAGATACTCTATCAGTAACTTCTAAGGACGTGAAGAAGATACGAATTACATCTAGATCCTGGCATCATCTTTTCCGCTTCTTTGCCGGCGGCGTATTTAGCGCTGGATGGCTTCGTCGGAGGTGGACGAGCAATGCATCCTCGCGCCCAAATGTTGACGTGCATCCTGGTTGCCCACAACGGATATGCCTGCTGTTGCTTGGGCTGACACATGGATCGTGCCTTTCCATGTGGCGGTTTAAGTTTCTTTGCGCGTATTGTCCAGTGAATGGCGGCTTGTTTTCGCATACTGGACATCGAAAACTTGGCTTACTGCTGTACTCATGTCAACAATGTTCATCAACGAAGTGTTTCGGTCTGCCTACTTGACTGCATTTAAGCTGGCATATTCGAGATCGTTTACGTTCTCGGATGCTAGAGGCGTTACGTCGTCTATCATCGAGCCTGATCCACAATCTGGGTAGTTCGTCGCGAAAAACCCTTCGTCGTGCGTTGCATTCACATTATTCATCTGCAGCGGCTCGAGATTCTGGCTTCGGTCTTGGAAGGAGGACGGTGCTGTATGCACTGGCTGCCAGGGCTCTTCGCCCGCCACCACATGATCATGAATAGAAACATTGTAAGGTTGCGCCAATGGCGGGTACGTCGGGTAGACATGCTGTGCTGCTTCGTACACTGAACGCGGCCAGATGTAGGCGGCAAGCTGCTCTAATGGCAACGAGTCGAGATGGTAGGTCCACTCAAGCGTGCGCTCGTCAGCGATTTCTGAATCGTGGTATGTCTCGTTGCCATTAGGATCATTTGAATCGCGCTGCGTCCAATTTAGCTCAGTAGAGACAACGCCGGTGTCCTCGACCACCTCGTGAAAAGACCTGTGCCACTTTACTTACCATGTCGTTAACGTTATCATCAACGTTTTCGTCAACATTATGGGTAAACCTGTACGATCGATCGTTCTGTACCGGCATTATGACTGTATCGTATGCCTAGAACGCGTCTAACAATCTATCCACGGTCAAAAGAAAACGAGGGTGCCCAAAATCAGGCTTGCGATTGTATATCGAATGCCGACTTAACGAGTGGTTTTTGACCAGTCACAATCAGGACCACTTAGCTCATGGCTGCCAGACGCCCAAAGGCTGCAACAATCAAGTAGCGACTTTGGAAAGAAAAAAAAATCAAACAACTCATCGTATATGCCTTGCGTGGACAACGCATAACCAGAGGCATTCTGAAGCGAAACTCGTGGTGCGAAGTCGCTTTCGCAGCGGAATGCTGTCCACTCACAGTTGGGCTGCATCGGGTTGCCTCGTTGCTGCCATGAGCTGGCGTCTAGTTGCCTTCTCTCGCTCACCGGTCCTGATCCTACGTGGGCAAATCTAAAGTCCTCGAGGAAGCCGGGTAGCACTACCACCGGCGTGGGAGGGCGGCCCCAGGAGGAAGGGCTATGTGCTGGCGAGTTCCATCGTGTCAGGATCCGATCGGGTTTCGCCCTGAAGACTATCTGGGATGACCCTGATCGTCTGCCTACTTCGGTCGTCTGCAATGATGTCGCACAGGTGGGGGGGGGGGAACGCTTCCAGTCCCGTAAGATCTCGGTACTACTGGTGGGTGAGCAGGACTAGCCGCACAGCCAGTCAAGACAAAGTCTTTGATGCCCGTAGCGGGCAGGGCAACGCTCGGCGAGGCAATTGGTCGTGGCTGAGCGGGATCCGATCCGATGTGTTGTGGCGGTACAACAGTACCTCGTACTTAGGGATGTGTGTGTGTGTGTGCCCCACAGGGCACAACATGATGAACAGGAGCCAACATGAATCAGAAAGCAGCCGGCACGCTGCAGGCTGTTATACCAACCACGTTGGGCATCAGTCTTTACAGCAAATCTTCGTCGCCCAAACAATGAGGCGGGCAAGCAGCTTGGAGCCCTGCAATCCCCTTGATGCATATAAAGGGCGCCAATCCAGCACCCCACCACAGGAGACGAGGCGTAGGCTGAAGCGCTCAGCCTTGTGCGTGAATGCCACTGCTCGACCGCCACGTCGTCTTGAGGGCGAGAACCAGTGCCTGACACGAGAGTCAATCTTATGCCCAGACTGGAAACGTGCATGATTTCATGTCGAAGAGATTGACGTGGTCGGAGCTTTGCCCTTCTTGTTACGTGGGGTGATTGTGGTGGCTGTGGCTGTGCATGGCGATGTGGTGGCGCTGATGCCTGCAAGTTCATGCAATGCCCCTGTCGTTTGTGACGTAGATTCGTATTGCGCTCTGAACAGTAGTAGTCTAATTGCGAGATTTTCTCATAGCCGTGTGCATTATTGAAATCAATACATTACGACTGTGGCATCTACCTGTAAATAGTTCCTATAATATTTTTGCCTACACATGCTAGCTATATCGCAATGGAAGCTACTCCGACAACATAATAGATATGCGGTTAAATAGCTGCGGTGATTCCAATTACGTAGATTTCTTTACAGAGCTATTGACAACAACAAAAAACCCTGTCCAGTTTCAGTATATCCTACAAAACAGCCCTCACCTCGCCACTCCCCCTAGCTTCAGTCCTCGTCTCATTCTCAAAATCCCTCCACCTGTTCTCGACATCCTCCTCACAAACATACGTAAGGAGCCAGCTTCCGACACCACCCCATCTCCACGCCAAAGGATCGTCGCCAACCTTCAGTCCATTCTCCTCATACTGCTCTTTGCTCACCCTACCCTTACCGTTGAACTCGCCAAAAGCCCGAAGCATATCATCACGTTTTTGCTGTACAATGCCATTGTGGACGTGGTAGAGGTATTGTTGACGGTTGCCACGTGAGACGATACGCTCAGTGCGTTCGCGGCGACAGCGCTCGTAGACAGCTAACGCGCGCTTCTTCTCAGCCGTAGATTTACTCGTTATCCTGCCTAGACATAGGCCGAGGACATGTCCGTCTTCCAAAGACATGCCAGCGCCGGACGCGAGATACGGAAGAGTGGCGTGTGCAGCGTCACCGAGTATTGTGTATGCGCCGGTTTCGTGAGACCACGTAGGATCGAGACGGGGTCGTATCATCAAACGCCATTTGGCTACAGACTGGCAGAGTGCTAGCAACTTGGGAATTCGCGGATCCCAGTCTTTGTACAGAGCACGCATCTCTTCGACATTTCCAGCCAGTGTGTTCGCACCGGCTGGCATATCGTCTGGCACTAGCAGCACCATGTTGAAGAGCTTGCCACCGCGGAGGACATAGTTGACGGCGTGCGCATCTGGACCTATCCAGTAGTTGACTTGCGGATCTTCGACAAAGCTTCTGAGCTCAGGGTCTTTCATCATGTCATCGGTATTGAGCAGCAATCGGTAAGCCAGGTCTCCAGTGAGCAGTGGTGGATCTTCATGGCCTAGTAGTATCTCTCTACACTTGGAGTTGATGCCGTCGGCGCCAACTACCAGGTC
The DNA here is from genome assembly GCA_009289805.1 of Alternaria gansuensis. Classification (NCBI taxonomy): domain Eukaryota; kingdom Fungi; phylum Ascomycota; class Dothideomycetes; order Pleosporales; family Pleosporaceae; genus Alternaria; species Alternaria gansuensis. The sequence goes on along the minus strand of WBOK01000087.1, from coordinate 80,663 downwards.
GGCCTTGTATCGTGTCCCATCCTGGCACACGGCGATGGCTCTTGTAGCGTTACTCTTCAAGTCATCTTCATACTCGACATCTACAACGCGCGCTTTTGTGATGAGCTTTGCACCAAGCTCGACAGCCCTCTCCAACAGTCCCATGTGCAGGTTCGCCCTGTGGAAGTCCCAAAAGGGGGTACCACATTCCTTCTCGTATTTGTGAAAGTCCATGTCGCTTATCTTGTTACCCTTCCAACCGATCATGTTGCATAGCCGTGGCGAGGTAGCATGCTTCGAGAGGTAGTCTTCTAGACCCCAGGAGATGAGGACGCGCGAGGAGTTGGGTAGACATTGGATGCCAGCGCCAATTTCGCCAATCTCGGGAGTAGATTCGAGGATGTTGACGTTATGCCCGGCAAGGAGAATTGATATGGCAGCTCCGAGACCACCTAGACCGGCGCCAACGATAATGACCTGACCATTCACATTAGTCGAAATGCTAGAGTCCTGTAAGATAGAACTGACATCGAGCCTGCTGGACTCGTCCCTATGCTGCTTCTGAATAATCTGAGGTTTAACACCGACCATGATGTCACAAGTACAGTGCTGCTCTCGAGGAAAGCAAGCAAGTCTCACACTGGATGACCGAGGAAAAAACAAATACCAGCGTATCGGCTGCTGCTTGGCCCATCATGTGTACAACCACATCAGGCACGCAGTCACTACTTAACCATCATTACGCACTGCCATGCTCACCTACCTCTACCTATCGCGATTGACATGCGTGACACCTAGTTAGAGGACAACTACTGGACGGATGCACGACGTCAGGTCAGTGGTGCATGTCGAGCTAGTCCGGCATCTCGAGAACATGGTGTGGTGTAGGGCCAGAATGGGGGAACCCTCGATTGGTGGGTATAAAAGTGTAACCCGGTCTACGGATGGGCGTTGATTCACATGTGCAAGAGTGGGGGAAACATGATGTCTAGAAGATGGCTGGCGTGAGGGGTATGCAGTAACGCGGTGGCCATAGCTTCTGATGTCTGTTCCGATGATTCCGAGATCCGCACGCGGAAATGGAGACGGCAATCACAGCAACTCAGACAACAGGGACAAAGCTGGTAATGTATCAGATTCTCATTCGCTACATCTCAATACTGTTGGGGCATAGGGCCGTCGTAATCAAGCAGTGAGTATGCCTTCCCCTCCTTCTGTAACTTCAGGATCTCACCACGTGGCGACGGCATCATCGCATTCTGTGGCACCTTGTTGTTCTTCTTGAAGTCGTCCGCCATCTGTTCCATCGTCACCCACTCTACTCCCTCGTGTTTATTGATGTATTCGATAATCCTATCACCTTAGTTAATGACCATCCTAAGAGTTTGCCTTTTCACCGAACGTACCTCTCGTGCATCAGCACAACATGCGGCCTCCCACTGACATCTGGATGAATTGTCATAGGAAAGACGAATTCGTCGTACTCGCGATAAAAGTAATCAAAGTGGTCCATCCAAATCTGTTCGACGTCTCGCGGATTGACCCACCCGTGGCTGTTTGCACTCTTCTTCATGAACATCATGGGCGGCAAGTCGTCAATGTACCAACTCCCCGGTATCTCGACCAAACCGGTTTCCTTCCCCTTTGTGAGAGGCTTCATCCAATCTATTGCTTTCTTGCTGTAATCGATCTTGGTCCACTCATCGCCCGTACGTAGCCAGTAGCAGCGATGGTCTTCGTGCGACATGGAGTGATCGTATTCGATGCCGTAGCAGAGTAAAAGCTCTGTGCCTTCTTTGGAAGTTTCCCACCAGGGAGCTACAGAGCCGCGTGGAGGCTTGCCATGGCAGAAAGCGGTGAGTTGTTTGTAGGTCTTGTCGAGAACGTCGCGCTGTTGCTCAAAGGTCATGTCGGCCGGGTTCTCGTGCGAGTAACCATGAAGGCCGATTTCGTGGCCTGCATCTCGCACGGCGGCGCAGTCTTCAGGAAAGGTTTCGAGGGAATGGCCGGGCTGCAGAGATTCAGATACGGAGATGTTGGCTGAGGGAAGAAGAGAGATTTACGATGAACCATGTTGCCTTGATGCCATACTTGTCGAAGAGCTTCAGCAGGCGTTGTGTTCCTATCGTTCCAGCCCAGAGGCCTGTGTAGTGTGAGCTATATTCTGGTGTATTGTCTCAAACAGAAGACTAGCCTCTACTAATGTCGCTCGTAGAGTCTTCCCCTCCGTACGAACCAAGCCAACCAGCAACAGCCTGGAAGTCGGCCAGTCAGTGATGGCGTACATGCTCGCTACGTACGAGGAGTCTTACATCAATGTCAACACCATAGCTTACGAGAACTTTCTTCTTGCCCATTTTGCTCCGTGTTCAAGATTAAATATGGCTGCAGTGCAGTGGAAAAGGACGCACCTTGAACGAGCAGAGAAAATTGGTTGTCATGTTTGCTCCAAACGCGCAGCAAGAACGACAGTCGCACAGCTAACGATGGCATGCGTAGCATCCCCGCTTATTCTCGGAATCGTTGATGCAGGCTATGATTTAATCGTGCCTGTCAACGGCTGGTACGGGGCCTACCGACGCGTGCTTGCATGTACACGTGCGTTAGTGTCCATCCTTCAAGTCGCGTAGTATCCAGCCAGATTATGATGCGTGACCGCCGCATCATCGAAAGCTTCCGATCGGCACGGTACTGGGCAGCATTTTGGATCCTGTTGCCAAGGACTTGCATCCAGGACAGCGGATGGAGCGTGCTCTTGGCTTCAGTGCATACAGTCCATGCATGTGAGACGGTCCCGCACTCTGCCCCCCATGTCCGTTTGGAGCGGTAGAAGCGTAGGCTGCGCAAGTCAGCGATTGGATTCTGTAATGCGGGGTTAGGGCTATAAGCTGGGCACGTGCCAGTTGGTCTCAGGTAGATGTTAGGTCCAAGTCTAGCGTGAGAATGGTATGATATCTGGACAAGCCGCGGACCTCGCCGGTTGGCGTTATAGGCAAAGAGCTGCTGCGATGCCGTCACAGCGCGCGACGCAATGGCCCTGGGAATGATTTGGGCGTCATCAAGGGCCGTCGAGTTTTGATTACTTTGCTGCTTCCATCGGGTTGCTGGCGTTGCTACTGTGTGTCTTCGGTGCTCTCGGGCGCATTGCTTGAGCATCGGCGAATTTCCGGATGCCATCGTCCTGTATCGTTCGCTTCTCTTTGGCCGTCTGCAGCCACTGCTGCATCTCACAAGTCGTCATGTTGGTTGTATTCACGGTAGTCGATGTGACGCTGGAAGAAAAGGCGGGCCGAGCGCAAAGACGCAGCGTCAACGTGGCATAGGTAGCGGTACCTGCAGGCCCATCTGCTTAGGGTGCTCGTCGGAGGCATTTAGTGTTGCTGGTCCTAGGGGCCGCAAGGATGAACAGTGGGGGGCTGACGGTGTAGGTATGCCGAGATGGACGCTTCTCAACCGCCGGACGGATCGCGTTCACGGCGAAGTGCATGCGTCTCTTGCAACCCCTTGCGTCGCATCACCCTATTGCAGAAAACATTTTCGCGTCCAGCAGCACGCTGACGCACTTCCTCATACGCCATGACACTCATCAATGGGTTGAAAATGGGCACATGCTCGACAGAGAATCGAACGTTGCCCCTCAATCCTTCCCACGTACCTGCGGACCCCCCATCTTTGCTCCTAGCGGCCCGTCACCACTGCATAGCATTGCCTTTATAGCATGGCTCCTTCATTATGGAATCTAATGAAGCGCCCAACGTCTAACAGCCCGCCGTCGTCAGCGAGACAAAAAATGGCACCCGGTCCTGCGATCCCAGACACCGAGTCTCGTTCATCGGGTGGCAGCTTGGAAGTCGCGTCGCAGTTCTCTTACAACAGAAGTGATGATTACTCAAGCTTCATGAGCGATGTTATGGTAGTTGGTGCAGGACCAGGTGGTCTGATGCTTGCGTAGGCAGTCTTGTGCCATCTGAGAAAACACTATCTGACATCAACAGTGACAACCTGGTACGATATGGTATCAAAACGCGCATCATTGACGACCGACCCGACCGCACCTCGACCGGACGCGCTGACGGAATCCAACCAAAGACTATCGAGACGTTACGCCAGATGCGACTCGCCGAGCCGCTACTGCGAAAGGGTGTCAAGATCTATGACATTGCTTTCTGGAAGTCGTCGGCCGAGAAGTCGCTTTACCGCACTGGTCGTGAGATTCACTATCCACCAGTAGTTGACTTGCTCGATCCATACATCCTGTTGGTACACCAGGGCATGGTAGAAGGCGTTTTGGAAGACGACCTGCGCGAAAGAGGCGTCGTCGTTTCCCGAAACACAGCCTTTGTTGACTTTAACTACACGCCCATGTCTATCCGTCCACTTACGGTCAATTGTCAGCAAGAAGCCAATCACGCAAAGAAGACTTTCGCCACACGGTACGTAGTCGGTTGCGACGGCGCCCATTCCAAAGTGCGCAAGTGCATACCAGGGGCGACACCTGTGGGGTCATCGACGGATGCTATCTGGGGCGTGCTAGATGGTGTGCTTGACACCGACTTCCCCGATATCTGGAGCAAAGTGGTCATCCAATCAGACGCATTAGGGTCCATACTCATGATTCCCCGCGAGAGGGGTCTTACCCGTCTATACATCGAACTGCGGCCCGAGTCAACAGAGGCGGTTGGAGCGCAGCAGACTACACAACAGTTCGTACAAAAGCGAGCGCAGGCTATACTGCACCCGTATAGGCTCGAGTGGAAGAACGTTGAGTGGTTTGGACGCTACAGGATTGGACAGCGAGTCGCGGCGCGCTTCACAGACGACGAGCGACGGGTTTTCATTGCCGGCGATGCTAGTCACACCCATTCCCCCAAGGCGGCGCAGGGAATGAACACATCCATGCACGACGCCTGGAATCTGGCCTGGAAACTCAACTTTGCGACCCGTGGCCTTGCGAAGCCTGCGCTACTGGAATCCTATGAGCAGGAACGTCAGAAGATTGCCAAGGATTTAATCGACTTCGACTACGAGCACGCGAATGCCTTCCACGATGGAGACCCCACCGCGCTCGCGGCAAACTTTACCAAAAATGTCGCCTTCATCTCCGGCTACGGAGTCAGCTACGACCTCAACACTCTCAATGTTCAAGCGAAGGGTTACAAAAGAGGGCATCTGAAGCCAGGCTACCTACTGCCCCCTGCAAAGGTTACGCGCTACATCGATGCCAACCCGGTCGACATCCAGACCGACATACCCGCACTCGGCCAGTTCCGCATCTACTTCTTCACTCAAAATATTCGCGCGTCAATGCCATTCTTAGAGACTGTTTGTCACTGGCACACAGGAAACAGCTCATATGTCGGTCGTGTAACAGCTGCTGGTAACGCCTCGTATACCGTCCAGCCGCCTCTCGCAGCACGTCACGACCAATTCGTCCTACCAGAGCGATACACGCCTGTCAGCGGTGTCTTCACCTATGCCTTAGTGACCGATGAGGATCGCAACAACTTCGAAATTCGAGACCTACCGACCGTACTCCGCGAATCCGCGTTCACAATATACCTCGATGATGTCCCTGATAAAGACACCCGAAAGCAAACGTGCATGGAAAAGTGGCTTGGCGGACTTGATGACCAGGAGGTTGTTGTGGTCAACGTACGTCCCGATGGCTACGTTGGTACAGTGCGGAGATTCGCCAATGGCTCCAAGGAGAATGGTATGGCTGCTGTGCAGTGGATGGACCAGTACTATGAGCAATTCCTGCGAGATACGTAGAAGCCCGTGTTGCCGGTCATCTTGACAATTTTTGCGTTCTTTGTGCATGGCTCTGGAGTTATAAGGGAATTTCAAGGTAGGAGCTTTACGGAAGTAGATGTATGGCTTCTCAGTGACTTTGCACCATCGATCATGCTCGCGCGCGCACACTAACCGCGGGCCTCTCGTCCATACAAGACCGTCTACACCATCAACAAGGGATACATGGCGTGGGCTTGATACAAGCCAGACTAACATTGGTTAGTATTAGAAACGGACGAAGCTGTCGTCTGAGCGTCAGATCATAGTATTTCATAGACCACCAAGTCCTGCACCCCCATCAACTAATCGCCACTGTACGAGTCCCCTGAGCACCATCATACCATCATGCACAACAGCCCACCGCACTTTACTTAAGCATCTGCTCACCACTGCTGCAAGCCCATTCGTACCCCTCTTCCCCATGCTGCTAGCGACAACACCGTCACCACCCGCTTCAAGCAGCCTCTCGGGCTGAGCTCTTAGAATAGCTTCCAGAAGCATCTTCATCTCCGCAACAGGATCCCAAATAATCTCATCTTCCTCGTCCAGAGGCTGAAGGTGTTGCGGCAACTGTTCCCCCGAAGACAGTGCTGGCGTTGGCCGAGCATACCCTACGCGTTGGGAGCGCGCGTAGTCGTTTTGACTCGATGACGCCTAGTGATGTCTGATCGCGGGGTTGCATGCCCCATGCTACGGACATTAGGCCATGAAGAAGTAGGGTGCGTGATAGGGCGTTCAGGTTCTTGGGGGGTTTGGTAGCATTGGGGCGGAGATACATTTTCAAGTACGATAAGAATAGTGGAATGACTGCTTGCTTCTTTTGCAACAGATGCCATACTTCGGCTGACCCGGCCTCCCAAATAGCCTGATTGCAAGGCATGTTTGAAGGGAGTTCAAAGGCGGACATGCAAAGTGACTGGCAGAAGAGTACTGCGTGTTGCGTATCCCACATGAAGCACTGAAACGCCAGTCTGCGCACTTTGAGCGGGATGCCGTGAAGGTTTAGTTGGTGAGCAAACCGCGGAAAAGATGCGACATGTCATGCTGCTTCTGACCACCAAAAGGATAGTTTGAAGTACCTAGAGATCTGGCTTTGCTGAAAACCGGGCATTTGCAAAGATGTGGGACGTAGCACGTCATGAATACATACCTGATCTGGGTTAGCGGGGGCTTGACTACCAAGGTGCGTGGCCAAATCACGGCGAGCTGACGGGCATCTTTCTCTCCAGAAGTTGCACCCAGCAATAACACTGAGAGAAGGAGAGTGTCGACCTCCGATTGGTCGAACGTAGACATGTGGATCAGCGGGTATGTGGTGTTGAAGCGTGTGAAATAGAGGTCGCAGTATGTTTGCGGGCAAGATGATGAGAGTAGCGGATCATCTCGCATGACTTGTTCTACCATCTGGTACAGTAGGTTGTATGATGTCAATGAGATCGAGTAGCTGCTGACAAGCTAGCTCATCAATGATTGGTAGGCCTCGCGATAGTTGGAGCAAAGACATTGGTCGCTCGACATCCAGAACGGCATTTCTGTCTATTGGTGCTACAGGGGTGCTCAACGTTCTGCCCACAGACAAAGTCTTAGCGTTGCATGGCAAGATATTGCGAGTAGCCGGTTTGTCTCCTTCGTCGAACGGTGGCGTGATCATCGGTGCAGTTGGTGAGTGGTGATGAAGAGGTTCGTTTGGCCGGGATGGAAGTGAGCCAAACTGGCCAACCGTCGATAGCGATGCATCCATGTCTGCATGTTCCAACTGAATCAAGAGCAGTACTTGCCTGAGTAACCGTATTGTTTCCAAAGGATAAGGCAGCGAAGGGGTCTTGTACGATAGGTTGTTGAGCCTGATCGTTGCTCGTCCAGTCCATAGCAAAGAGCCAGTTGTAGTTACTCATGGTCGTGAAGGGTGCATTGAAAGAGCTCGCCGTATCTGGGTTGAATATCTCGTCAAAGGCTGCAGCGACGAATGAGTCACCTGAAGGCTGCGTGTTGTCGGCAGAGCAGAAGCGTTGGTCTGTAGACGAGTATGAACTAGACATAAAGATGCTGTTTGGATCGAGGGTCCTTGGAGGGCGTTTTATCCATATGTCTGAGTCGTTTTCGTCGAGAGGATGAGATACCGAGGGGTTGTTCGATGTAGGTGGTGATGTAGGAAGACCTTGATATGTGGAGAAGTAGTCAAAGCCTGACATTGACTGTAGTAGGTCCTCGCTTTGCGGTCGCGAAAGCGATTGCGTCTTCTGTCCCTCGTTGGATAGGTTGGGCTTTTTGGTGACTATCTTGCCTTCGGCATCTTTCCACATCCGCTTTCAGGTATTCAGTACTCCGCAGCCTTCTGCACCAGCTTCTTCGTCCTTTGACGATGGCGGCTAATATTCCTCACTGCCAAAAAAAGGTCATCGACCAAAAATATGGCGCTTTTGTGTTTCGTAGTCTGAGATAATCCCATCAATGCCTTGAGGGGCAACGGATTTAGACGATCAAATAACAAGCATCTCATGCATCGAGAAAGAGCCATGCAGTCTGCAAGCCAAGAAAACAGTACATCGTTTTCTTACCAAGAAGATCCCTTCGCTTAAACTGAGCCCCTCCCCAGACGAATGATTCAGCAAATGTCTTTGCAAGTGCTCAGCCCTCGTGAAAAGACCGCTCACACTCATCACTCGAGCAAACAAACTTCTTGTAATCATTCTTAACAAGGTCCCTTCTCTTGCGTCCACGAGTTCCTGAGCTCGTACCGTCAACATGAGTGGGTGCCATAGCGCAAGATCAGACAGGTCAATTTCGATGATGGAGGCACTCGGGAATGAAATGGGGTGAAGAAAGGCTCAAAAACCTGACTTACGGAGTACTACACGATATTGTACGTCGGATAGAGGCATGATTATCGGGATAGAGGTAAGCTAATCGGGACAGAGTAGTTCGACTATCGCGGCCGAGTGTGGAGTTGACTCGTGCCGCTAGTGGGCGGGGGGTTACACGTGGTGGCGTAGGCTTGGGAACGCATCCTCAAGAATAGGGGTAAAGTTTCCCATCGCAAACAACATTCCTCACCCACTTGCGGTCGATTTGCTCACCTTTCCATATGTTTTACTTGCAAACTAAAGCAGGCACGTGACCAGAATGGGGTAAATGCCATTGCTGATTGTCGGGCGGAAAGAAAGCACGAAGAATTTCGCGGTTCTCTCCGCTATGCATCGTTCGCATGCAGATGGACTTTGATGGCTTAATGTGGAGCTGTCATGTTGGAAGACACAGCAATCGCAGGAGACCATTTGGGTGAGCTGCATTGGAAACACGGATATGGTTGGTGATGGTTGTTGCTCCATCATAGACCGACGCAGTGTGACCATTTTGACTCACTTGCGGCGCGCATGACGCAACTGTCATCGCCATCGGCTTTGCTTTTCCGATCGGTAGCGAGATGGGCATGTCTCAACCGACGTGAATGTAGTGAGACTTACAGAGCGAGACTGTACACTTATGTTAATGTAGCTTTTTGAGGGCGCGACAGCATTGCTATGCTGACACATTTGTTGTTAAGAAAAGATGGCAACGCAGTGATGGGACAGGTTCACGGACAATCTTAACAATGCACAATAAAGGCACTTAATATCAACGACTACCCGTACTTTGCTCAAAGTCAAACGCAGCATCTCTAGGACCTGCTTACGCGACAGCAACCAAGAAACTTTTCTCCCCTTCTTTCCTCGTCGTTCTCGCCCGGTCAACAAGATCATCCCCAACCGCCAACCTCAACCTCTCACACGTTGCTGGGCTATCCAGATTCCAGCCTCCATCATCCTTCTTCCCATTCATTCTCCTTGCCGCCACCACCGCTTCCCTCAGCGCAAAGAATACCGTTGATCCCAAGAAGACTGGTGGCTCACCAATACCTTTGGAACTTTGTACGCTCCTCAAATGATTCCAAGATAGCGGGTTGCCATCGTTATCATGGCGTAGCATACTGGCGTTGAAGATCTGCGGGATATCGCTGAAGCCGGGGATCTTGTATGTACCAGGGCCACGAGTGAAGAGCTGACCAGTTTGGGTCCAGAGTGTCTCTTCGATAGTGAATAGACCTTGACCTTGGATGAATGCGCCTTCGATCTGTCCGTAGTCTATTGCGGGGTTGATCGAGTTACCGACATCCTGTAGTATTGTTAGCATGCTGCATTGAATGCATATGAAAACAAGGCTTACCATCATGACATCTGACCGGAGCACGGTATGATCGCCTGTGAGTAGGTCAAGCTCGACTTCGGAGCAGCACGCTCCTTGTGTCCAGTAGTAGTACATGGGCTTGACAGTCTCGAGGTTTGTATCGCCCCAGGTATACCCGACTTTAGGCATCTTCCAGAAGCCATTCGCAGCAAGATTGACGCGATCCACATAGGCGGCATGAGCGAGTGCTTTGAGTGGTGCATTTGTTCCTAGCTTCTCGCGATACGGCTTCAGCCGCTCATTGATCTGGTCGCATGCATTCTTTACAGCCATGCCATTCAGATCGGATCCAGATGACGCAGCGGTAGGAGATGCGTTCGCGACCTGGTAGGTCTGGCTGTCTTGAGTATAGATAGCATCGAGTGGGGTGCCAAGCTCTTGCGCCGCTATCTGACACATTTTGGTGTAAAGGCCTTGACCCATTTCCGTTCCGCCATGGTGTAGCAATACGCTGCCGTCGTGGTAAATCTTGATATATGCGCCAGCTTGGTTAAGGTGTAGAGCTGTCGCAAAGCTAAGACCAAACTTTGAAGGGACAAGGCATATACCTCGTTTTCTCCAACGGTTATTCGAGTTGAAGTCTTTGATAGCAGTTTTCCGGTTCTCATAATCAGCAGACTTGCTCAATTGCTGCAAGAGCATTGGAACATGCCAATCCTCGTCGATTTTCTGGAAGAATGGCGTATGTTCTCCAGGCTTGTACAGGTTTTTCCACCGTAGCTCGTCGACATCCATACCCAGACCTTCTGCAATGTTGTACATGACGGTTTCCGAAAAATACATGCCCTGAGGCGCTCCAAACCCTCGATATGCAGTGTTGCTGTGGATGTTAGTCCTGCAAACGTGACCACGCAGGAATACATTCGGACATTCGTAGGAGTTGTCAAAGTGCGTCAAACACCGATCCATGACAGCTCCACTCATATCCTGGGAAAAACCGCCGTTGTTGTACACATCGGCTTCAAGAGCGATGAGCTTGCCCTCTTTTGAGACTCCGACCTTCCAACGGGCCTGGAAAGGATGCCTCTGGCCACTGAGCAGCATGTCTTCATCACGATTCAGCATGATGCGTACTGGACGCTTCTCCTTCCTAGCGGCTATCGCAGTGTAAACAGCGAACGGGACGCTGCGAGATTCCTTGCCACCAAAACCACCTCCCATGCGCTTCACGCGCGAATTGACGCGATTGCTTGGCACGCCCAATACTGAACTCACAAATTCTTGGGTCTCCATGGTGTTTTGGGTCGAAGACCAGACCTCCATAGCTCCATCTTCACCAGAAGGTATCGAGAGCGCTACATTGGTTTCGAGGTAGAAGTGCTCCTGCCCACCTAGCCTACTTACACCTTCAAAGATTTTGTCGCATTGGGCGAAAGCGTCGGCCATCTTGTCGTCGATCGCAAGGCCTTTCCTCAGAAACTTTCCATGTGGATAGTAACTCTCGGCTGCGATGGCTTCGTCGATGGTAAGGATGGGTGGAAGTTCTTCGTATTCGACCATTACAGCTCGCGCGGCCGCTTGAGCTTCCAGGGCCGACTCGGCGTAGACCATACCAATGACCTGGCCGTGCGAAAATACTTTGTCTTCAGCGAAGAACGGTTCATCTTTCTTGATCGAACCCCAAATGTTGACGTCCGAGGGAATGCTATTTCGGTCAATATAGCCAACAACGCCAGGCAGTTCGAGCGCTCGCTCCCAGTCGATGCTCAAAATCTTAGCATGGGCTTTCGTGGACATGACGAGTCCACCAAACAATTCGCGGTCTAATCGTGCCATATCGTCAATGTACTCTGCTTCACCAGTACACTGCTTCAAAGCAGATAAGTGTGCCACCTGTTTTCCTACTACACGTTGTTCGTAAGGGTTGTAATCATCCCGAGCACCGCTGGAGATCTCACGATGGATCTCATTGATCACCTGCTCGTCGACATTCCCGAGGCCAAATTCAGCGGCAGACTCGTGCCAGAAACGGAAGAAGAGCGACAGGGTAAGCGTTTTACGGTAGTCAGCCATGCCGCCTGGAACGCCGTAAGGGAGATCGTAGTCTTGTAACAATGCTGTGAGAGCAGCATCTAGGGTCTCCGAATGGAACCAAGGCTTACCCAAAAGGACACTTTGGGTTTTCAGCGACTCTTTCGTCATAGGGGCCATGCCACCGTATACAATCGAAGCGTCTTCTACCAGACCGTCCGAATCAAGTCGCACGCGGAATGCAGCCGTGACAATTGCAATGTCGTCGTCTTTGCGCTTCGCCTGCTTGTATGCTTTGAGGACCTCTCGTGATCCTTCTGGAGGCAGAGGAATTCGAATACGATGGAGCACTGCATCAGGTGGAAGTGTTGTAGTTCTATAAGCGATGAAGAAATTTGACATCGGAAGACCGACGCGTCCATCCTTCTTGTTAACAGCTTCTAGAGTCGCCCCAGCCGCAATTAGTACGGGATTGGCGTCTGAAATTGGCGAGGCAGTTGCAATATTGCCAGCTAGTGATGCAACATTCCGAATCTGACGACCTGCAAAGTATCGTAGTTGTTTACGAAGGGCTTCTAGCACCATCGCACGCTTCCCGAGCATTGCGTAGATCTTCTTGCAAATCTCTTCGAGCTCAGTAAGCGGGGTGTTTGCTGCGATGACAAGCTCGTTTGCTGTCTGAAGCTCGGCATGCATAGGCAGTTTTGTCTGCTTCAGCTCTGGTATGTCTGAAATATAGACAGAAACAGCAAAGTCAGAGTTCTTGAAGCGAACCTCCACTTGGATCTCACTGGCACCGCCGACGAGCTTGGCTGAAGGGTATGCGTCTTTCAAGTCTACGAGCTGCTCAAGCTTGGTGGGTCGAAACCAGATCTTCTTGTCGTTACCGTAGCAAAGCGGCTGCAGTGGGTACTTCCATAACGCTGGAGGAAAGATAAGCTCAGTATCTGGAACGTACTCTAAGAATTCGATTTTGGGTACACCTTTCTCTAAGTTCGCTGCCGGTGCCTCTATAGTGGATGTGGTGGTCTTGGATTCGGCAGCCGCACCATGCTCCTTACTCTTCAGCGGTTTCGCGTAATCGGCACCGCTAATCGCAGGATCTGCTTGCGGCTGTTTCTTGGCATCTAAGATGGCTGGTATGTGCTCGTCTTCCGACGTCGATGTTGACTCAGTTGGGGGTGACGAAACACCCGACTTGGTGTTTATGGAGCTGCTATCGGATGGGGTGTCTCTACAGCAGCCACCTGGTCGCCCGAAGGAGACCTTGGAAGGCCCCGCACAGCCATTGCGTGTCAGATCAATGACATCTTTCTCAAACTTCTCAGCGTCGGCAGTCGTTGGCTCATCTTCTTCTGCCAACTGACCCTTCAGGTCCTCGGTGACGAAAGTCTTCGCAGCCTGGAGTATCGGTTTGTAACCTGTACATCGACACAAGTTGCCGTCTAGGTGGCCTTCCATCTCAATCTCACGAGCGCTGAGGTGGAACTTCTTCGTCTCCGGGTCGTATGCGTTGCGTACTACTGCATAGAGACTCATCACGATACCAGGTGTGCCTATGGTATCCATCAGTACAGATCTTGGTCTCGGTGCTTGGGATTGGCCTACAGAAACCACATTGGCTGCCGTGCAACTTTGCGATCCTCTCTTGCAAAGGGTGTGGTCGACCGACATTGCCGATACCTTCGACCGTGATGACATGTTTGCCATCAATACCGACCAGGGGAAACAAGCATGCATTTACCGATATATGCTTGATTCTTTTCTTCTCAGTCTGCCAGTCTGGAACCTGTAGAACAACAGTGCATGCACCGCATCCACCCTCGCCACATCCCAGCTTCGTGCCTTTGAGTTTCGGCTGAGCACGGATATAGTCTAGCAGCGTCCAATGCGGATCAGGATTACTGATGATCGTTTTCCGTCCGTTGATGAACGTTGTGATATCTAGTGTTCGGAATGTCGTCTCGATGAGAGGTGTAAGGGCTTCGGTAGCGGAAAAGCCCCGTGGTGGATTGGCTGCACTACTTTTCGGCGGAATCGGCAAAGACATGATGTGATGGATGTCGAGCCTGAACAGAAAAGCAGTAAGACGGTCAGAAACGCGTAACCGACTTCATAATATGGTCAGCCAAACGTCCGTTTCTGCGCCATTCACACCATCCCAACGTAATGATATCGCTGATTGGCGATAGTTGGGGCCTGCAGTACCCCACTCTTGGACCACAGCTCAGTAGTGTCGTACAACGCAACTGTAACACCCCTCCCGATTAGGTACATATGAGACCCTGAGCAGCAAACATGTAGCTGTTGGAAACCTTTCGCCGTAGCCACGATCATATTCTTACCCCGTCGCAGTCACTTGTGCAAGTGTGTAAATCGCAAGTATGCCGAAAGCAGATAGCCCGACGGGCTTCCAGCCGCTCAAGGAAACTGCGCTCTTCTCGCCGTTCAGACTAGGCCCTCTGAATCTCGAGCACAGAATCGTACAGATGGCATTTTCGTAGCGAATGAGCTGCTCGTCGAGTATTACAGCCAACGCGCGAGCAAGGGTGGGTTGCAATTGTCAGAGGCCACTGATATTGCCAAACACGCAAGTTGTACGCCACCTGTTAAGCGAACGTGCTGACTAATAGTAGGCCAGCGGATACCCGGGTGTACCGGGTGTGTTCTCCGAATCTCAAATCGCCAGCTGGAAGAAGGTAACCGATGCTGTCCACGCAAAGGGAGGTTACATCTTCTGCCAGCTATGGCATACTGGCCGTACTAGTCCACCATCATTCCGGGCCGGAGCGCCAACTGTCAGCTCAAGCGACGTGCCCATGGAGGGTAGTTGGCTTGACGGTGTTGCATGCGCCGACCACCCACCCAAGCCGCTGACTGTCGAAGAGATTCAAGATCTGACCAAGACCTGGGCTGAGGCCGCGAAGAAAGCTGTTGAGGCTGGCTTCGACGGTATTGAGATTCATGGCGCAAATGGATACTTGCTAGATCAATTTCTGCACGACAACGTGAACAAAAGAACCGACCAGTACGGTGGATCGATAGAGGGCCGTAGCCGCTTCTCCCTCCAAGTCATCCAAGCGTGCGCAAAAGCCATTGGTGCTGACAGAGTCGGCATCCGTCTCAGCCCATTCAATTACTTCCAAAACACCAAGGACAGCAATCCCAACGGACATTGGGAGTACTTGTGCGAGAAGATGGCGTCGCTTCCGGAGGAAGAAAGGCCCGTCTATGTTCATATGTAAGTAGATGGACTTGGATCGCGACATGGATGCTGACAATAGCTAGGGTCGAGCCACGCTTCGATGAAGTACTAGACGAACAGGCCAAGATGGACGCTCTAGCCGCATACACCACAAAGGGAGGCAAGGGCGTGGAAGCGGAGGCGACTGTGAAGGGGAATACGCTGGTCAATTTCCGCAGCATCCTGCAGAAGGGTGGTGTAAAGTTCATCGTGGCTGGCGGCCTCAATAGGGATAACGCTGCGCCCAAGGTTGAGTCCGGAGATGCTGATCTCATCATCTTCGGTCGATGGTTCATCGCGAACCCACATCTTCCGAAGCGCCTCGCTGAGGGTCTGGAGCTGAACCAGTACGATGGCGACACCTTCCACGTCGCCGATCCGCCGCAAAGGGGATACACGGATTTATCTTTTTCATGCGCAGACGGCAGCTGCTTGAGCTGGCCTCTGGGCTCAATGCGTTGGTGGCGTCTGTATGGTAGTTGCATCTCTTGCGTAGAATAATAGTGTGGCATGCATTGGTGAGGCTTACAGCTGTCGCCCAATCTCGTTGTCGCAATGCGGGTGTCGCCAAGAGACGCGTCTCCACTGACGCGACCACCAGGCGAAAACGACCCATCACGCATAATCTGCGGCGAGCTTTAAGACCAAGAGGATGTTGACTTTGCCCTCCAGAAGTTTGCAGAATAGTGTAGGCAATGCGCAATTCATCTTAACTGCGTCATTAATGTCCACGCTTGTCTGTGGGATACTAAGAGTCCTTTTTTTCCAACTAGCCGGTCGACCTGGTCTACTGATCAAAAATTTGTAGGAATAGGAGAACGAATCCATCTTGAATAGACCAAAGATGGTGAACAGGTTGCTAAAGAATGCAGAAAGCACCTCTCATCGAATTACCGGCCTGCCGACTACCTACTATAGAAATTCGGGTGTCCCACTTTCTTCGATACAGCAGATAATGATTGTGTGCTTGGCATGGATGATTTGAGGTTCAAGAGCCGTCGTAATGACTAAACGCAAGTTCACCAAGTGAGAGATATGTAGATAAGGTGAATTAGACGATGCAGTGGGCTCACTCTGTCAAAGTCTCTTCATTCTTACTGTGAAACTGGCAGGGAGTAACAGCGACACCTGGAGTCACCAAGTCATCAACCAACAGCTCTAAATACCAGCTACACCTGCACTGACCGAAGAGCTTGATGATACGCTACTATAAGCCGTGACTCATGATCCACACTCCGCCTACACCAAGGGATGCAGCCTCTCAAACTCCTCCACAATCTCCTCCGCAAGAAAGATATCCCCACCATTTGTAAAACCCTTGAGCAAAATACACCCCATCCGGCGCGCAAGCACCAGTTCTGGACAGTACGCCTCCTTCAAAAAGCTCTCGCCAACAACACCCTCAAAAAGCCGCTTAGCTTCCACTACCTCCGCTTCCTCCGGTTCGACCAACGCATCGCCATCTCCATCCCCTCTACCATTCCCACCACTCCACATGAAGAACGGCGCGCGCTCGCTCATAAAAACCGGTGCAAAGAGAGCGAGGTCCCAGTCCATGATGCCAGTCATCTCAACAGTCGACTCAGAGGTAACGGAGGCGAGGAGGTTGCGTGGATGCAAGTCGCCGTGGTAGAGATGGAATGGGGAAGAGTCAGGAATCAGAGCCAAGGAATGTAGTTTCTCGATCATGCTGATGATCCTACCCCAGAGGTCGTTACAGCCGGGTAGTTTCGCAGCAGCAGCGTACGCACGGTGACGGGCGCAGAGCCCGAGTAAGAAAGCCTTTGTACTCTGGGGTTCGGAGAGCAAAGTGCTGACGCTTGTCGTATGAGTACGAGGGAAGGTGCGAGGAATGGGTATAGGTTCAGTGCTGACGAGATCACGCTTTAGATCGTAGGTTGTGTTGCGTATGCTAATGAGGCCAGGGCACTTGTTCTTGATCTTTCTCATGTCTAGGATGATGTTGGAGACGGCTCGGATGGCGCTCAGTCGCTGGGTTTGGCTCAATGTGGGCCATAGATTGCGTAAGGGCTGGCCAGGTAGCCGCTCTTGGAGCACATAGGCTCGGCCTAGGGCGTTATCTGCGCCTGCATCGAAGACGACAACTTTGGGGATGGGATTCCCAAGTTTGTAACCCAGGTACGCTAGGGTCGTGACTTGGTGGTGCATGTCTTGAGTAGCACTGCGCGGGATTCGTAGAACGAAGTGCTTTGGTTGGCTAAGACGCTTCGGTCGACCCGTAAGGCACGGCTGGATCATCGCACGAATACCCCGAGTAGTGTACCACGGTGCGTTGGGTGGTGATTTGCAAAGCGCTACACCAATGATGCGGTGATGTTGGCCGTCATGTACTTGCTCAATCTTTATATCTTTGGCGCGGTAATCAGGAAAGAGATCTAGCATGAGCTGTAAAACATTATGGCGCATAGCTTCGTAGGGTTCTAATTCCTGTTCGGCTGTTGGTGTTGTCGTGATATCTTGGGAAGAGGCACCATCTCTGTCTTCATCGTTGCCGCTGATGAATCCAGTATCTTTTTTAGGTCCGTCGTATTCAGCATGTTCATCGGTGAAAGGGTTCGCAGGCGCCATTTTGTTCGATCCAGGGGAATTATTCCTTCACGGAGAAGCTTCGTAGATTACTTCCGTCGTAACGTTTGTCCGTTCAAGGTGTGTTAACAATCAGTTTGATTTCCTTTTCCGACTTGGGTTTGACAAGGAGAAACAAGAGCTTGGAACATGAGCGGGCTACACTGGCAATACATTGTTGAGGCAGATGGTCATGATTCCTTTGTTTACTTGCCACAGTGTGAGACCTGCGCTATTTGTCACACTATTGGGGTTAGACTAAGAACTGCTAAACAATGTTGCTGTGAGAGCTTTCCGTTACTTGCTTACGAGTGAATGTTTGAAGACACCTCGTTAAGGACGGATGTACCTGAATTATGCCAGCGGTCTAAGAGCTTGCGCAATCTTGCAATTCTACTCATCTTCTTCATGATCAAAAATCCCACAAACCTCAAGTTCTGTTTGCGCATGCATCTCATTCCACTCCTTCACAATTCTTCGTGCAGTATCGTAATCATCATTAGAGCAAATGCCCATGATCGCCAATCTCGCGATATCCCTCGCAAGCCTATATTCCGTCGTATAAGCCCACTCACAGTACTTCTCTCCAGCAGCGTCCTCGAACGCCTTCTTCACGGCGGCAAGATCGGCATCTTTTGGCGTGACATTGGCAGCAGCTTCATCCAGTTCTTCGTCGTCATCTTCGCCAAGATCCCAAAGCCAATATGGGGGTCGGCAGTTTGTGAAGGCGGGGGCGAAGACAGTCTCATCCCAGTCTAGGATGGCAGACAGAGAAGCTGTGGTGGGAGAGGTAGCGTAAATGAGTATGTTGCGCGGTTCAAGATCCATGTGTGTTAGGGCGAAGATGTTCTCGTTAAGGTAACCCAGCGTGAGTAAATGTTGGATGATGGCTGTAAAGGGCTTCCAAGGGTGCAAGTATCTACGGTGGAGGGTAAGATCGTACAAGCGTTGACGAGCGAACTGTGACATGAAGAATTCATAGACAGTCTGAGGGGTAGATGGTACGAAGGGCTCGACAGATTGGCGAAATGCGTTACGTGGTGGGCATTGTAAGCGCAAAATCTGCAAATTTGATAGTCTAGCTAGGAAGGCATCCGGGTTTAGATTTCCAGGAGATGGTGACTGGATTTTGCCCATCTCCTTTAGTGCGGAACCTAGGTCCCGTGCGAAGCAGATGCGCTGCTCCGCGTTGAGCTTGAGATACACTTCAAGCTCAGATTTGCCGGGAAGCCGTGATTGAATCATGTATGGACTACCAATAGGGTTCTCAGCCGATAGGCTGAACGTCCTAATTCTGGGTACCGGAATGCTAGTCAAAGCGAGAAAATTGAGGATGGCGACTTCATGTTCAACCCGTGCATGCTCGCTGCGCGGTATACGGAGGACATAATCTCGAATCTCTATCTTTCGAACCATAGCGGGGCAAACAATTCGCAAAACCTGTTGTAATTGGCGCGTGATCCAGTTCGCTTGCTTGCCAGAGCCCTTAACTTGGATCCCGATGATACGGTTATAGGAGCCACCATCCATGCGTGTGATAGTCAAGGCATCCTTGCAGAGATTCGGCCACTCATTCTTGCACAGCTCAAACACTTTGGACTGAAAGGTATCAGAGGGCTCATGTTCAAACATCTCGGTCGAGGTCGTCGATACGTCGGAGCTCGCGACCGAAGCCGTGTCACTCTCCTCGTCTCGCTCAGGCTGAGGCTGTTCGACAGGCAAACCGCTCGGTGAGATTTTGTTACTAGACATAGTTATTCTGGTCGAGAATGGTTGAATCTGGTAGGCAAATACCGACAACGGTACGGCGGTATTCGATGATAGGAGAGAATCTCTGAGCGTTGTGTAAATTCTAACAATGTTAAAATAGCGACTTTCACAAAAAAGGTATTGTGACTCAATGTAGCCCCAATCGTTTCCATGTGCGAGCACAGCAGTCAGAGAACGAGCACCTCTTAACAGTAGTGGTCACGCTGTTATTGAACTTCACACCGAGCAACTCGTTCAATAAGTATTTGATGCAGGCGAAATACTCCCCAGTTGACCAAGCTTAGCATGGAAGTATTATCTGCTCTGGCACCTTTTTGAAAAGACTGAACGAATCTTTTCAAACACTTAATATGGCACGCGCACATGGATCGAAGGTAACCCACCACTGCTGGTGTGGCAAGACTGGCTGGTGTAGAAAGCACCTGACGCGATGCGAGAAGCATGGAATTGACTACTATTCGAGCGGCGAGTGCCAGGGTTGCCAAGGAGAAGCTGACGCTGCAGCCTGATGGGAATACAAGCGGCAACAAGATCAGAATAAGCAGGCAAACGATGCGAAGAGGCGCGAAAAAGATTCTTGGTACCGGAGGTAGAAAGGTGAAGCTGGCAGAGTTATGCCTAGAATGGGGTAGTCGTTCCTGTAAGACTGTTACCGCTCGTAGATTGGACGTAAGTTGCGACTATCTAGAGGGCGTGTATGGATGAATGGAGCATGAAAACTCTAGTCCATACGGTGTTTGACCGATGGGAGTGAGCATGAATATAGACATGTTTGCAAACGTAACATTGCGCGGCAAGACAACGGAACAACAAAGGGCCTGAGACAAAGAGAACGAAGTGAATTGACAAGTTCAGGAAACCAGCTGGAAATGCAGACCGTGTTGCCTCCAGATTGACCGTAGTAACAAAAGAAATTTTGAAGGATTTCCGTGTCTTGGGACGTAATTAAATAAGGACGCAACATGGTATTTCTCCACGCAAACCGAAATGTACGATTGGTACCCAGACCCCAGCATCGTGACCATCTGATAATAGCCAGCGCATACTAAGGGTATTTGTATCTCACAAGACCCGTCGGAGGTGGCCGAAGCCATGGCTTTGTGCCCCACAGCAAGCCTCGGCTCGCATCATCAGATTTGCCAAAAGCTTCCCCGCGTCGCGTCGCTCTCTTCTCTTCCTTCCCTTCTTTCTCACCATGTCCACAACCCCCGTCCCAAAGTTCAGCCCTGGCGAGGTTGTGCCAGAGCAAGATGGGTTGATTCATGGTGTCTCGGCGCCGGAGTTGCAAGTGTTGGGCGAGCAGTGCTTCGATGCTAGGGCGAGGGCTTACTGTATGTTTCTACGATCCTCTTGCGGCGAATGGCGGTAGTGTGTTGGAGATGCGTAAAGAAAGAAGTGTATGCTGATGTGAAGTTTGATCAGGCCCATACTCCCTTTTCCGCGTTGGCGCATCTCTCCTCCTCACCACTTCCTCTGCAACCAGTACATCCGCAGCCCACACGATAATCGGCGCAAATGTAGAAAACGCGTCCTACCCCGTTGGGACCTGCGCCGAACGCGTGGCCATGGGCACAGCTGTCCTGGCAGGCCATCGCATCGGAAGCTTCAAGGCGGTCGGTGTAACGACCGACATCGACGACTTCTGCTCGCCGTGCGGAATGTGCAGACAGTTTCTAAGAGAGTTCCTGAAGCTCGAGACACCCATCTTCATGTTCAACAAGGAAGGCAAGTGGATTGTGAGGACCATGGGCGAGCTGCTTCCGCTCAGCTTTGGGCCGGATGTGCTGCCACCAAGGGAAGAGTTGCGGAAGAACCAGGAAGATGACAAAGCCAAGACTGCATAAGAGATGTTATGGAGGAGAGGAATTGGGGTCGCTGTGAGGAATATACCAAGGGTTTGAGCATCTTGCACAGGGGCGTTGATGGGAGATATATTAGTGTACAAGACGGCCTGTCGCTAGAAGTAGATGGTAGATGTGAATCAACAAAGCTTCAAAGCTCACAAAACACACGAGATTTCTACTTGATTTCGACCCATGCATCTAAGAGCATAAATTCTCCAACTGCCCCCTAACGAAGCTACTCTGGCTTTCTCCGACCTTCCCCTTTGCCCCGCGTGAGCCCCGCGGCAGCCCGATAAGCCCCCGATAAGCTTCCATGCCAACCACGCCTAATTCGCATCTCCGCGCCCCGTGGATATGTACACTGGCATATTACCTCCTGCCCAAGCAAGCAGCTGTCCATCAAACCGATGACATGATGTGACGTGTTCCTCTGCAGACGCGCAATTGCGCGTGTTTTGTTCTTCTCCTTGTAACCTCCGTTTATTACAAACTGTCGCAAAAGGCACCGTGAACATATTTGCGACAATGACTGATACAAGTGGGAATGAGACAAGAGATGCACGCATTACGGATTCGGAGCACTTTTCGCCGTATAGAGCGGACGGGAAACTGGTAAGCTCCATGGAACAACCTTCAACTTTATTGCAGGAGACGTGAGAAGAGCTGGACACGAGTCTTTGAAAAGAAACGAGCAGCACAAAATGAGAAATGGGTGGCTAACGATGCGACGTGATTAGTATGGTTTCGTCTGCGTAGTAACAGGAGCAACACAACCCGTAGGGAAAGCAATCGTCGCCGAACTCGCCGGTACGTCGCATGCAAAACCACAGCTAGCTCCTTACTAAAACACCCTTCTCTCCTCAGCACACGGCGCAGCATGCATATACGCGTGCCCGACGCTCCGCTCGGAACCCTACGCGGAACTCGCCTCGTCGATAAACGCGCAATACCCAAACACAAAAGTAATCGGGTACCCCTACAAGACCAATTCCGAAGAAGACACCCTCGCCCTGATCGACCATGTGCTAAACGCCTGGGGCCGCCTCGACGTCTGGACGTCTTCCACGGGTCTGCTAGGACCCCCGTCTATCAACCAGACAGGCCCGAAAGACTTGTATGCGGCGTTTGACACGAATGCCATGCCTGCTTTCTTCGCGCTCAAGTACGCGCCTGCTGCTATGCAGAAGACCACGCCTAAAGGGAGTTATCCTAATGCTGCGCCAAAGGATGTTCCGTATGGAAGTATCATCGTCGTTACTAGCGTCGCGGGGACGTATGGGGGGTGCTGGGCTCCTGCTTTTACAATGGCTTCGCATGCTGCACTTGGCGTTGTGCACTCTGGTGTGTTGGTGCTCAAGGGGACTGGTGTGCGTATCAACGCTATCACAGCTGGGCAGATTGATGTGGGTGTCGATTTGAAGGACTGTGGTGTCAAGGAGATGGCGCAGGGCCAGTTTCCGCCTGCCGCGCTGCAGGGAGAGGAAAGTCAGAAGAGGACGATTGGCTTGGAGAGAGCGGGGAAGCCAGAAGAGGTGGGTAGGACGGTGGGGTTTCTGGCGAGTGGGTTTAGTAGCTATATCACTGGAGCGGAGTTGAGGGTGGATGGCGGAGCGGGGATTATGAACCCTATCACTGTTCCTGTTTAGGATCCATGGATGGCACGGGGCAAGAGGGCTGCGTTGATGGACGAGATAGGTCTAGGCGTGGAATCTCATATCGCTCGTCGAAGATGTTTTTAAAGTGTACATATTGTGGCATTGAAGTCGTCCCTCCAAGGCGTAGTACCATACAACAGCGTGTCCATCTCTTTCCACACCATCTAATGCTGCAGCACAACCGGCACTCCCTTCTCCCAGTTATCGATACTCTCTTTGATGTTCACCCAATACCTCAACTTGACCGCCTCACTCTTCGCAGCCTCCAGATCATCTCTCTTAAACGCCTGGTCAATCATCTCCGTGCTCTCCGCTATCCTCTCTTCGTTTCTTTGCCGCATCTCTACCAAATCTTCTTCGCTTTCTGCCTCCTCTATACTTTCCCTCGCCTCGAGCACCTCCATCAACAACTCCGGGTCCTCCACCTTCGCCGCCTCGTCTTCTGCCACCTCTATCCCGCGTAACGAGAGCAAGTACTGCGCTCTCAAAAGCGGACTCTGAAGTGTTTTGTAGGCTTCGTTGATGCGTGACGAGAGGGCTTCGGCGCGTTTCTTGTCTACTTGCGGGTGTAAATCGGGATGGGCGCGGGCTTGTAGTTGGAGGAACTCTTTCTTCAGGGCGGAGAGGTCGACCGCAAAAGGGCCGCTTGGGGGTGGGCCAGATGGGAGGGAGTTTGGGAAGAAGGAGTAGAGTGTTTGCGGGACTTGGGGCGATTGCGTTGTTGAGGGTTGTTTGGTCTCGAAGGGCTTTTCGATGGTGTTGGGGCTGGGAGATGTAGACTGAAATCTTCGTGATATCGCTAGAGGTGGTATACAGTATGCGCATAGGACGCATGGTGTTGCGCTCTGTCGCGTGCGAAACGGCGAAGTGGTCGGTTCGGCAAGAGATGCGCGGACTCTGCGCGCTGCAGATGAACGTACGGAGCGCATTCTAGGATTCGTAGACGCGTTCACAGATACGGTTGGTAGAGGTGAGGTGGTGGTGAGTTTGGCGGTTGATGTGAGTCTTCTAGAAGTGCAGCGGCGAAAGATTTCCGCGTTCCAGTTCCGACCAGTTACCGAGGTGGACGGCGTAACGCCCGGGACGGCGTAACGCCCGATCCGCCCATGCAACACCATTTTTTTAACAACGCGTAACACCACCAATATGAGCTCAATTGAGGCTGCGCTTGCAGCTATAGAATTGCTGAATCTAGGAGAGAAACCTATATACGCGCAGATCGCAAAAGAACATAGTATTAAGCCTACAACCCTTGCTTGCAGGCATAAAGGTGCATTAACCTTGCGCAGCCTTAAGGCTTAGAATTAACAGGCTCTCTACCTACAACAGGAGCTAGAGCTCCTACAGTATATTAAACAGCTTACTAGGCGAGGCCTTCTACCTACATAAGCTATAATACAAAATTTTGCCTTACAAATTGCGAGAAAAGAGGTTAGAATACACTAAGTTAATTGCTTTGTCTACTAGTACCCTAATAAGCTTATTTTAAAATAGATAATAAGCATAGATAATAATTGCCACAAGGCTAATTTTAGGAGAAAGTACAGCCTATACTTTAATCTCTTACGCAAGAAAATTAAGTAGTACTACGTTAAAGCGCGTTAAATATACAATATAGATAAAAAGGGCTTCTTCTTTAGTATCCTAGGAAGATTAAAGAGGATCTTTAATAGGCCTTTATATAAGCAGAGAAAAAAAAGAAGTACTATTTAGGATAGCTTGCGAGAGTAAATAATACTCCTAGCCTATATCTATACTAATAAATCTTACCTAGCGCCTACCTTTATATATTAATTAACCTTAGAATTAATACAGGACACCTAGTTATAAGCTCTTAATTCTAAAACTTATTAGGTTTAAATTACCTTATTACTCTCTAGCTAAATAAATAATAATATTAGTCTTACGTAGCTTAAATAGGTGTTTAATTACAATACTAAAGTAAAGGCTTAATCTTTCTATTAATTACTTATTCTAGACAGCTATAGATTTTACTTTACTATAAATTTTATTAAGTACTGTAATTAGAACAAAATTCTCTTTATAGTCTATTCTTTTTATTTAACTTATACGCTGTAGCCTCTTAATATTGCTTTATTTAAGCCTCTTTTATTAGCTTACTAGGCTAAGATATCTAGATTTTTAGAGAGAAACTAGGGCCTTACTTTAATAAGTAAAAGAGATTTCTTTTACCTTTTTTACTAAGCCTAGTAAGCCTCTTTTAAAGAAATAATAATTTTAAAGGCCTTTAAGGCTATAAGCCTCTTACTTTTTAATTTTAAGGTTATATTAAAAAAGTTTAGTATTAAGAGCCTTTTAAGCAATAGT
Source organism: Alternaria gansuensis (assembly GCA_009289805.1). Classification (NCBI taxonomy): domain Eukaryota; kingdom Fungi; phylum Ascomycota; class Dothideomycetes; order Pleosporales; family Pleosporaceae; genus Alternaria; species Alternaria gansuensis. The sequence goes on along the minus strand of WBOK01000087.1, from coordinate 55,269 downwards.
AAGTTCTTAGGCTTAAGTACCTTAAAACGCCTACTACGTAAAGTAGTAAAAGATTAAAGTAATAAATAAGCTTAAAGGCTAAGCTAAGTTTATTACTAAATCTTAACTTAAAAGACTTTTCTTAAGTATAAAGTTAAGGGTCTACGCAAGGCTCTAATTAATAAAAAGACGCGTAAAATATAAAAAAAGCTTCTCCTACTTTAAGAGCTTAAGGAGTACTAAGGTAGAGCTATAGTCTAGTTTTTAAGGAAGGTAAAAGAGGCACGTGATTGCTAGCAGCTCTAGGAGCGCAAGAAGGAGCAGGTACAACACTAAAAAGCTAAGATAAACAGGCATTGTAAGGAGATAAGGCAGGCAAAGAGAAAGAAGAAGGAAATAAGGTAATAGGTAAGGGCTGCAGCTTAATTAGTAAGAGAAAAGAAAAAGGCTAAGAGGGCTGCTAAACAGGCCTCTAGGGCAGCTGCTCGTGCTCTACAGCCTCAGGTGTGGTGGTGATTTTGGTGTTCAAATCGGGCGTTACGCCGTCCCGGGCGTTACGCCGTCCACCTCGGTACGTCATCCATCGCCGGCACCCATCATCAATGGCTAACTTTCAGAACATGCTGGTACAAATGCACAAGAGATGCTGTACAAGTGCTGAAAGCCGTACTGTACTCTCATACCAAATGGTTCAAGATCAGCATTGTGTTTGAGAACTGTATTGTCTGCATGCTGCTCAACAAGGTCAGGAAGATCGTTGCGGAGGTCCTTTCCTATGAATTTCGAAGTCTTGGAATGTACCACAGGAACGTACTCCCTACAAGAATTCTAGAGACATCTTTGCAGCAAGCTAATGCACAAGCTGTTGTTGTTCCCCAGAACGAGCCGCAAACGAGGCCGTGACTTGACCAGTAATGAATGGCCCTAACAAAACAATTCCAGCAACTAAGAGCGATCGCTAATTGATTTGTGTCATTGAAACTGGAACGAGCCGGCTTTTAACCGACTGCCGATTCTGCTCAAGTTTACCTACAACCGTGCAAGCAGGGAGTCATGATGAGGAGTCCAGTGAGCTACCTGGGGTAGGTAGGCTTACAGTGATGTGTGGATGGAAGACAACTTCACCAGGCCGAGTAGCTACCGAGTGGGAACGGTAGTTCGGTAATACTTTTGTATCACCTCGCATCTAAAATACAGCGTTAGTTTGGTCAATGTCATATCCGAGCAGTGCTGCACTGACACGCTAATAAGGTCCGGCTATAGTAGCATTGGTCCCTGGGGAGATGCATCACAATACTACATGGGCAATGAAGCCTCCGCTCAAGACCTCAATCAAGCTCCGTTTTCGTGGTCATTGTCTTTCACTTCCTCCTCAGCCTCACGTACTCGCTCCTCAAACCATTGTAACAAACGCTCTGTGGCCTCTATGTTCTTTCTCATCTGCTCGGCATCTTGTTGGAGGATTTTGGCCTGCTCAGCCATAAGAGTTCCTTCCTCGGGCTGCAGGGAGCTGGCCTGGGAGATGCTGTGCTCCATGTGATGCAGGAGCTGTTTTTGTCTTGACCAAGTTGTGCGAATTCGCTCAGTGATAATTGTCGGGCCGTGATGGCTCATTTGGGCATCTTCCGCTGAATGACGAGGGGTTTCGTAGGATGTGGTGATGTCCTGGGAAACTGCGTCTAACCCTGCGTTTGAATCTGCTTGGATGATCTGGTGTAGCTGCTTTTGGGCGTCGTGTTCGTGATACCCGAGAATCGCATGTCGAGTCACCAGATCGGCGACCATGTTGTTGAGCAGTTGAAGTTCCCGACGAAAGATGTCCTTTTCCCTATCCTCCTCTACATGCTGGTAAAACTCATGTTCCCTCCGCGCAAGGTGCGGCCAGACGTACTGTAGTTCAGCACCAGTCTTCTTCTTGAGGTCCTGGACTTGCTCCAACCAATCTCGTATTCTTTTCGCATCTCGCGACTTGAGATCGTCCTTGTACGCACGATAGCCATCTTCCAAATCGGGACCCGCAAGTTCACCTTCTTTGAACTCGATCTGGAAAAGGGTGTCTCTGTCCATTTCAGCTTTCAGTGCAGCCAATGAGCCACCACCCGGCTTCGGACTCCCTCCATGTCCAATTTGGATCGGCCCACCAGACATACCACCCAACCCACCAACTCGTAGAGGGCTACGGAGAGTTCCCATTAACGAAGACGTGTGATACCAGAGCGCGAGCCGGCCGGTTCGAGAGAGAGACGCTTTGGCTTTGTCGTCGTTTTGCAATTTTTGATATTCCTTTTGTTGAGCCGCATTAACCGTCTGATCAAAAAGCTGGAGGAGTGGCGCAGGCATGCGAACAAGGAAAGCTTGTCCGACCTTGGAGCCAAGCGCACACCCAACCATAGCCGCTCCAAAGAATCGCGCGAAGCCGTGGGCGCCGGGTAGAGCACGCGGATTCAATGCCATGAATATGCCCAGCGCTCCACCACTTAGTGTCGCATCTTCCAAAGTCCAGTGCTTTGTCCGCTCCCATAGCTTGCCAGGCTGGGGCTTTATTTTCTCCATCTTGAAAACACCTCGGTTCAATTCATGCCGCCCGTATATCCCAGATGCTGTCCATGTGAGGTCTACGGCACTGATCAAGGCGACGGACTTGAGGAATACGCCAGGCCGTGAGCGGCCGGCGAGGGCTAGGCCACTAGTAACGGCAGCAGCGATCGAACATCTCCATGGCGATGCGATGAGGTCCTTTTGTGCAGCGATTGCGCCAGGTGGTCTGAGAACGAGAGGGAGTTGGCCCTCGCCTCAACCTAGTTAGAACTGAAGCTATCTCTGGTTGTCCAAGTGCTCACCTTCGGGAACAAGCAATCGCACCATGGTGGACTAGGACGGCTTTTGCAGGATGTGCAGAGGTGGAGGTAAAGCCGCGATCGCCATCGGATGAGAATGAGGCACGGTCGCAGTTGGCGGAGACAGAGTTGTGATGCAAGGCTGCGGCAAACTCCCACGGAGCGCGTCCATGATGTGGAAGCGAAGATGCAGCACGACCCTTGCGATAGCGCATCCGCCGCGGCAATCGTAGTCTGAAATCGCGTCTTGTTCTACTGTATGCCGCTGACGAACGAATAGCGTAGTCTTGATGAGGTACTTTTGACGCGCAAAATTATGCCGACAAAGTCTTTATTCGGTTCAGGGTCTTACGATGCCGTAGGGAATTAATAGACGAATCTTCTCTAGCTTAGTAGTGTCCTGCTTTCTTAGAGGTGGCAAAAAGAAATTAGCTTATATAGAGCAACCACCCCAGATAGGTTGTACTCGGCTTTCCGAACACATCGGCAATCCGTCAAACATTCGTCGAACTTCAGGCCATAACAAAACATGACGCATTACAGTTGTCTGCCGTTGCAAGCTGGTTAAGCTACTCCGCCATTGTTCCTATAGAAGACATCCGCTTACAATAAAAGACAACCCGTTTCTCTCTACTGAAGAGGCTTCATGGCCTCGACAACCGCAAAAAGATGGGTCCTGCCGCGACTCGAACGCGGGGCCTCTCGCAAGCTGTGCTCGGGTTACCCTAAGCGAGAATCATACCACTAGACCACAGGACCTACAACTGATGTTGTTATTGGTGTTGATGAAAAGTCAGCAGGTAGGCAGATTAATATTGTGACTAGAACAGATTCAGACTCAAAGAGGCGATGCAGAGAGGAACCGCTGGACTAGCGATAACATGGACGATAGTGGGGTATGCTGACTAGCTTAAAACAGCTGCGAGCTACGATTTTTGTAATATTATGATAACAACACGAATGCTTCCATACCCAAGATAGCAGCACAAGCTGCTAATCTGCAAATTCCCACGCCCCGTCATTCTCCCTCTTCCCCCTGTCCTCGTACCCACTCGGTAAAACACCCCCAATATGCAAATAGATACTACTTCCATCCCTATCCACACACCGTTCGTCATTGGCCGCATCTTCCCAAATTTCCTTCGCCCTTTCCGCCATACTAGGTCTCAGACCAACCTGGTTCGCGCTCTCGATGCCCAAGCCCAGATCCTTAAGCATCATTTGCGTCTTGAACCCTGGTTTGTATCCGCTATTACTAGGCACCCAGTACTCGTTCTGTACATTGGGGATAGGCATGACATGGTCGCACATCCAAGACTGGCCTGTACTGTTCTTGATCACGGCGTATAGCGCGGCAGGATCGAGGCCGTGGGATACGCCTATGGCGAGTGCTTCAGCAGTGGCGAGGAGGATGGTGCCGGAGAGGTAATTATTGCAAATCTTCGCTGTTAGGCCTGCGCCGAGGGCGTAGAGGTAGAAGGCTTTCGATTGGGGGCCGAGCATGGAAAGTGTGGTTTTGATTCGGAAGTCTGGTGAGGCTGACGAGGTTGGTGTTTGTTCTGGTGGTGCGTGGCCGATCAATATTGATAGGTTACCTGCTTCTGCTGCTGGTACGCCGCCGGAGACGGGCGCGTCGATGTATATCCCCATTTCCGCTGCTTTCAGTTTTTGGCCAACTGCTCTTGTTGTGTTCACGTCGATTGTGCTACATTCTAGCATTATCCTTTCTTCATCTTTCTTCGCTGCGATAACCCCGTCCTTCTCGTCCAGATAAACTTTTCTCACATCATCGCCCCCTGGTATGATAGATAGCAGTACTTTCGCGTTTTCGGCAGCTTCGCGTGCTGTGGCGGCAATTTCTATGGGTCCGTACGATGAGTACTGGTCTTTGAAGCGGGAGCAAGCAGAAGCGTTGATATCGTTGATGTAGAGGGTTGACATCTGATTTATCTTTTTGCGTATGTTGGCTGCCATTGCGTAGCCCATCGCCCCGAGGCCTTGTCGTTATCAGCGCTGCAAAACACCACACAGTGGACTAGTCCAGGGCGCTGACCGATGAATGCGTAGCCGTCTGTTAGTGCCATATTGTCAAATGATCGTTTTGTTTCGCGCACAGTAAGATCAATCGTGAAATTGTTTCTTAAACAAAGAAGTGACTTCGCAATGCTCATCACGTTCCATTGCTTCTACTCGCCTGATCGGTTAGCGCCATCCGTTCCTGCATGCGTGTTTACCAATGCCCCGCCTCCCCTCACTTCCGCCAACTTCCGTACCCCAGTCCAATATCCTCGGTGCTACTACTCCGATCCCCTTACTATGGGGCGTAAAGCGCACAAAGATGTTGGATGATAGTCATGTAAAGTTTGTGACTGGTACTTCAGTCTCAAATCCAAAAATCCATAACCCATCTCAGGCCACTGACCTCCCATCGATTATGCCATGTGTCCAACTCCCTTACGCGTAGGAATTATCGGCCCTGCAGGTTTTGGAGGATCTTACCTCTGCGTTGAGTTATTGAATCGAGGCCATACTGTCATCGGGATTTCACGTAACCCGGAGAAACTAGGGAAACATCCGCACTACATTCCACGTCCCGTAGACATTGATCACGTTTCCATTGAAGAGCTAGCAAAACAATTCGAAGGCATCGATGTATTGGTCAGCGAATTTGGACCGCATACAGCTGGCGCTGGGGCGTTGTTGTACAGTACGTCCCTGGAACGATCACAGTTTTTAACCGTCGGTGACTGAAGCACAACAGTGCCGTTTCTAGAATCGGTTCGGAAGATCCTCCTAGCCCACAAAATACACCCATCGTCCTACTTCCTCTTCGTCGGCGGCGCAGGCTCTCTTCACGTCCCCAACACTAATCTGCCTTGCGTCGACCATCCAGACTTTTTCCTCGCCTACCGCCGTGCAATCTCAACTTCACTCGCGCACATAACGTATATGGAGGAGCGTCTAGGTATCATGGGCACCTCATTGCGACGGTATCGCGAAGCCTGGTTAGCCGAGAGCTTTGGAGCGGCCACAGAAGAAGACAGGGCCGTAATTGCAGACTATGAGAAGCAAATCCGCGTCAAAGACAACGCCTCAGACTTTATAAAGGCGGGGCGGACGGCATACATGTTCTTCGAAGACCGAAAGACGTTCAACTGGAGCTTCGTCTCGCCACCTGCTTTGTACCGTCCGGGTAAGAGGACTGGCAGGTACGAAATTAGCATTGACGATATGGTGTTGCTGGGCGAGCAGCAGGAGGGCAAGGATGTGTTTGAAGGCCGGTTGACTGGGATAAGCGTCTCGGATATGGCGATTGCGATTGCGGATGAGATTGAGCAGAGGAAATTGATATGGAAACATTGGAGTGCCTGGGCGGATATCAGTGAGGATGTGCCAGCGTCAGCGTATATGAAGTTGAATGTTTGTGGAAGGGGGCAATAGGTAGTATGAGGTTGGCGAGATTGTCAAGTGTAGGGGAATGCGCGAAAGTCGGAATGGTCTTTTCATTAATGTCTTTTGCTTGCTCTCACCTATACACTCATCTCCTTCAAATCTTCACTGACTTTGAATGGCGCCTCTGTCTTACTCCTAATATCTTCCACCGTAACGCCCTTTGCATGCTCCTTCAGCGTTAACCCTTCAATGCGATCGCAATCAAATACCGCCAAGTCTGTGATGATTGTGCTTACACACTTCTGTCCTGTGAGAGGGAATGTGCATTGGTTCAGGATCTTGGGGTTGCCCTTCTTGTCGACGTGTTCCATAGTGATGACGACTTTGGTTTGTGTGGGGTTCGCGACTAGGTCCATGGCGCCGCCGATGCCTTTTACCTTTCCGGGAAGCATAAAGTTCGCAAGGTCTGTGAACAAACTTTAGTAAGAACGGAGATATGAAAGATGGCAGCGTAGAACAAACCTCCGTATTGGTTGACTTGCATAGCACCCAGCATAGCGACATCTATCCGCCCTGATCGGATCATGCCGAAGGACTCGTGGCTACCGAACGTTGATGCGCCCTTAATCAGGGTTACAGTCTCTTTTCCGGCGTTGATAAGGTCCGGATCCTGAGCTCATTAGCGACACTGTTGACATCTCTTTGTTACTGCAAACTGACCTCCTCGCCAGGCTTGGGATACCTTCCCATGCCTAAGATACCGTTCTCAGATTCCAGCACGATCTCAGTGCCTTCGGGTAGGAAAGCAGGTGCTGCCAGCGGCATGCCAATACCAAGGTTGACATACATGCCATCCTTTAGTTCTTGAGCTGCGCGTTTGATGATGCGCTCGCGCTTTTGTGATGCCTCGGTTGAGCCTGGGACCTTGTATTAGCCAAGTGCCTCTCATGGTAATGTCTGGATATGACATACCACCTTCCAAAAGTGCTTTCTTCTGCTCTTCTGGACTCTTCCAGAACACCTTCCTCTCGATCTCCTTGCCAACTGTGCTCTTGATCACCCTCTTCACGTAAATGCCCTGGAGATGTATGTCTTCTGGAGCAATCTCTCCATCCTCAACAATCTCATCAGCTTCGACAATCGTCATCCTCGCGTTCTTGCCCATTGCTTCGTTGAAGTTGTTTTGGGCCTTGCGAAATTGGCAGTTGCCCAGACGATCGGCTTTCGCAACCTTGACGAAGGCATAGTCGCCAAAAATGGCTTCTTCCATCACGTAGGATTTGCCGTGGAACTCGCGTGTTTCTTTGGGAGGGGCCATTTTCGCGATGGTGCCGTCGGTGTTGTAGCGTACAGGGAGTTCACCGGTTTGGACTAGGGGCTGTTAGCTGTGTCTTCCATGTGCAGCTATTCTTGCCCCCATACCTATCGTTCCATATGCCGCCGGCGTGTAGAAAGCCGGCACACCCGCAGCACCAGCAGCGCATTTCTCCGCAATCGTCCCCTGGGGAGTCAACTGCAAGCTCAATTGTCCCTTTAAATACATCTGCTCAAACACCTTGTTGTCTCCAATGTAGCTCGCAATCATCGTGCCAATCTGCTTCGTCTCTAGAAGCTGTCCCAGCCCAACGCCCGGCATGCCGGCATTGTTGCTGACAACCGTAAAGTTTTTGAGGTCGCTTCGATCGCGTAGAGCGTTTATGAGGGTGCTTGGTACTCCTGAAAAGCCGAATCCGCCAACCAATACTGTGGTATTGGACTTCATGTCCTTGATAGCTTCTTGTGCGGAGGAGACGATCTTATTGATGGCTGGTCGGGAAGCGCTCGCAGAAAAGAAGCGCAAGCCCGTCGCTGGGCCGCGGCGGCGTGCCGAAAAGAGGAGAGAACGTTGCATCGTCGGAGTCGTGGTCGTGAGTTGCAAGATACCGAGGAAGAGAGATGGAACCGGCAAACTTCGTCCAACCTAGCTCGAGATGGCGCAGTGATTGCTAAACGCGTTATCTAGTTCCAAGATTGTAATCAAGGCTCAATCGACAGCGATCCCTGGCCCAGTCCTCAACTTCTCCACAAACCTCGATGCACAAAGATCGTGTGTAAGAATCGCGGTAGACAGCGGAGTTGACGCTCCCCACACGAGCACCACGAGGGCATGTATCATAGTAACTAGCCGATTGGGTCAGACGGACCCAATTGCCGTGCTGATGGCGGGTAAGGGCAAAGCTCCACAACCGGAGGTGAATGAGGAGTTAGCCGGCCAAGATGCGGAGGTTGCGGGCAAAACGCACGTTCATTGGGTGACACCACAGGCGGAAAAAGGAAATGGGGCTCGGAGATGGAAAACATTTCCAACGGCAAAATGAGAAAAGCCGGCTCACGTGCTAACGCGCTGTCGAGTGTCGGAGATCATGCTGCTGATTTACATTGGAGTGCACTGCACGTTTGACGCGATTTCACATCCGAAATGAATCGACACGTATATACTGCTAATGAAGCTACCTAAGGCCGGGACCGCACGTGTTAGTACAGGTCGTGGACGATTTGCTTCACTACAGAACTTGTCAGTCGATGAGAGGTTCAAGTGCTCGCGCGACAACTCACAGTTGGCGAAATCCTTGTGGTCTTTACTGTGTAGCGCACGCGACGCGATGGCTTCTTCTTCTGCATCGCCGGTCGGCACATTGTACTGTTGATCGAGCGTTAGTGAAAGTCGCTTTGGCATGCTTGAGCAACTTACAGCTGTCAACGTAGTCTTGTGTCCCAGCTCCTCAACAAGTCCAGCGATAGCATCAGCAACAACATGCGAGTCCTTCTCATCGCTGCCGGTACTTTGCCTCCCAATATAGGGAATAATCCTCGCGATTTGCTTCGCCTCCTCCGGATTGCTGGCCTTGAAGTGTACCGTTGGCGCTAGACTGAGGCAGCTAGTGATACCGTGTGGGATACTATATGTGGCACCTATCGCATGACCTATGCTGTGACTGAGACCAACTCCGCCGGTGTATAGGAAGGGGAAAAGTGAGGAGTAGCATGCGACAAAGAGCTTTGTGCGCACTTCAGCATTGTTGGGGTCGGCTTTCGATTGCGGTAGGTATGTGAAGAGATCTTTGATAGCCTCAAGAGACATACGTTTTGTGGGGACCTCAGCAGCGAGAGGGTGGTACATTAGCTCAACTGCGTGATCCAATGATCGAATCTGCCAAAGTGTCAGTGATTTACTGCGGATCCAGAGACGAAGGGAAGCATGTACGTACACCTGTGCTTGTCCATAGATTCAAAGGTGTGTATATAGCCAGCTCGCCATCGTAAACGACAGCTGATTTTGGTTAGTCTCAGTTTCTCCCAAACCCTCCGACCCTCTACTCACCCTTTGGTACAAGTTCTGGGTTGCTCACAGCCATCTTGTGCTTTTCTTCGGTGGTGAAACCTGCATTTTGTGTCGTCTCTGCTACACTGAGCGTTGTCGGTACGGCGATACTCGGTATCCACTTTCCCGTCTCCTCGTGGACGTTATACGCTATTGCTTTGGCCGAATCAATAGGCGATCCACCGCCTATTGAGATGAGGACATCGCATCCCGACTTTGCCATCGAGGCCGTAGCTTCTTTGATATCCCCTATCGGGCTGTGATACGTTCAGTCTGCGCTACTGAAAATTTCACTGTTTCTCACATACGCATGCTGTCCAATCTTGCTAAATGTTCCACCGTGTGCAGAACCAAGCGTTCTCTCAATGTTCTTGATCACTGGCGTCTTTTCGTACAATGACCGGCCGGTGATGATGAAGGCTTTGGTAGCACCGAGCTCGGCAATAACATCTGTAAGCTGATTGCTTGTTCCTGTGTAGGTTTGTCAGCCATCTTCTAGTCGTAGTCATAGGCTGCTTACCGTTTCCGTATATCATGAGCTTGATGGGCGATGCTCTGTACACTCCCTTGGTAGAGGAGTCAATGCTACCATTCTGGTATTTGCTTGGAAGCGTCATTGTGTAATGTCTTGCTGGATACAGTTTGCGTGTGGAAACGTTCAGAGCGAATGGCCGCGTCTGTATTCAAGCTAGATTTGGCAAGCATCATTGCGGTGTTGCCCGGGATGTCATGGAGGGATCGTCTCGATCCTGCCCCACACAAACACGCCGCCCCGCCACAGCCCTTGCCGCAACCACGACGCGGCACTTTCTCGGGCATGCGAGATGGTATCATAGGCAAACTACTCTTGCAGTTATGCGTCGAGTAGATTTCTAGTGTATACGCCAAAATGGCATCTTTCAGCAAAGCTGCGCGCAATGTGCTGCAAAAGAGCCCGCATGACGTGGTTTTACTTTCTGCGGTCAGGTCGCCAGTCAACCGTAGTTTCAAGGGCGGATACAGAGATGCTCATCCAGAAGACATATTGATGCCGGTGAGTCTCGGCCAGGAGAGTGCAATGCACTGTTGCTGAACATGACAGATTATGAAAGCCGCCGTACAGCGAGCTGGTATCGAAAAGAACGACGTGAACGATGTCATGATTGGGAATGTACTCGCGGAACTTGGTTTCGCGAAGACAGGTCGTATGGCGCTCAATCATGCCGGCTTTCCAAATTCGACAACCTTCCACACGGTCAATCGTCAATGTTCGAGCAGTCTGCAGGCCATCACCCACATCTCGCACTCGATAATGGTGGGCCAGATTGACGTGGGGCTTGCTGGCGGAGTAGAAAGCATGTCAAGAAACTACGGCTCGCGGGGCCTCCCGACTGATGTTTCACCTACGCTTCTTGGATCAACCGTCAAAGACGCTCGCGACTGTCTTATGCCCATGGGCATCACGTCAGAGAATGTGGCAGAAAGATACAAGGTTGACAGGAAGTCACAAGATGAGTATGCGGTGCGAAGCCATAGTCGCGCAAGTCACGCCCAGAAGGAAGGCCGCTTTGATTGGGAGATTGAGCCAGTGACGGTTCAAAGGATAGACGAAGCAAGTGGTCAGCTTGCAGGTCATGAAGTAACCAAGGATGATGGCATTCGACATGGGTTAACTTTCGAGAAAGTATCGACCCTCAAGCCTGTGTTCGGCGAGAAGGGCAAAAGTACTGCAGGCAACTCGCAAGTTGACCTCCCCCAAAGCTACCACAAGACTAACATCCCAGGTCTCAAATATCCGACGGCGCATCCGCGACCATACTTGCTCGGCGTTCGTGGGCTGAAGAGCGTGGACTGAAGCCACTCGGTCGCTTTGTTGGTACACAAGTCAAGGGCTGCGCTCCTGATGAGATGGGCGTCAGCCCGATATACGCCATACCTGCGTTGCTGAAGTGGACAGGCGTCGAATTGAAGGGCGTCGACATTATTGAGCTAAATGAGGCGTTCGCCAGCCAGACAATCGCGTGTATTAGGGAGCTGGGTCTCGATGAAGACAAGGTCAACCCGAATGGAGGTGCGATAGCTCTTGGACACCCTACCGGAGCCACTGGCGCTCGGCAGACTGCTACGCTCTTTGGCGAGCTGCGACGCCAGGACAAGGAGATTGGTATTGTTAGTATGTGTGCGAGCACCGGATTAGGTGTTGCGTCATTGTTTGTTCGAGAGTCCTAGCATTGTAGAAAAAATAACAAAACTTTGATGATGAAGAGAAGAAACACGAAACTGTCGCGCACATCACGTGTCCGTTCTCTCCAGCAACTTTCGCTAGCGCCAAATATATGGGCCGCCCGCTTCCAGCCCGGCAGTGTCTTCCCCACACGATGCTGCTGCACCCGCGTCCCACACGTCCACCACTTGGAAGCCGCCATGTTTTGGATACGGTTGAGTCTTTCTTTAGAGCTTCATGTCCCGTTCGTAATCCACTGAGGTTCTCTGATCACCATTATTCACATCATGTTCTTGCTTCGACGCGTCCCATTGCGTGCCATCCCTAGGCAACCCACTCTCCGTCCTCAACGACGATCACTCGGCAGTGTCAGCGCAATTGATTCAGTTATCTTTCGTACTCTCTTTGGAACCGATGAAATTCGGAAGGTTTTCGACGACAAAGCGTACATCAATCGATGCGTTGATGCCGAGACCGCTTTGGCAAGAGCACAGTCAAAGTGCAATGTCATACCTCCTCATATCGGAGAGATTGTCACATCGAAAGCCCGAGAAGTCGAACTGGACTACGATAGGCTACGGAACGAGACCGAAATTGTCGGATACCCCATCTTTCCGTTAGTGCGACAACTGTCGGCATCATGTGGTGATGAGGCAGGACGATATGTGCATTGGGGAGCAACGACACAAGACATCATGGACCTTGCAAGCATTCTGCAAATGAAGGAAGGTCTTGAGATCGTCGAACGCACACTGCGCTCTGTTATCAAGAACCTGGAAGACTTGTCAAGAAAGCATCGGGATACACCTATGGCCGGCCGCACCCATCTTCAGCATGCTCTTCCCATCACTTTCGGACACAAATGCGCTATCTGGTTGTCCGGATTCCAACGACACCTCGAACGTCTCGAGCAGCTCAAATCTCGTGCCTTGATGGTTCAATTTGGAGGAGCTGCGGGTTCCTTGGCTTCACTAGGTTCAGGCAATGATGGTATCCGTGTTCGAAAGGAGATGGCAAGGGATCTGGGTTTGACCGACCCGCCAATCACATGGCACGTCGCGCGAGATGGTGTGGCTGAAATTACAAACTACCTCGCGCTTGTTGGTGGTACTCTAGGCAAGCTCGCTCTGGACATTATCATCATGTCTTCAAATGAACTTTCAGAAGTATCAGAGCCCTTTGTACCACATCGTGGCGCCTCCTCGACTATGCCACAGAAGCGAAACCCTATTTCAAGCGAAGTCATCCTGGCGGCATCAAAGATTCTGCGATCCAATGCTGGCCTGGTGCTGGACGGTATGGTGTCGGACTTTGAGCGTGCTTCTGGTCCATGGCATCTAGAATGGGTGGCCGTTCCAGAGAGCTTCGTGATCGCTGTTGGGGCGCTGAACCAGGCTGACTTTGCGCTCTCTGGCCTTGTAGTCAACCCGAAGCAAATGCTCACAAACCTCTACTCCACTAGGGGTCTCATTGTCGCCGAAGCTGTAATGATGGGTCTCGCTCCACATGTCGGTAGGTCAAAGGCGCACGACGTTGTATACGAGGCATGCAAGGAGAGCATTGAGAACGACACCAGCTTGTTGGAAGCTCTGCAGACACGATCCGAGATCACCGACAAGATCTCCAGCGAAGAACTTAGCTCGTTGTGCGACGCGAAGAACTATTTAGGCTCGTGTGGACTGATGGTGGACGAAGTCTTGGCTGTATCCAAATAAACAACATGCCTCTCATTCATCAGCACACGACAGCCACTATGCATAGAGCTATTTTGACTACCACGATGTAAATGCTTCATCCGAGTCAGCAATACATTTTAGATTGACATCCTTCTCACGACTACTAAAGAACCCCGCAATTGAGCCACAAGATCCACGTTACCATGGCTTTCATGTGGGAGAGTGCATCGCACTTGCATCTCATGGGTTCACTAACCCGGTTGACGTCGCCATGTGGGCCTCTCACAGTTCCCGAAGCCCAGTTACCAAAACGGTAACCCCGCTGTTATGTGTACCGGGCCCCGCCACCACATCATGCGCAGGCCGGACCACCCAGCTGCGGCAGATGTCGGCCGAAAGTTCCATAGCCGTGGATGCTCCAATATAAGTCTAATTCTTGACATGGTAAGCTGGATCACACCTACAAGTCATTGTTATAGACCTATCATCATGCAAGACTTCAAGAAACGCAAGCTCGTCACCGACCCTCAGAAGGCATTTCACTTCACAGATCTTCAAAGACTAAAACCAACGCGAGCGAACGATCCATACGACTACCAAGCAGGATGGGGAAATCGACACCAGTCCGAGGTCATTCCAGGCACATTGCCCGTTGCACAGAACAACCCTCAAGAAGTCCGATTCGGTCTTTACACTGAAGGCATCACATATTCAGCATTCTCAGCCCCACGTGCCCACAACTTCAGTACTTACATGTACCGATGCCGACCAGCAGCTGCTCATAGTATGTGTTGCTATTTTCTTTTTCTCTTTCCGCATGCACATACTAAGATATCACAGAGGGCTACATTCCGATTGAGACAAAGTCAAACATCACAAACTGCTTCTTGTCCATCAACCCCAAAGTCGAGACACTTCCTGAGCAAGCAGAATGGCATCCTTTTCCACTGCCAAAAGAAGATGAGAAGATTGACTTCGCCGATGGTCTGCATACCCTCTGTGGCAGCGGAGACCCAAACATCAAGGAGGGCATTGCGCTGTACGTGTACATGATCAACTCCAGCATGGAGCGACGAGCGTTCTGCAACACCGACGGCGACTTCCTCATCTGCGCGCAGCAAGGCAATCTTGACATAAAGACTGAGATGGGGAAGCTCTTCCTGCAACCTGGTGAGATTTGTGTCATACAGCGCGGCATCAGGTTCTGCCTAAACCTGGCTCCGGATACGCCGGTTGCGCGTGGCTATATCACAGAAGTCTGGGGTTCTATGTGGGAGCTTCCAGATCTTGGCCCGCTTGGTGGTCATGGTCTTGCCAATCCTCGCGATTTCCTCTACCCGGTTGCTGCTATCGATGATGATCTGCACGTGAACTGGCAGATCGTCAACAAGACCAACGGTCAGCTAGTGGCGATCCAACAAGACCACAGCCCTTTCGATCTTGTCGCTTGGCACGGCAATGTTGTCCCGTACAAATACGACCTCACAAAGTTCTCGTCGCAGAACAGCACATCTATTGACCACACCGATCCATCGATCTTCACGGTCCTCACAGCCAAGTCGCGTGATCCCCTGACACCACTGGCAGACTTCCTCTGGTTTGGCCCAAGATGGGATGTAGCCACAAACACTTTCCGGTTGCCGTACTTCCACCGCAACTCCGCATCAGAATTCCTTGCCTGTATATACGGAAAAGGCCTTGGACGAAGTGATGATTTCCGACCTGGCGGAGGTAGCTTCGAGGGTGGCCACACACCTCACGGTGGGTTTCATGAAGGATACCAGCATGGCATGCGGATACATGAGAGCCAACCGGAGAAGATCCTCACCGGTAAGTCAAGCCCATCACTGAGTAGTTGAATGAGTGCTAATAAGGACTTTTAGACCAACTGACTATAATGGTCGAATCAAGTCGTCTCTTCCTCTTTACTGAGTACGCTCGTAAAGGCTGCGGAACTATCGAGACCCGCGGTACCGACTACAAGGTCTGGGATGCTCTTCCAGACCGCTTCTCCACCAACAAGAGAGCCCAAGAGTTGCTCGCTCGAATCAAAGACGACAAGATCGCAGAGAAGAAGAGGCTTGCTCCCTACTACTTTGGTGGCTTCTCTCATGGCGCGAATACCAGCGACACAGATGGCGTTCACGCCGAAGAACTGAAGCAATATCTCAGCTCCGACTCAAAGACCAACGGGACAAACGGTGTCCATGTGTAATTTATTTTTCAAGTTCTCAGATTTCGGTGTCTCGGCCATTTCAACGATGTAGTTCCACTCTTTTAAGTATTACATGTACGTTGGATTTGCCCCATATTCAGTAATACGCAATGAATATTGTCTCAAGCTCTGGCATGTCTACCAGAAAACGTCTGTGCATTCACAATCAGACCGTGTGCCGACCCCACAAGCGTTATGTGGGGCGAGAACTGGAAGGCATTGAGCTTCTTTTCTTTAACATGACAGTGTATGGCGATGGCGAGCCTGAAGCAGGATCATGTTTTCTTTAGGGGCCGTCGCAAGAGCGGTACCACGTGTGCCCTTTCGATATCCAGCCACTCGCGTCGCTACCCGATCACCGCAGCTACTGAGGAGAAACATTGCGACCAAGAGCAATGTCGACAAGCAGACGATTGAGAAGCTACCTTTGGCTGGCATCAGAGTACTGGATATGACCCGAGTGTTAGCTGGGGTATGTTCTTCATTCAGCGACGTGGGACTGACTTCGCTAACATCAAATAGCCGTACTGTACTCAGATACTTGGTGATCTTGGGTTAGTAGTATACGTCTCATAGTAATACATCACACATGCTGAAGTGCATAAAGAGCAGATGTCATCAAGATCGAGCACCCTACACGAGGCGACGATACACGGTTCTGGGGCCCACCAGATGCACCATATACGGACGGCGTCGAGCGTCAGTTCCCTGGCGAAAGCGCCTACTACCTTTCCGTACGTCCTATCAGCATGATCGTGTGTGCCATCTTCCTGAATCAACGTAGGTGAATCGCAACAAGAAGTCGGTCGGACTGGCTTTCAACAATCCAACCGGAATCTCCATCCTCCATAGACTCGCCAAGGAATGCGACGTACTTGTCGAAAACTACCTCCCCGGATCACTCGCAAAGTACAAGCTCGACTATGCGACCCTTGCAAAGCTCAATCCTTCCCTTGTATATGCGTCTGTTACCGGATACGGACAAACAGGACCATACCGCGACCGCGCAGGCTATGACGTGATGGTCGAGGCCGAGATGGGCTTGATGCACATCACGGGCGAGCGGGACGGGCCACCAGTCAAGGTTGGCGTAGCGGTTACAGACATCATGACTGGCATGTACACTGCGATTGGCATACAAGCAGCATTGTATTCGCGGAAAGAGACTGGGTTAGGCCAGTGGATCGACGCGAGTCTAAGCGACGTGCAGGTTTCGGGGCTGGCGAACATTGCGAGCAGTGCGCTGGTGACGGGAAAAGGCGATAGTGGACGATGGGGAACTGCACATGGTAAGCCCAGGCATGGAATGTGAGGAATGACACTGCTGACCCCACCAAAAGCAACAGTAGTACCCTACCGGGCCTACAAAACGAAAGACACCAACATCGCCGTGGGCGGCTGCAACGACCGCCTCTACGGTATTCTATGCGACAAGCTACAGCGCCCGGAATGGAAGACGGATCCTCGCTTTCTCACAAATGCACTGCGCGTGAAACACCGCGCGGAAATCGACACGCTCGTTGAAGCCGAACTCATGACCAAGACAACACAGGAGTGGCTGGAGATGTTCGAGGGAAGCGGGATGCCGTACGCGGCTGTGAACGATATCAAGGGCACGGTGGAACACGAGCATGTCCTTGCGCGCAATATGATTGAGGAGGTAGACCACCCGGCGGTGGGCAAGGTGAAGCTTGTCAATCATCCGGTGAAATATTCGAGAGCTGAGCCTCGGATCAGGAGCCCACCGCCACTGCTAGGACAGCATACTGACGAGGTTCTGAGGGAGGTCTTGGGATATGGCGAAGACGAGATCAGGGAGTTGAGAGAGAACAAGGTCGTAGCTTAGATGGTGACGTAGGTAGCGTTTCCAGGCTTCAGCCGCGCGAAATCGCGTCGCGAATGAAGACCATTCAGCAAAGCTACGCGTCGTCACATGATGCAAATATCCCCACCGAATTTCCCCAGGCCACGTGTCCGCTGTCAGCAAATCCTTGGCAGTCATGTCTCGCGACGCCCCACACGTGGCTCCACTTTCCTTGGGCGCATGTGCCAGCCCCACATGCGTCAGCATGCCCCCACAACGTCCTCCAAAGTTCACGCAGCGTGTTCTTGTCCACGGTGCGGGTGAATTGTGCCTTGCATGTGCCATGTGGGCTTGATATTGCGAAAGCCCTTCATGTGGTATGCGACTAGTTGGGGGGGCTAGTATGTGCTTTGGTAGTGTGGTGAAAAGGTGATATGGCCGGTAAAACGCGCATTTGAGCATGTTGAAGAGTAGATATTTTTCAGCATGGCGACCATGAACATTGCAGTTGAGAAGGGTGACATTGCAACGCCACTGCCCTTCCGTTACCAGTTTGCTGCTGGGGCTGTTGCTGGGATATCAGAGATCTTGGTAATGTGAGCTTACCTTGATGCTGGGAAGTTAAGAAAGTCGCTAAGAATGTAGATAGGTACCCCCTTGATGTAGTCAAGACACGGATCCAACTTCAACATGGCAAGGTCGTCGATGGTGAAGGGTACAATGGTGTCTTGGACTGCTTCAGAAACATCGTTCGGAATGAGGGTGTATCGAGATTATATCGTGGCATCACCGCGCCTATACTGATGGAGGTACCGAAGCGGTATGACCAAACTTTCCTTTTGGGCTTGGCCGCGACTAATGAGAAGCAGTGCCATCAAATTCTCCGCAAATGACTCCTTTACACCGTTATATCAACGCCTCTTCTCTGCTCCAACCTTGACCCAACCCCTTGCGATCCTCACAGGTGCTAGCGCTGGCGCAACAGAATCTCTCGTAGTCGTCCCGTTCGAGCTCCTCAAGATTCGACTACAAGATAAAACCTCCGCGTCACGTTACAACGGGCTCTTCGACTGTCTCGTCAAAGTAGTCCGCCAAGAAGGTCCATTGGCACTATACAACGGCTTCGAAGCCACGCTATGGCGACATATCGTATGGAATGCTGGATATTTTGGCTGCATCTTCCAAGTGCGCGCTCAGCTACCTGCTCCGGCGACGTCGAGCAACCCGAGAAGGCAGAAGATGGGGAACGACCTCATCGCCGGATTCGTGGGTGGAGTTGTCGGAACAACATTTAACACACCATTAGATGTGGTCAAGAGTCGAATACAGAGTGTTGCTAAGACACCTGGTGTAAGGCAGAAGTACACCTGGGTGTGGCCGAGTCTGGGGGTAATTGCGAGAGAAGAAGGACTCAGAGCGTTGTACAAAGGATATGTGGCCAAGATACTAAGGTTTGGGCCAGGTGGAGGCGTGTTGCTGGTCGTTTATTCTGCAGTGTTGGATATGTTCGCGAGGGTAGCATAGAAATTGCTGTAATTCGATGCACAACGACTTAGGCGCCGTTGGAAAATATTCTCGCCTTCCTGTGGTTGATTATGCTATCGTATTTCAAGTACTTGTTCAGAAATTTGATGCTTGTTCACAGACCATCCAGGGCAGAGGATGGTGACTGCCAGGTGATCGACCTTGCATGTTGATCAGAGAGATCTTAAATCCCAGTCTTCCGATCCCCATGAGCTAGGTGGTGACATATCACGCGCTCGCTCTCAACTGACATCGTATCTTCGGTGGCTTCGTGCCCATTAGTCGGGATGTTCTGGCGTCGTTAAAGTTGTCTTCCGTAGTCGACATGTAGTTTCAATAGGTGAAAAGCAGCTGCCCTCTAATTGTCGGTCGCAAAAGGCCGATTACTCGTGTACTCATCCATTTGCTTATCTGAGACGCGATCATCGCATCTGCAGTCCTTAAGCGGAAGATTGACAAAATGAAACATGGCTAGCCGACATCTAAAGTAGCAATTGATTGATTGTACGCACCATATCAAGCAAAGCTAGTCACCTAAATGAGACAGTCGGCGATTCCAACACGGTCAGCAGTCAGGGGGAGGCCCCACTAGCGTACGCCTCATGGTCCCACATGCGAGTCGATCTGGGATTGGAGCAGGACGGAATCCTTCAAAAAGCCTTGAGACTTAAGGGCATGTCTCCGGGTCATCTATCTCGCCATCCAACAGATGTTGTGAGGCACCTTGCAACCTGTGGTGTTTGGTTATGGAATGGCGTTGGGCGACGAAATAGAGGGTCCCGGGCGCCGGAGGTTATCACCAAGTGGCGACCGTGGACAACCAACGTGAAGATCGGCTGTAACGTTTGGAGACACATGCGCGCGGCGCAATCTGCAGCAGCAGGATAGCAGGTTATATGCGTTTTGTAGATGAAGTTGAGATGAGCCTATACTGCTAAGGCCGAGTCATGGTCTTGCTTTCCCCCGCAGTCCGCGATCTCTTGGCGACCTAGACAGCACCTGCAGACACCGGCCTTCGAAGGGTCCTCCGACATCCGCCTACACATCAAATCTTTACGACGAGCAATATGGCGTTGAAGCAGTGCAGCATGTGCGATCGCACGTTTACCAAGTGTATGTCGCTACGGAACACGTGAAGGAAGTGTGCTGACCTCTCTTCCAGTAGAGCACGTGAAGCGACACGAGCGATCCCGTTCGTCCATCACCAATCCTCCTCCTCATCGTCATTGACTAAACAACATTTCAGACACACGAGAACGACCTTATGAGTGCCCGACGTGTAAAAAGCACTTCTCGCGCAGGTGAGGCCCCCAATGAAAAACCTCCGTACTAGCGTCCAACCTCTACATACAGCGATGTCCTGTTCCGGCACTGCAAAGGCCATGCGCAGAATGCGATGAATCGGATGAAAAGCAGTGAACAGCAAAACACCAATGATCAACAAGAGTTCCACCACAACTCGTTGGACCAGAATCAAACACCGCAACCTTCCGCATCACGAAATGTAAACGGCCCGACCCCTGCACCGACGCCATCAATCCGCGAAGACTCCAACTTCTCGCCCATGTCCAGGAGAAGAGAATCTCAAATCCCGCAAATCAACGTGAATGATCAATACCATGTGCATCCCTCTCCTCAAAACCATGCCCGACAATCTTCATCGCGGTTGCAGCCGCCGTCACCCGGTGAGGACCGTATAGAAGCGCTCATCAACGCGGCACAACACCTCGAACCCGGAACCGACACACCGTGGCGATCGCCATCGCCTATGACGATTGCGCGTGCAGAACATGCTCAAATGTCAAACCAAAATCCTCACGAAAGTATGGGTCCACCGATTGATCCAGCTATGGAGGCCCTCTCATTCTTGCCAGCTGGACATGTCTCGAGCTTGGATCAGTGGGCTTTCGAACTTGTCCAAAGCAACAACCCAATTCCTAATCGTACTCCTGCGGATGCATTACAAACGTGGCTTTTTCCGGTCGAAGGTGACATGAACACTCCTCATGGATCGCATCACCTAGCCGTAGACGGCTTTTTCGACCACGAGGCGTTTCGAGCAGTTCCAGAAAACCAGGCTAGCCCATCCGGCAGCAGTGTTTCAATAGCAAGCAGGGTCCCGCGGGAGCGGTTTCAACGAGTCCAAAGTTGCTGGCCGTCCAGGAATCGCAAATCTACGCGGCTTATGCCAGGCCTATGGCAAAACCTAGTAGTATGTGAATGTACGAACATACTCTCTGAAGTTGGCTCTGGAGCGATGGAAACTCCTATGAGCGAAAGAGAACGGCGAAATTCGCGTTGGGGACTGGACGAGGAGTGCAGGAGCAGACTTCAAAGCGCCCTGAACAACTTACCACCATCCGGGCCACCGAGGTCAGAGTCTTATGGCGATACTGCATCGTCGAGCGGCGATGCAGCAGGAAGTCCGGGTATTGAAGGTGTACAATTTCCACCTGCCGAAATTTTGGACATCGCTTTGGAGATGTATCTCTACTACTTCCATCCAACCCTTCCGATCATTCATATCCCGACTTTTTCAGCGAAAAGTGCGCCACGGCCATTGCTACTTTGCATGTGTTTAATTGGACTGAGTATTCTTGGTACTGCAGGTGCAGCGAAGTTTGTAACACGCACATTCCCAGTATGCGACATGTTATCTGTAAATTTATAATTGCTGACGTACGTAGGCTGTGCTGCAACTTGCGCTCGCGGAATTACAGTCACTACCAACGACAGATCATCCGCCACATAGGCAAATGCGAATCATCGCCACAAGCTTGTTAGCGTTGAATCTGGCATCTATTACAGGGGTAGGTAGCAGTGATCAGTTACTTGGATCTTGTACTGACAGTCACGTAGCGGAAAAGCCGCATCGCACAAGCAGAAAAGATGTACGCCGAGCTTATTGAGGTATATAGCCGCTTAAACAACGCTTTCGGACATGAAACTAACTCCTCTAATTAGTTTTCGCAAAGCCAGGGTCTCTTCTCAGCCAACGAGGGTGTGAAGATAGATCCTCTCCTGGACGAGATGATCGATATCGACGCCAAGTGGAAGGCCTGGTCGAAGGTCGAGTGCGCTAAACGCATCATCTTTGGCCTTATAGAAGCAGACTGCTGGTGGGCAGGCTACCTCTCCACGTCCCCAATGATTCGGCCCGAAACAGTCCAGATTCTGCCACCCTCAGAATACTCCCTCTATCACGTCAATAGCGCGGCAAAGTGGTTCAACCTTGTACAGCGTGGGGCAAGAATTTACTCGCAGAAGATAACACCATCATTCCATCCGACCCCCGGACTAAAGCTCGATGCATCAAGCTTTCGATCACTACTAACCCTTCTTCTACTGCGCATCTACGAGAGCAACGACAGGCTTGCTCGAGTGACTGGAAACATGAAACAGCTGCAGCCCTGGCGCATACACGCAGAAGATGCTCGCAGTCGGGACATCCTACCTCTACTGGTGAATCTCTCCAGCTCATCAATCGACGCACTTCGCACCGCAGATCTTAACTCTGCCGTCCTTTGGCACGCCTCGTGCATGGTTCTCGGAGCAAATATACGTTACTTTGAACTTGCAGCCGGGCGCTCCGGCCCCGAGCCTGCCGTCAATGCTCTAGAAGACATCTCAGCGTGGTGCCAAACGCCAAGCGCAAGACGGAGCGTACTGCACGCCGCACACATCTACAAACTGCTCGTTGACCGCAAAGTCAGCGACATTGTCAACCCGCACAGCGTAGTTGCTCTCTTCCACGCCGCCCTCGTCCTAGGCCTGTACATCTTCGCCCTCCCCCCAGCACCCAACTGTCCCATGAACGATTCTTGCATCGAGCTGCTCGACCTCGTAGACTGGATATCCGTCGGCCAGCTCGGCTTCATCGACACACCGCAGTCCCCCGTAGCATTTGGCGACACCACCCAAGTCGTCAAATTCGTACATCATGGCGGTAGTTTCAGCATAACGGGCGTCGCGCTCGAAGGCGGCTATCTGGCTGCTCGCCGCACCCTACTACATTGTGCAGATCTTATGGAGGGCATGGGTCGCTGGAAGAGCAGGACCTTTAGCCAGATACTGCACATTATGAGCGATGATTTGAGCGACTACGACGGTCGTGACAATGACGATGGGGAGGACGACGTGGACGGTGGGGGGGACGAGGGCGAGAGTAATACTAGGTGACGGTTAGCGTCCTCTTCTCAGCAGTGCCTTTCCATTACTCAGTTGCAAGGCCTGTGGGGAAGAGGATGAAGATGAAGATGAAGATGCAGATCATCTTGGAGCTGTCGTTGATGTCGTTGGGATGGCATGAGAAGGTGGTGTTGGCGACGCTTCAACAGCGTGATCGGGAAGGACGTGAAGGATGTAAAGGTAGAAGAATTACACGGGAATGGTGTACAAGATTTTGTATTGGGTGGCGTTGATTGGCATAGCCACGGTGTTGTGCAGCGATAAGTAGAGCAAGACAGCGGAATCCCAACCTCGAAAACTCGCCATGTCCTTTTTTTTTCTTTCTTTTTGGTTTTCTTCTAAACTACACAATAACATGATGGTTATTACCCAAAATACACAAGGTTCTGTCTCGCAGTTTGTAAAATGCTACTTGTACGTGGCTGCTAGCTACCCTTTGCTTCCAGTCTTAGCTCCGGCATCATACTCATATCCACTTTCTAGCGAACATGTCCCGTGCCCGTCTTCGAGCCCATCGTCTAAACCCTCAGCCCGGCCAACTTCTCAATCAGCATATCAAACGCTTTACTACCGCAATCGACGACTGGTGCAACAGTAGCCCAGAACATAGCAGCTGGAAGCATGGTAATGACGGTGACGAAAGTAGGATGTCTCGGGCAGATGGCGAGCTGCTGGTGCTCGGAGCTGGACACGGTGTCTGGCCCTTGGACGTCTGCGTCGTCCTCTTCGTCCTGCTCGACGAGTAAAGTGTGGCGTCCGGGTGAAGGAGTAGCGGAATGCGGGAGTAGCGTATCTTCCCAATCTTCCACCCCCGAATCAGACGTATCAGATGCCTGTCGCAAGAACAGATCTTCGTCCCTCGCCTTCACAGGAGTTCCGCAGATGATTAGGTCTCCCGCTGGTCCGCCCTCCATCACTGTCTCTAGAGGCGCAAGATCCATGTCCCTAAATTGATCCAGCTCTGCCAACTCTTTCCGCTCTGCTGCTTCTTCCTCTTCCAGCTTAGCTTCACGCGCTAGCTCGGCCATGTCTTCGGGTGAAGAGGCGTTGCGTCGACGCTTAGATGGCGAGCTCTCTCTGGCTTCCTGTGACCTAAAGTAGCTAGTTGTGTTGTTCAAAGGCGTATCTGAGTTGTGAACAGAGGTTGCAAAGTCAATGTGCTTGCCGTTAGGGGTCTGGACGACGGAACATGCAGGAGACGGGAAGGTGATGAAGGACGTTGACGCTGTTTGAGAGGCTTCTGAGGCTCGGCGGACGTTGCTGGGTGAGATGAGCGGTGGGGGTCGGTCGGTGTGGACTTTGGAAGACTATCATACGGTTAGTATATATTGGATACGTGCACAAGGGTGGAAATTTACAATCAGTGCGCCGATGGTTGCCCCCTGTTCTTCCGCTCGGTGCATCTCCGCATCTTCTTGGTGAGCATTGAGATGACAGATGTCATCGACAGCTAGCCCATAACTTGATACGCCGCCAATATCAAAGAAACCATCTGCCGTAGCGACTGATTGTGCGCGTTCTTGCTGCCGGCACTGCTCTGCCAAGTCCCTCTCAATCGAAGCACGACGAAGCTGCAGCTCTTCGGCTCCGTCCGGCGTGGGCTTGTCATGGGCGTAGAAGCTGCTGTAGTCCTGAACCGGTGCGGGTGGGGCCGTCTTGCCTGGAATGTTCATGACATCCTCGATCGTGTCTCCATCCTTCTGTTCGTCCACCCCGAAGGCACCTTCGCCGTCACTTAGCTCCATGCTGTCATCCTCATCTTCATAACCATCTTGTCGTTCGTCGCCGCGATCTAGCTCGTTGTTCCCATAGCCTACATCGTCCTTTTCGACGTCGCTATCAGGTGTTGCAGTCAAGCTCCATCGGCTCGCTGGTGCATCGCTAACGTATGGTGTTGGGGAGGGAGGCGAAGCGCTGCGTAAGTCATGCAGTATCTTTTGAATAGCGCGACAGTCGGCTGGCGAGAAAGAAGGAGGCTGCGAGTCAGCAGACAGTGGGGGTGAGGCCATATTATCGTTTTCTTCTGGTAGCGGGCATTCGTATAGCGAGATGCATGTTCGTGCGGGCGGTGTCGAAAGCCTGGCGATTTCTGGCAAGTTTGAGTCGCCTGGCAGCCTGTTGTTTGGTGACGACGACATGATGACAACGTGGGGCGGTAGTATCCTCGTTGTAGTGTAGTAGTGGCGAGTGGAAAGAACTGAGTCGGCGACCGGGAAAGAAATGTGGATGCAAAGGCAACACAAGCACCTACCCCAAGTGGTGACAACAAACAACAATAAACATAATGACGAGATCAGACTAGTGCGATGAGCATATCTGATCCAGAATGAGATGAGATGAGCGGTAAAAGTCACACGTGAAAACGAAACTTGGGTGCCTACAACTCAACGCCTTCCTCCCCGGCACGAACTCGTAGAACATACCCATCTCTTCTAGCTTCAGCTGCCTCTCTCAAAATCGTATTCTTGATCTCCTCACTCTGCACCTTCCACCTCACCCTGTACAGCTTTGCCATGGTAGTGCTTCCGACGGCATCGAAAGCTTCGTCGCTGGTGTCTACCTGCACTTCCTTGCCTTGTTGATCGAGGGGCGGCAATATGTCGAAAGCCCACAATAGCTTCGCTAGTACAATGAAGATACTGTTCTCCGCTAGGTGTACACCGGAGCAGATCCTGCGGCCCGCTCCGAAAGCCCAATGATCGCGACTTGCAGCTGGGCCAGCCGCGTAGTGTCCACTGCCATGGGGGTGGTTGAGATATCTCTCCGGGTTGTAGCGTTGAGCGTCTTCGAAATGGTTGGGGTCGTAATGAATTGGATATTGTTGAAGACATACGACTGATTTGGCAGGTATGTGGATGCCCTTGTAGGTTACAGGCGCGGTTGTGTAGTGCGGTGTACCAATATTGGTGGCAGGACGTAGCCGTAACGTCTCTTTGACCATGGCACGAATGTAAGGGAGTCTTGCTTCGTCCTCAAATGTCGGGGATCGAGAATATGAAGTGACTCCTCTGATCTCGTCGACTGCTCTTTGCCGTGCGGCTGGATTCGCGCTGAGGTACAGAATGGCGGTGTTGAGGGCCGCGGATGTTGTCTCGCTCCCAGCTTCTATCATGCTACCGGCTAAAAACGCTGCCTGCAGTTCACTTAAACCCTGCTTTTCGTAGTCGCTCTCGATAACTAGATGCAGGTTTACAAAGTCAGTACATCTCTCCAACGCAGTTCGTACAGGGTCGTTTCTTACGTTGCTTGACAAAACATTCGGGGGCTTGCTTGGTCTCCATCTGAGTTTTGAGCGTGCTCCAAAAGGACATCCATAGATTGACTTGCTTATCGAAGTAGGGTTTGACGCCTTTGCGCCACCATTGTAGTCGTAGTGGGAGCCTGCCGAGAAACGGAAGGGTATCTGCCAAGTACGTACCTGGTTTTGCCATTGTAGAGAAGTCGTTCATGATGTCGTAGATGCCATGTACTTCGTCGCAATCCTGCTACTCGTCGGCAACATATCTTTGTCTTGCCTGTGCGTGGCACTCACCCATTCTGGGATCCTTCTGCCGTACGTGCTCGTCATGATAACGCTTACAGTGTATCTTCTGATCGCCTTGTAGCTCACCTCATTCCCTTTTGCTGGATCCGCACGCTTCAATATTTCTTCAAGCAATATCTTGGCCTCAAACTCTTGACTTGGCTTGAATGTTGCGCTTACAGCCGGTGTTAACAGCCTATGGCTGATGCCTCTCAACTTCCGCCATTCCGGCCCATACTCCATGAAAAGGAACCTCATTCCTCCGCCCAGGGCATCGCCAGATACCGGTACTGGAACTCGAGAGCTTGTATGCACTGACTGCTTGTCGAGAATTTCTTTACACGCGTCAGGCGAGCATATCATGTACCAGTCGTTCCAACCCAGACGGATCTTGTACACTTCGCCATACTCGCGAGCCCATGCGGTGATTTGCTGGTGTGGCTGCTGGCTCAATTGGTATGCATTTCCGAGGATTGAAAGGCCAGCAGGGCCAGGCGCGGCTTTCGTGTCAGGTGGTGGCTTGTTCTTGTATCGCGTAAAGAGGACAAAGACCACGAAGAGCAGTATGAGTAAGATAATGGTGTACATGTGGGGCTAGCTGGGTAGACCGAGCCTCAAAGTATTCATCCGGGAGTATCTGGAAAGAGAGTATAGAACAGAGATAGGAGTATGCGGTATGTTCAAGGATTTATCTTGATAATTTGGTGTATGCGAATACATTCATGGAATATTGCCGCGTCTCGAGGTGCGGCATGTTGGATGTGCCATCGTGAAGTTTCCCCACATGTTCGGGTGGATAAAATGCTGCGCATGCTTAGTGCAGAAGAGGGGAATGCGGAGTAAGTGAGCTTAGTTTGGCCATGTATTGTACTCTACTCCAGCTTCCGACGTGTGTTTGGTCCGCATACAAGACGTCGGAATTCTGATGTTGGGGAAGACGTAGGTGTCATGATGATCTGACTCGCCGACGCCAACTCCACCGACATGCGGTGCGCCGTGCTAACCAAATCCAAGTCGCAGTTTATCAACGCTGCCTGTAGGTGTACCCACCTTGGGTGAGGCGGAACATGCAAGCATCTTGTTCTGTCCAAGCTCGTCAGGCGACCCGATGGTTTCGGCAGTCCGTTAGTCAGTCAGCCCGTCCCTGTCGGCATCTCCGAGCCATCCATCTGCGCTTCCTCACAAGCAGCCTGTATCTGTCGAGCCTCCGCCCGTCAAACTTCCGTCCATCGAGCCTCCCTACCACGTACCAGCGCACCATTTCTATGTCTACTTTCATGCTTGACCCCGCGATATTCAATCGGAAATTGTACAAGAAAATAACAGACTTGTGGTTCACTGGCGTAGATGCAACCGGTCAGGACTTTGACATGAGCATTGCAAAGCGCTGGTTTGCAGGCAGTCCCGAGGAGCGAATTGTCTTCGATGGACAATGTAGCGATACATGCGTGCAAGCGCTTGAAGCTATTGGACCAGAGAAATTTCCAGAAGCGAATGCACAGCCCTTTCTAGACGAAATCGCGCGAGTTGCTGAGGAGGACAAGAAGACCAACAGTGGGACAGGAGAAGAGGCTGCATGGACGGCACTGAGCTTCGCACTGCTGCTAGACCAAATGCCACGGAATGTCTATCGTACAGAACAAGGATTGCGACTGGTGTACACGCACTACGATCGCATGGGCTACGCGCTCGTTCGCAGCCTTCTGTCACCCTCTTCGCCTATCCCTCGACCAGACACACATCCAGCCATCTGTCTATCTGCTGCATATAGGACTTGGCTTTATATGCCGCTTATGCACTCTGAAGATCTCTCTGTGCACGACCTCGCCGACACAATACAAGCAGAGTTTGCACGAGAACTCGCGGACTTGGACGGGTACAATGGGACAAAGATGTGGTTTGAGAACTATCAGAAAGCTGCAAAAGAACATAGGGATATTTTGGAGCGGTTTGGTAGGTATCCTCATAGGAATGCTGCCTTGGGTCGGGTTAGTACAGATGAAGAACGGAGTTTTATGGAGGAAGGCGGAGCTACGTTTGGTGTTGCACAGAATCAGCAGGACGAGACGCATAAAGTAAACTCAGTGTAGATTGTCAAGTACAAGTTAAAAAGTCAATATTCTCACTAATTTTTTTTTGACCTACGAATAATCATATCGCGTGGTAGTGTGTCACATCACTGCACCTAAAACCTATCCACTATAAACTAGATATGGGTGTTTTTTCTCTTATACAGATTACAAGTGCAGGATAGAGTACTCGTTCTGATGCTTCCCTGTATACTCACATACTGTCTATTTTCCCTTGAAGAAGTCCTGGAACATATCCCGTAAGATGTCAAAGCCTACCGTCTCCCCCAACTTCAATATCCTTTCATCTCTCCCGACCTTGACTGGATCACCGTCTGGAACCCACCTACTTGTAACACCATCAGCACTCGGCCCATATACTTTAGCACATAGCTTGTCGGTCTGTACAGGCGGCCAAGGATCTTCCCCCTTGACGAATTTAATAAAGTCTTCTCCGAATTCCCGTGCCACTTTCTGCTGCGCATCATTCAGATGTTCGTTGTAGTTTTGGAAGAGATACGACACATCGAGAACATGGCCTGCCTCGCCCTGGAAGCGGCCTTCCCAAGGTATACCTTCGTTGAAGTGGTAGAGGAATAACTTCGAGTCGGCAGTGTTGGGCCAGCCTTTGGCAAAGGCACGAGCGGGCGCATAGAAGGAGATGTCCGTGGCGAAACGTAGAATCGCAAGGACGCCTTCGTCGTCTGGAGTCGAGGGAGTGATATTGTAGGATTTGAGGAGTTGTTCCGCTGCATCTGGGTGGGCCGATAGCGTGGTCTTGCAGGAATCGATGAACTTTTGCGCGATGCCAGGGTTGCGAGCATCGAGGCCCATGTATGAAATGATACTCGCCTACGGATGATCAACACGTGTCTTGCAGGTACCACCCTGGTACACTTACATCCAGCTTTGACTCTCCGATCATGAAAGCCTTGCACCACTTCCTGCCCGGCATCCTGAAGGCCGGGCTGTCCTCCTGAGAGGAGATGGTAGAGAAATCGGCTGAACCGGGCATAGCAACGCCATCAATTGTGGGTTCCATCGGCGCTGTAGGTGGCAGCTTTTGCCAGAGGTCGTCTAAAGGCATGCTGAGAAGGGCCTTGATACGATCTTCTGGTAACTTGTCTTTCAGGCCGAATGCTTGTATAGCCTGTGCGTACGAGGATTCCGCCACGAAATCTGGGGTGGGCTTAGAAAGCAGTATGGATCCTCCGGTGCTCAGACAGCGCTTCATCAGCGGCTCTTTTGAACAGAGCAATAGCATCGCAGACACTGCATGTGTCAGTCGGGCCCTATATCAATATCTTCGCGCACGTTACATCCACCCACACTCTCTCCGCATGCTGTGATCTCATCCGGATCACCTCCAAACCCGCCGATGAACTGCCTTGTCCATTGCATAGCCGTTCGCTGGTCGTAAAGGCCGTTGTTTGCTTTGTAACCTGCTTTGCGCAGTTCTTCGGAAGTCGCAAAGCCTGTGAAGCCCAATCGGTAGCTACAGATATCAATGCGCGTACCAATCTCTTTCAGTTCTTGAAGCACTTACTTGATGGTGATACCAATGACAGGTTTCTTCCTTTCAACAGACAGCCTTACTATGGGAGCTAGGTCATAGTGCGGGTACCAGCTACTTCCAACACTGAAGCCGCCTCCATGTATGAAGACAAAGACGGGCAGCTTCGCATTGGAATCCACAACTCCATCTTTGTCCGTCGGGACGGTGATGTTGAGGTTTAAGCCTTGGAGATCGGAATGCGTCGGAATGTCTGGGAGTGGCAATGACTTTTGAATGAAGCCGAACTCGCGATTGATGGCACCGACTGGAGATACAGGAGGAGGACTACTTCATTCAGTGATAGTAGTGTCGAATCCACACATTGGACGTACCCAAACTTGGTAGCGTCTATAATTCCGGACCCGTAGCTATCAACAAGCTGGGGCGAAGCCAAGCGGTCTTTCAATGAAGCATACTTCAGACCGAGAAACTGCACTGCACCATCTACAGCTTTGCCCTTCAATTCGCCTAGGTGTTCGTGCTTGAGAGTTGCCGACATATTGGCTGCTGCGGGAGAGATGATGGAACGAATCAAAAGATCGCCCGTCACTCAAAGACTAGCTGTACCCCTAGTATCCATTTGGATTGGCCGAGGTAAGGATACGTATCCTTGGCGCTGCACGTGTACGCATCGATCTGTGGAGTGACGACGGCCCGATAATCTACCCCGCACTCGTTATACCTTCCAACTCGAGTACCGTAGTGGGGCAATCACCCGGAACCAAATAGCACCCAGCACGTCGACGGCTACAAGGAAACCATCGACGCGCATGTTGTATGCAGCCAGCTATTTGCACCAACAATGCCAGATATAAAAGCTGGCCTACCTCATACCGAGGCCTCCGTCAAGCTTGCTCTCCTTGACGGCGGCAGCTTTCTGGGAGATTTGAGCCGGATGCATGCTGGCGAAAATGGCACATTTCGCATGTATAACTGGGCGTTTTACATTTCGCACCAGGGACGCCACCTACTCTGGGATCTTGGATTGGACGAGGTACGGCAACCGAGGGCCAAGGGAGGTATCAGAGTCGTGTTCTAAAAAGTTCATTGAAGGACCCAAGTTGTTACACCCCTTGGGTCAACAAATTCATGTTAGAGCACGTCAATCATGCCGGGCCCAGTAGAACCATTGTTCAGCAGTTGCTGGAAAGAGGCGTGTCCGCAGAGCATGTCGATACTGTCTTGTTCAGGTATGAGCTCACGACGGAGCCTCACCGATGTTCGCTGAGCAGCACGCAGTCACGCTCATTGGGACCACTCGCGGCCCGTCAGCGATGTGTTTCCGAATGCAAGGGCGTATTTCGGTCCCGGGACGAGAGCAGCATGCCAGCCAGGGCACATGAAAGACCCAAGCCTACAGTGGGACGGCCGCTTCTTCGACCCCGAGCATTCGACGGAAAAATGGGACGAGCTGCAAGGTGAATGGAAACCCTTTGGCCCGTTCGAAAGAGCGCTGGACTATTTTGGCGACGGCAGTTTCTGGATTCTTGATGCGCCTGGCCATATGCCGGGCAACATGGCTGCTGCTGCAAGACTGCAAGACGGCGAGTGGGTGATGCTCGGTAGCGATTGTACGTTGTGTCGCTGAATCATCGTTGGTCGTCGCTAATACTGCCCCCAAAAAACAGGCTGTCATTCGCGGTACGTTTACTCCCGTTTGCGCCCGACGTTGCCATTGGACGTGTGCTGACTGGCCAGGGCTTTGTTGGACGGCACGCGAGAAGTTGCCGAGTTCCAGGGCCCAGGGGCAGTGAGCATGTCTCTTCATACAGACCTTGCTTCTGCGAAAGATACCATTGCTAACATACGACTGCTGGAGAGCAACTTTGGTGTTCACACTGCGCTCGCGCACGACGCGTCGTGGATGGAAAAGGGCACAGACCAGGTGCTCATGTCCCTGCTGGACGACAAGATGCGCGTCGCAGCCAAGGAGAAGATACCGTATGATGGGATACCATAGACCAAGACCTGTTGGCCTATTTGTGAGCAGATCCGGAGGGCAAGATTCGGGGTTGAAGATTCGGGCGTGAATGATGGATCATGGTTGTCAATAAATGAGGCAGATTTAGGGTAGGGTGAAATACGTGGCGAGTGCAGCAGCCACAGCGCAGACCACCAACGCTATTTTTCTCAAAACCAACTTTGATTCCTAACGCTTCAGACGATAGCTAGTTAATGCGTTTTACAGCCGCGTAAGGTGGTTGGACGCTTCGGCGCTTCTACATCAACACGAAGCGTCCGCCAGTCGCCTACCGTGTCTGTGCGCGAGATGGGCCGGGTCGCCAAATGGGCCACCCAACAACATTAGACGATCGTACAAATGAGGCTGTAGAGCCACCTACAATAGCTGTTATTATGAGATTTTGCGAGGTTGTAGTAATTATATTATTGCAATGAACTTGCGCTACTTATATTTACTTAGTACCTTAGTGGTGCGGCTCTAGCGGGTTGTCTAAGTTGGGACGGCTGGTGCAGCCACCTTACCTTGTACACGAGATAGGTTAACAACGCTACGCTTTTAATACTTTTACTTTTAAGTAGAGGTTTGTAAGGCCTTGCGCTTGCTATTTTAAGACTATTCTATAGCTTTTTAAAAGTCGTGAGCTACTTTTTTGTACTTCTTTTTAGCCTCTTTTATAGCCCTCTCCTTCTCCCGCACCTCCTTAAGTCTTTCTTTTTTAATACGCTTTTTTTAGCTACGTAAAGCTTGTAGAGTCTTAATTGCTCTTTCAAGTAAGCTTTTTTTTTACTTTTTAGAGTATTTCTTGTTGTTGTTGTAACTACTAAGCTACCTTATTATCTTAAGCTTAATAAACTTTATAAAAAGACTAGAAAACAGCTCTACTATAATACTTGTAAGGCTTGTTAAGTTGTAGAGCGTAGAATTATTTTTTTTACCTTTTTCTAATGCTTAAAGTAGCCCTAAGGCCTCTTACTTTACCCCTAAGGATACTAGCCTAAGCTAAAATATAATAAAGACTTTAGCAAAGCTTTTTAACGTTTTTATTGCTTTAATTTTTTTACTGTATGTTATATAATAGACTTTAATTTAAGCTAATTGTCTCTAGAGAGGCAGAAAAAAAAGCTCTTATTTAACTTATATGCTTTTTTGTTGTACTTTTAAAGTATAATGTTAGCATTAGGTAGGCATATACTAGTAGCTTTAAAGAACCTCTTAATAGTTCAAGGCTTAAAAGTAGCACCTTAAGCCTTCTAAAAAAAGTAGGAAAAAGTCTCTTTTTAATACTAAAAGCAGCTCCTAACTGTCTTAGAGGTAGTTTATAAGCTTAGTTAAGTAGGCATTTAAAAGAGGTTTAAACAATGCAACGTTAAAAGATTAAAGCGTTTAAGTAGTATAAAGTAGAAATATAGCAAGTAAAATTTTATTATTATTATAGAAATTAATAAAGTCTAGAGTAAAATAAGATCTATAGCTGTAAAAAACAAGTAATTAGTACTTAAAGCAAGCTTGCTGTCTTGTCTCTTTGTTAAACACCTTCTTTACTTAGGCAAGCCCTATATTGTTATTTGTCTAGCCTGTAGAAGAAGACGTTGTAATGACTAAGTACTTTTTAGCGTTAATAGTATTAACTTATAAGAATTATAAAGCTCTACTAGTTAACTAGAAGATAAAAAATTAGCTCTAGAATAATAACGTGTGTATATTTTAAGCAATAATACCTGCAGGTATCCTCGCAGGTGAGGAGCCCCTTATAAGCATAATTTCTAGTAGGCAAGCTAACAATAAGCGAGTTTAGCAGACCTAGTCAACACGCAACTATCCGTAACAGAGCCTCCCTCTCTAGTCTAGCGTCTTAACAGCCTTAAGTTAACTCTCTAGACTATATAAGGATGTTTTAGTAAGAAGCGCGTATTACTTGCAGCTTAGGTGCTCTTAAGACGCGTATTACCCGCAGTTTAGGCGCATAACAAGCTTTAGGCTTAAGTCTTTATAGCGTTGTTATAGTAACCTTTAAATTTATTGTTTATTTCTTAAAATTTTTAAAAGTAAAAAAAAGAGTATATAATTATTATAGGTAGTCTATATAAAGTAATATTTGCTACAGTAATAAAAAAATTTTCTAGTATATTTTTTATAATCTTTATCTTAATTAATATATTTAACACACAACTCTAACGCACTTACTATATAACTAAATAATAAGCTTTAATTTTTATTATAGTTTACTATCTTAATTCTAAGTACATTAAAAAGTTCTACTTATAAAATGCTTAGCTATACAAGTTTAGCGTGCTTAACAAAGCTACTAATTTTATTACTTTATATATAACTTACTTGCGCTGCGCATAAAACATTGCTAAACAAAAAAAAATTTATAAAAAGACTAAGTATTATTATTATAACTATTATACTAAAGGCAACTATAGTAGTTATACTAAAGTAAGTCTTTTTATTTTATAAACTACGCCTTAGCTAATTTAAACAAGTTCCTAAAGCGCTTAATAGGCATTTAAATTATTTATACTATTTTTATACTTATTTTAATACTACAGTTACTAATGCTAATATTCTAAAAACTAACTCTATTATTATTACTACTAGCGTTAAGCTTGCGCAATGCTAGCACTAATTTAACTTTAAGCTTTTTAACTACTACTACGTTGCTGCATATACTAGTACTCCTTTAAAAGTTTCTACTTAAGTGCTAATAACTTTACTTTACTACTTAAGCTTAATTTTAGTAAAGTAGCGCTATATAACAGCTGCTCTTAAATTAATTGCTAGTTATGTAGCTAGGATTGCTAGTTTTACTAATAATAATAAAAATAATAATAAGAGCTTAGGCAATAACAACGTGCTGCTTCTTAGGCATAGTCTAGGCGCAGGTAGCGCACATAACAGTAGTGCTAGAAGTAGTAGTAATAATATAAGTAATAATAATAAGGTTTGTGCTAGTAGTAAAAAGATTTTTAATAATAAGTAAAGGTAAATTGTTTTTATACTTATAGTTTTATTTATTTAAATACTTAATTTACGCCTTAGGTGCGTAACAATAATATTTAGTATATTTTTTTAGCACGCTTAAAACGTAATAATCTTTAATTATACTTATATTCTTTAATTAGTTTTTTTATATCCTTAAACTGTAATGCTAGAGTCTAAGTATCTTATAATTTGTTATAGCCTTTCTATTGCAGCTAATACTCTAGCTAGCTATTCTTAACTTATTTCCCTAATATCTTTTTAACCTTCTAAATCTCTTTACCCTTAGGGCTAATTTCTAGTGCCTAAGTATTGTCTTCTTAACTATTATGTAATTCTTATTGTTCTAGTAAAGAGACGTAGAAGACATTGTAAATGTAATAGTAAAGTAATAGTTATAGTTAGTAAGCCTACATTTTTACTACTTTTTGCACTTAAAATAGTCTTATAAACTTGCTAGAAAGCTTCTTATTAAGTTAGTAGGCTAAGTTAATGTTCTTTGTACTAAGGCAAACTAAGTCTTTTTAATAAAAAATTTTTAGTTTGTGTTTTTTATTATAGTATTAGCGTTAATATTCTTATGCTACTAAAAGGTGTTCTCTTGCTATCGCACGTGCGCTATGCATGCGCTGCACTCTATTTATAGCATCTAGTACTTTCCCTTTTAGCCTACTATCCTTAGAAGGCAACGTAAGCAATAAATACTTACTATATACTATGTAAAAAGGTATTATCTTTATTAATTTGTAGATAGAGTTGTTGTATATAAATTATATAGTTAGTAGAAGTAATACCTAATTATTCTATTTCTTTAAAGCAAATGTCCTTAAGTATTGCTTTATTATCTAGTTCTAGCGTTTAGTTTGCCTATTTATCTATAAGTAGAAGGCTGTGCTTAGCCTGCGCTTTACTTATAATTAGTAGCATATTTCTGTTTAAAACGCTAAAGTAAAAATTAAACTATAATTAAATACAATGCCCTTTTAGATTCTGTATTTTAAAATAATATATTTAAAATAGAATTCTGCAAACTATTTTGTATCCTACGTTTTTAATATAAGTATATAGATTGCTATCTTTAAAAAGCAGTTAATAATTATAAAGATTACATTAAACATGCAACTTAAACTATTATTTCTTGCTAGTAGTAGCCTTATTACAAAATTAAGGCTTACTTCTTTAAATATTTTATTAAAAACTAGTAATAGTAATAACTAACTGTATTTACTGTGTCTTAAAGCTTTACTTTTTTAGTATACTGCACAGGTTTTTACGTAATTCAACATTATAGCCTAGCTCTAGCTAGTAATATAGCCTACTAATAAGCTTATAAGTCTTACGTGCGCTAAAATAACCTACTATACGCGTGTTATAATTGTGTAATAAAATCTCCTGCCTAATAGCTTATTTTAGTAAAACATAAATTCTACCTTTATATTTTAGAACTTCTTTATTATTAATATGCTACACTTGCGCGCTACTACTATTTTAAGTGCGTACTACTTGCATAAAGTCTATAACTTGCTGTAAAGCAAAGGCGTCTCTTTATTATAACTAGCGCAGTTTATTTATTAGAGCTTCTAACTCTACTATTGCAGGTTTGCTACTAACTAATACTCTAGCTAGAGAGCGTAGTACGCATAGTGTGCACTTTATAGCACTAGCAGTTTAAATACTCTTTATTCTATAAATATTAGCTATATACGTCTTATATACACTTTCTTAGCTATGCTAAGTTATAGAACTTTCTATTCTACTATACTTTACTCTTACTAAAAGTTTGTTCTGCAGTATAAGTAATAATTAAGTTAACAATAAGTTCTTCTATTTATAATCTACTCTTTTTAATAGTCTGTCTATAAGGTTTATACGCTCTAGGCAGTATTTAACTTTAAAATTAAAAGCCTTTAAATACAAAGCCTAGCGTGCTTAATACTAGTTTAGCTTCTATATAACGCGTAAAAAGCGTAGGTTGTTATAATTAGTTAATACCTAAATAGTGTGTTAAGCGCTTTCTAAGTAGTGCTACTATTTTTTAAAGCTTTATATAATAGCTAAAAGTTTAAAGTTATATACTTTATAGTTTAGCTTAGCGTTTTGCAGTTTTTGTAAGTAAAACGTAATAGAATACTACTTTTTATCTTTAAATAATTAAGATAATATACCTAATATAGCAAAAGTTAAAGCATTTATTTTAATACAAATTATACGTGTATCTTTAAAGTAACGTAGAATAGGCGCACATGTAAAGCGTTGCTTTAGCTTTATAAAAGTAGTATATGTATCTTTGTTCTAGTAAAACGCCTATTTTTCTTTTAAAATATCTATAAAAGGTGCTATTTCTACAGTATAGTTCTTAATAAAACGCTAATAAAAATTTGCAAATCCTAGAAAGGACTACAGCTCCTTAATACTAGTAAGTGTAGGCTATTGCTTAATAGTAGTAACACGCGCTAGGTCTGCGCAAATACTGCTTCTTGTAATAATAAATTCTAAGAAATAAACTTTGTTTAAAGTAAATATATACTTCTTAAAATTTACGTATAACTCTGCTTTTTGTAAAAAGTTAAGTACAGCGCGTACAGCACACTAGTGTAGCGCAATATTATTATTATAAGTGTAGATAAAGATATTATCTAAATAAACTACACAGATGTAATCTAAGTACCTTTTTAAAGCTTTATTAATATAGGCTTAAAAACTTGCTAAGGCATTTATAAGCTTAAAAGGCATAATAAGATATTTAAAATGTCTGTATTATATTTTAAAAGCAGTCTTTTACTTATCTCCTACCTTAATCCTTAAACAATAGTAGGCGTCTTTAAAATCTAATGTTGTGTAGTAGTGTGCGCCTAATAGGCAGTCTTGTGTCTCTCTAATTAAAAGGAGTAGGCAACAATCTTTTATTATAATAGCGTTAAGGCCTTAATAATCTATGCAAAGGCAAAAGGTTCTATTTTTTTTTAGTATAAATAGTATTAGTACGCCTGTAGAGCTAGTGCTGTAGTAAATCTATTTTTTATATAGTACTTTCTTAATATATTTGCAAAGCACTTAAAGCTTACAAAAAGAGAAAGTATAAAAAGGCTTATAAGAAGGTTCTTTTTTTTGTTAAATAAAAATTGCGTAATCTAAGCTTTTTAGCTATAGGAGAGTTTTAGCAGCTTTATTGTTAAAGATATTAGCGTAATCTTATAATATATTAAGTATACGCTGCACTTGCGCTATAAATACGTTTAGTACGTATGCTTTAGGCTTAATATATACACTATTACTTTAAAGTACTTCTAGGAAGTAAGCTTTTAAATTTATAAGTCTTGCGTCTTTTAAAAATGCCTTAGTAGCTACTAAGTTAATATTTGCCTTTATATATTCTTAACGCTATATCTGCCTTCTGCAGTTAATACAGATACCTTTCTAGCTTAAGAAGAAGTTGCTAAGCAGTAGTAGTGCTCCCTCTTTGTCTACTCTATACGTAGTAACTTCTGTAATGCGCTCTATACTATTATTATCTATTAAGCGCAACTAGAGCTTATATACTGCGTATATATTTTGCTTTTAAGGTCTAATTTAACTTAAGCAAGGAAGTTCTACATCTTAAATAGGTTTTAAATTTATTTCTACAGCTGTTTTTTAACTAATAAAGCTAACATCTACTTACAAATTTAAAATAACTCAGAGTTCTTTTTTTACTTTAGTTGCTAAACGTGCGTAACACATATGCTGCATTTTTAGTAAAATATTTATTAGCACGCGCTTTACTAACTTTAAGTTTGTAGTAAAGCTTAACTTTTTTCTATCTAGTTTATATTAACTAGGACTTTATTAAGGTTGTTGCTTTAGCACTTATTAGCGTAGTATCTATTTTTTAGCACTTAAAACATATAATATTATTGCTATTTTTATGCTTTTTAAGTACGTCTAGTGTAGTAGCTATAAAAAAGTGTTTTTTTCTTTTTTTTGTAAAAGTGCTCTAGTAAGGCAGATTATGCGTAATAAGTGCTCTGCGCAAATTCTACTTAAGTATAAATCTAAGCGCAATAAGGTCTTCTCTAGTTGTAAAAATTTAATAGTGTACGGGTGTTGGAGTGTATAAAGACATACTGCTACAAGGGCAAGAGATCACTAGTAGCTAGATTATGCAAGAACAAGGCTGGTAAGATAATAATCTTATAGTAGGTTAAGTGTAAAGACAATTAGTAGAAGAAGAGGCCTATTCTATAGTACATTGCAGGAGCTAAGCTGTGTCGTACACAAATCCTCCTTACCCCCCGCTTTCCGTAGGATACTAGATAGGTTATATACCTTAGGATTAAGTAGTTAAGCACTAACTTAGTGTGCAGTTAGGTATTACCCTGTGCACTAGCACAAACCTCCTCTTCTTGCAAGCTTAGCCCTATTAAGCTCTAAACTTTGTAGAAAGAGTAGAAAGAAACATAGCAAAAATAAAAAAAATAAACAAAGAAAATATTGTTTAATTACTTAGGTTGCTGCCTAGTATTAATAGATTACATATCTATGTAGTAGCCACAGAATCTAGGTGTGCTAAAAGCACCTAGATTCTATAGACTTGGCGGTTTTCTCTCTACACACCTAATAGAGGCCCATCTCTAGCATCTTTCTATTTTTTACTTCTTTAAGCGTTTACTTTAACAAGGTTCTTAAGCAGTAGCTAAAGTGCTTAGTTTAGATACAGGTGCAGTAGTAGTAGTAGTAGGAGCTTAGGTCTTAGATATTAATTAAAGGCGGCTATAATAGGGCTGCCTAGTCGGAGTAGAGGGTACTAAGACATTATTAGAGATTACTATTCCTAATTAAGAATGAGCACGCGGAAGATGCTGTGTAGAGAAAAGTATAATAGGTTCCTTGCTCTCTTAGAAGACCTAGCACTTATCTGCTTTTAGGCCAAGTTCTTTCTAAAGGCGCTAGAGAGAATTAGCTTAAGAGAAATTAGTATTTTATTTATTCTAGTCCTTTATTATGTGTAGAGGGTTCTTTTTATTGTTAAAAAAGTACAATTAGTTAGGGAAACCTTAAATAAGATTAGTATAAAAGGCGCTCTTCTCTAACTCTTGCACTATAGGCTATAAGTTAAGAATTTGTTGCGTAATATAGTTATAATATTCTTTAATGTGCTTATTAATCTATTTCTTAGTAAAGTTCTATAGCATGTTGTTTAGTTTCTTGTAGACAAAAGAATTGTCTTATTTAGCCTGCCTTACAAGGGCTTTCTAGATCTAAGATTTGTATTTAATGTGCACATCTATAGAGAACAGCTAGTTAATTCCTCTAAACTTGTTAAAGTAACTAGAAAGAGTGCATAGAGTAGTAGTAAGGTTGCAGTGTGCCTTGCAAATCTCCTTATAAGTTCCTATAGCAGGCACCTTTATTACACTATCTTAGACTATAACAAACTAGGGAAGCACAGTACAGCAGTTGCAAGTAGTTAGCCTAGTAGATCTATAAAGTAGAAAAAGTAATAAAATTTAAGCTTGTCTTTCCTTGTAGATTTGCTTTACCTATTTAGCGTTAAGAACTACTTTCTGCGCATCTTTTAGCTAGTTAGTCTTGTCTTCCTACCCTTTAATAAGACTATTTAACAATTTAATACTTGTATCCTTACGCTACTACAGGTACGCTAGCATATGCTTATAGAATTCTAGTAGCATCTCTGTATAGTTGTTTATATCTTTATTGTTAAATAAGACACTGCCTTAAATTATTTCTACACTAAGGCCTTCTGTTATTGCACGTTTAAGGTTAAGGTTAATATACTTAAAGTATGTCTAATTGCCTTTTTTAGCAAACTTAGCGTAGTAAAGGTAAGAAATTAGAGTGTATTTTTTACAAAGCATTGCGTATTGCAACTAGTATCCTAGGTCTATGCGTATAGCCTGTTAAATAAGCAAGTAGTATATATTACACAACTACTTAAGGTTTAGCTTTCTATCTATGCGTTGTAAATAGAACCTATACATCTTAAAAGTTTCTATAATAATATTCTCTAGATCTCTACGCTGTTGCAGCTACGTGCAGGCATTAGTAATAATGCTTCTTGTGCA
The DNA here is from genome assembly GCA_009289805.1 of Alternaria gansuensis. Lineage (NCBI taxonomy): Eukaryota > Fungi > Ascomycota > Dothideomycetes > Pleosporales > Pleosporaceae > Alternaria > Alternaria gansuensis. The sequence continues at coordinate 13,935 of WBOK01000087.1, read as the reverse complement.
TTTAAATTCATCTACTAGTAGTTAAAACTCTATAGTGTTAATAATCTTATCCTAAGTAGGGATAAAGTAGAGGTTAAGTTAAGTTAGTTAATATTAGTAGCTTAGTAAATCCTTATCTTGCTTAGTTAGGTAGTATTTGCTAGTAAAGAGCTTAAAGATAACAAGATTAGATTAGAATTCTTGCTAACAGCTTTGTCCTATGTATAGTAAGAGCAGACACTTATTAAGTATATTAGAAGGCATAGCTTTCTTAAACAGACTTATAACACTTGCAGTAGTGCGCTTATAAATAAAGTATACTTAATTATATAACAAGTTGTTAGAGTTATATAGTTGTCTAATATTAACTTCTTAATACTATTCTTTAATAACCTTAACACAATTAGGATCTGTAATTAGCTTTTTTGCGTAGGTACGCTTAAGTAGCTTAAGGAACGCTAAAGTAGGATTTATGCAGTAGCATCCTGCTTTTAGGATTTTAGTCTCTTAGTCTATTGTATTAGGCTCTTTATTTATGTAGGTAGTATCTTTAAGCTTAGTGTCTAGTTGCGTAGCTACTTATTAGTATGCTAGTGTTGCCTTTAGAGCACGAGAGCTTAGTAGAGAAGGCGGAGCAGGAACTAGTTAGTTACTAGCCCTAGCCCTTACACGTCCTGCCTAGATATTAGCAGCATTACACCTTTATTATGTAATAGTCTTTCTGCTTGCAAGTTTAAATGCCTTAACTATTACATAGTTATTAGTTCTACTTTCTACTAACATTCCTAAGGATTGCCTTAGTTGCTTAGTTATAATTAATAGACTACAACTCCCTAGAGTGTAGGTCTTAGATGCTATAAGGTTACTGTAGCAATTAATAAAATAAGCTTTAAACAGAGTCTTTTTAAGTTCTACAGCTATTAAGATAAGCACGCTATATATTAAATGTACCTGCACTTTTATTACTTTGTAGTAATCTATATCTTTAAGAGATTGCGTTAAGTAAAGCTAATTAGTTTCTAGGTCCTTAAATATAGCTATGTACTTAAAGATTTTTTACTAGAAAGTATAGTAGGGGTTGCTGTTCCCTTTGTTGTCCTTAACCCTAGCGTTAGGGCGTAGTTTCTGCGCACTATAGGTTATATTATCCTTCCTAATCTTTGTAGCTGTAATAATTTTGTGCAGGTCCTTTTTTTGCTGTTTACTAATATTTAGAAGTAGCTGTTTGCTGTAAGGGCTATTTTATACAGCAAAAGCACAAATGTCTTTGTATAGTAGCTTAACTATTACTTAGTCTACTAGCAATACGTAGCATTCTTTTTCTTAGTTCTTTGCGTTAAGATAGTGTAGTGCTGCTGCGTTAAGAAAGTAAGCAGCATTCTTAAGATCTATGCGTTGCAGTACAAAAGCTATGTCTATAGATCCTTAGTAGTTAAGTAATGTGCGGGGTATGTAGATGCTAACACATTTCTTAACAAATCCTATTGCTAGTTTCTTTACTGTTAAGATTGTATTGCCTAGTTCCTTAGCCCTCTTGTCTTGCGACGAGGATGCTGCACTAATAATTAGATAGTGTTCCTAGAAACCTTTAACACTACTATATTCGTCTATAAGCCCTAGGAGTTAAGCATAGAGATCGCCTATTCTTAGGATAACCTTAAGGATAAGATTAAATTAGTATAAGGCACTGTTGAACTATTAATCTACAATAATGCGCTGTTAACGCGGAGCGTTTAAAAGGATCTTGTCTCTAAGTCTTTAAAGACTCTTAATAGACCTAGAGTCTAAGGCGGTTGCTGTTGTAGCTGCTTGCCTTAAGCCTTATCTAACAGAGGCTAAGACATCGCTTAAATAGGTTTATTAGTAGTGTGTGTATTGTCCTTAGCCTCTGTTAGACTAAGGGAGAAGATATTGCCGTAATTGTTGTCTTTAAAGGTCAATACCTAGGTAGAAAGGTAGTAAAGTTAGTGTTAAAGGAGGGTTAGTTAGTTAGCAAGGTTGTAGTTTAACTTTATGTGTAGTAGCGGTATGCTGCTAGCAGGCAAGTAAAGGTAAAGGTAAACAGGGTCTATATCACGCTAAAATAAACAGGTTTTACAATAGAAATAGCTGTTGTAATTAGCTGTTACTTTGTAAATGCAAGAAATTAGGTGTAGTGCTAGTGTAGTAGTAAGGTATTACAGGTCTACAGAATCTAGGTGCTTACCGCATACTTAGAATTTGTAGGATTAGTAGCCTGTAATTAAATTTTATATTAAAAATTACTAAGTAAGTGGCTAAAGGTGAGAGCAAGCACTAATAGCATAGCACCTCTCCCCTTCCTAATAATCTCAGCCGTTCTATAGCCTAGAGGGTGTTAGTTATAGAGTAGTCTAACACTGCTTAAGATTAGCAAAGGCTTATTCTAGTCTAGCATTAATCTTTTAATTAATTACAGGAAGTTTCTTAGCAATCTAATTAGCAAAGTTGTTAGAAAGAAGATAATTTAAAGTTATGTGTTCTAAAGTAAAGTATATAGTCCTTAAGCGTAGTAAACTAAAGAGCACTATAGTTAATCTTGTTCTACCTTAGATTCCTAACTACTAAGCATCTGTAGCCTAGCGCAAATTATTTTTAATTACAAACTCTTATAAGTTTGTTGTAGCGTAATCTTTCTAGTAGACAGTTAGGTTTAGTAAGTATACTAATGTATTAGTTAGTAGCTTTCTTAATACAAGCAATGCTATAAGTACTAGAATTAGCAATGTTTGTTGCTAGTAAAAGGGCAACAGCAGGCAAGCTAATAGTAGCTAGTTATGTATAAGTAATAATTTGCTTAAAGTTTTGTAGGCTGTCTGTTTTAACAAAAAAAAAATAGCTAAGTTAAGGAAGTTGTATTTATTTTAGAAAGTATTAATTGTATTAATCTTGTAACGTTTCTACGCCGCAGTAGCTGCTCTATGTGCTAGGCTGCGCCTTAGCACTACACTGTTAAGACGTGTCTTGTTGTACAACTTTGTTAAAACTCTTTAAGAGCTAGGAAGTTAGCGCTAACACTATTGCTGTTTGCGAGGTGCTAAAGGTCTAATATTAGGAGATGTAAGATAATAGCACCTCCTGTATGCCCTGCTGCTAGTGGCGGAAGTTAGAGCTTATAAAGCCTTTTATCTTTAGCAACTTTGCTAGCGCTAGGCTAATATAGCCTTTAGGCTTAAAAGTTAATACTATATGCTTATAGTAACTTAGCTAGGCTAACTAATTGCTGCTTCTTCTAGTAAAAGAACCTGCAACGGCAGGCCTTTATTTAAGTTTTTATAGCGCTGCTAATAATCTAAAATTGCTAAGTTTAGTACGTTGTAGTACGCTCTTCTCTGTATTGCGGAGGATTACCACGCTAGGTTCTTCGTACTTGCGGCCTAGGTAGCGTCTAGCAATGCGCTAGAAAGGTAGCTTGCTAGTCTATTTGCGAGAGGACAGGTGGTTACAGGCTAATCTATAAAAGACAAGCAAGGATTTAATTATAGTAGTATACTTCTAGATGCGTAGTCTTAAGGTGGCTATAGAGGTTGTTAAGTTAATGTCGCCTTCTAGCTTAAAAGTTGTTTTCCTAGTCTAAGAAGACCTTCTCTTAGAGGAGACACTAGTTCTTGCTTATTATTATTATTATTATTATCGCGCTTGCTAGCTAAAGACGCCTACATCTTAACTTTTACTACCTTATATAGTAGTTACATTGCTGTAGTAGTTGTAGCTTTTATTGCTTGCTCTTAGTGCATTATGCTAGCGCTTGTTACCTTTCTAATGCATCTTGCTATTATAGAGTTGTAAAAAGTTGCTGCCTTAAGAGTTGTTAGTTGTAGCTAACTAAACAAAATAGCTTGTTCTACTGCGCTGTACGCAGCTTGAAATTAGTTAAGGTAAGATAAAAGAAAGTAATAGTCTGCCTACTAAGCTTTTTGTCTTTAAAATAATTAACTTAAAATGTACAAAACTATTAAGTTTGCTCTTAATTGCTAGGGAAGCTTGCTAGGGAGTGTGTATTGTGTCCTTAACGCGGTGTTGCGCCTTAAGCAGTAACAGGTTTATAGAATCTAGGTGCTCCTAGCATACCTAGAATCTATAGATAATTAACTAACATTTGCGCATAACATAAAAAATCTTAAAATAAGTAGCTAAAGGCAAAAGTAGATACTAATAGCGCAGTATCCCCCCCCTTCCTTAGTGTGTAGGCTATCTAGCGACCTACTAGTTACTTATTGTAGTAGATTTAGAGTTAGAGTCTAAGCTTCTAAAATCTTATATATACACACGACGCTCTTCTTTTATAAGGCGTTTAGTAACAACAACTTAAGAATAAAGATTATCTCTTGTTGCAGAAGGCAGAAGTAGTTGCGACTTAGTAGGCAGGTTAAGTAAGTCTAAAGAGACTAGAACATTTACTGTTAGGCTAGTTTGTTCCTAATACTTAAAATCTTATAGCTTTATATTTCCTTAATTTTTCTCTATAATATCCTGTATATGTTATTATTAAAAAGGCTTTAATTGCTAACTAGGTGTTGTGTGCAGAAAGCGTGTACTATTAAAGTTTTCTAAGCAGTAAGTCCTTCTATTAGGCTTAGCGTTATAGATATAATATAGTCCTAACTATCTTGTATCTAGCTTACAGTCTTAAGACATATCAATTTCTTAAACTAAGTTCTAAAGAAGAACTAGATTTTCTAGCCTTATATCCTTATGTTGTATTTCCTTAGTATTATTCTAGTATTCCTTCTTAGCGGCTCTTATACAATTAGTACGAGCTACAGCATCTTTAGTAAACTAATCTCTAAGATCTAGTTGCATTGCCTGTATAGCAAGTAACTAAGCACAGTTTTTTACTTCTTTAAACAGAAGCGTTTGCTATGTAGGCAGCGCAAGCTTAATAGGAAGCACTAGGTTTTATCCTATAACTAGTTAGTACAGCAAGTAACCTGTCTGCTTCTATATAGAGATCCTGTCTGCAAGAAAAACTATTAGCAAGTTCTTAACTTAAAGTCCTAGTAGCTTTGTAAGGGCATTTATAATTAGCTTGTGCTCTTTTTTAATCTTTCCTATAGCTTAAGGATTGTGCCTAGATAATTAGACCTAGTTAATTTTGTATATTTTTAATAGATGTACGACTACCCTAGCAAAGTTAGGTCCTTTATTAACTATAAGTTTGCGTGCTGTGCTCTATCTGCATATAATATCCTTATATATAAACTCTGCAATTGTCTTAGACTAGTTATTTAACAGTGCTCTCGCTTTAGGCTAGCTGCTAAGATAGTCCCTTACAATTACAAGAAACTTCTTTCTAAAGCATTACAGTATATATACTACATTAATTGCAACAGTTTCCTAAATAGCAAAACTATAAGTGTTAGTAAGCATATTAACCTTCCTCTTTAAAGATTGCAGTTAGTAGTCTAGGCAAGTTGCTAATTTCTTTCGCACTTGCTTATACATTCTTTTCTACTAGTATCACTGTGCAAGTATTAAGTATACTGCATTAACTCCTTAGTGTCCAATCTGTGTGTGTATATTCTATACCGCGGCTGTTCTTAAATCTGTATTATCTACTACTTGTTAAATTACAATATTCCTTAATGTCTTCTTAAAGAGTATGCTGTCTTGTATAAAGAAGTTTAGTGCTTGTTTCTTCTACGCTTGTAGTTCCTATAGTTCTATTCCTTTAGAAGTCTTAAAGTTAACTAAAAACTAGGCATACTGTTTTAATTCTTTAGAGAATTCTTAACAAAGTAACCTAGCTTGTCCTAACAGTACTAGCGCATTTACGTTCCTAATTATGTAATTAATAAACTCCTTTAGGTCTTTTTTAGGTTTTAGAGGAGGTTCCTAATTGTTAGCTTTTAGATACCTAGACAATACATCTGTAACAACATTCTTCTTTTTTAGTATATACTTAATGTTAAAGTCCTACAAAAAGATTATTAATATCTACCTGTTTATAACTAATCCTAAATTGTTAGTAGACAAATAATTTAGTTAAGCAATAAGAGTTGCGGCGTTAGTTTTTATAGTAAAGTAAACACTATAAAGATAGGTATAAAACTTCTTAAGGGCCTATAGTACAGCTTTGTATTCTAACTTAGTAGAGTGCTATTACTTTTCTTGTGCTAACTACAGTATACTTTTAAACTAAACTAGGTATTATTTGTTATTTTTTTTAAGTTGCTCTATACAAGCCCCTGCGCTGTCTTAACTAGCATTAGTTATAAGGAATATTTTGTAGTCCTTAGTATTAGTGTAGTCTAGGTTTGCAAGTGTAGGTGCATTACAAATTGCCTATTTTAGCGTATATATTGCTGTGTCTTGTGCATCTCTCTATTTAAAAGGAGCGTTGTCTTGTAGGAGAGTAAACAAGGGTTTAGCAATCTTAGTAAAGTCCTTTACCTATATACAATAGTAGACGCATATACCTACAAACAATTACACTTCTCTTTTATTCTTGCATAGTAGCTAGTTTATAATCTTCTTAACTTTCTTTTAGTTAGGATAACAACTTTAAGAGCTAACTTTATAGCTAACTACCTTAAGCCTTTCTATAAGAAAATAGCACTTCTTTCCTAACACAGTGCCTCTAGCTCGTTTAATATTAGCTAGGACTTAGTCTAGTTAAATAATATGCTTAAGGATATAACGTTACACTCCTAGCATTAATTCTTCTCCTCTATAATTAGTTTTTGGCCCTCCGCATGTAATGTTATTAATAAAGGGCATAGTATCTAGCTAGTAGTCTCTTAGAATCTTTATTATAACTTATTAAAATGCTGCTACAGAGTTAGTAGCGCCTATAACTATTGTGCATAACTGTATAAGTCTAACTAGTATTTAAAATGCTGTTATATCTCTACTTTCTAGGTGTAGTGTGATCTAGTTGTACCTAGAGAATAAGTCTATAAGTAAGATAACCTTGCATCCTGTAAATTTCTCTAAAAATTTATCTGCTGTTAGCGGCAAGTTTGCATTCTAGATAGTAACTGCATTTATTCTTTGCGTATTACTAATCTATTAAACGCCCTTGTCTTTCTTTAGTACTAGGTGCTATAGGTTATAATACTAACTATCGCATCATTCCTACGTTCCTTAATTTAGGCGAACATTAACTATATCTACTACCTGCAACTCTAACGCTTTTAGAACAGCAAAGCCTCGCACTTGCTAAGCTTTGTAGGGTATTGTCTATATCTTGTATAGTAGGCATATATTAGGATAGATTCTTCCTAATTCTTTAAATTACTATAAAAGAGCTCCCTCCCTGTTAATAAGCATATGCATAAACATTTCTTTTTTTATTAGCTAGAGGTAGTCTCCTACGTGCAGCTTATTAATTTGTTCTTTAGTAAGTCTTATTTCTTGCAGGAAAGCAGCATATTTTAGTTTAAACAAATAATTGCATAGTCTAGTGTCTAGATTATAAATGCTTTTTTAGAGAAGCTATTGTTTCTTAGCCTTTTTCTTCTAATCTTCTTGTCTAAACTCTATTAGTATCTCTTGCTAAAAAATATTAATAGGTTAGACTTTCTTGTCTACTGTTTTGTATATAGTGTAGAAATTATAGCGTTAGCTAAAGTTGTTAAATAATTTTTCTTACAATTGTTAGCAGTTAAGCTTACACATAATTAAAAATTTGCTAAAACTATAATTTACTATTAAGTTTTCTAATTGCCTAACTACGTGTGCAAATACTTAGTTTATCTAAACTATTTAATTATACTTGTTATTATTTGTGTACAGTATGTTAAAATTGCTAAATCTAGCTGTTAGATCTAACTACGCCGCTTTCTATATGTATTTTACTGCAGCTATTCGCGGCCTAGTGTTTATTATGTTAGTAATTACGTGTATTTATATATTACCTACAGTTTCCCTGTCTAAATTATTGTTAGAGGCTTTATTCCTAATCGTCTGCGTAGGGTGACTTAGTAAAAAATTAGATGCAACAAAGACCGCGTTCTAGGTACTATTTTTAGAGAGAACTTAGTATGTAATTTGTCTAAACGCATTATACTGTATTGCTATCCTTGCACATGCGCACTAAAGTCCTCCTAGAATTGTAGATTTAGTAACATTAGCAACAATCCTAAATATAGTTTTAATAAAAACTGTCCTTATTTGTATAAGAATATTAAATGCTGTCCCTATAAATAGGTTATAAGTCCTATTAGCTAAGGTAACTCCTAGAGATAGCTGCCCTAGTTAATGCTCTATTATTTTAAACAGTACCTTTAATACTTATGCAGCACTAAGTCTTAAAATATTTATTTGTACTCCTATATTAATTAAGCACTTTAAGGAGTTCCTATTAACAATAACTTAGCATTCTAGCAAGTCTATTTAAGTAAAAACTTGTTTATTCCTTTGCTAAACTTCTTAGACTTCCTTAGTAGGAATATTATCTAATTCCTTAATCTAAGAATTACCTTTTCTATACACTTTATGTTAGGTTTACGCATTTAATTAATACACACTTATTATATTACAACTTATACTTGCAATAGTTAGTATAATTAGTAAAATCTTATTAGTAGGGTGTTCTTAACCCGTGCGCTAGTCTAGCCAATTAGCAGTTAGAACAGATTCTAAGTGCGCTAAATTACACCTAGATTCTATAATTCCTCTACTAGTTATAACATTAAGCGTTCCTAAACTATCCGCAGCGCTAACGCTATTATCTAAAAAATTACGTAGTTACTTCTAAATGTTGTCTTATTCTATAAAGTTAAATACAGTAACCCCTTATACTTCCTGTCTAAGTAAGGTAGTCGCAATGCAGTTTAGCTAACCTTATATTAATTCTTTTAACTCTAGATTAGGAAGCGCATTTATAAATTTTACAGCCTTCTTTTTTTGTCTATGCTGTAAGTGCTTTAAATTAGCTAACATATTGTCCTCTTGCTAAAATAACTGTAGCGGCCTAATAATTAAAAATAGTGTATTATAAGGCTAACTTACAAAAAGTATATTACTCTATATTTCTTTCTGCAGAAACTACATATCTATTAGCTGCAAGTTAAAAATTAAAGTATTGCTTTAAATTGTTTAATTACTTCCTTGCGTACTTATATCCTTGCTTAGTCTTCTTTATTTCTTTATCTCTCTATCCTGGACACGTTTAATATCCTAGTAGAAAGAAGGGCTCTTTCCCTTTAAGCGCGTAGCAGCATTTAACTTAGAAATGTTGTGTAAAGCGCTTTGTCCGCCTCCTAGTATAATATTAGCAGCATTAATATTATTAAGCCTATTAACATATTTATCTATAGTAGAATTATATAGTTGTTCCTAGAACTGTTAGAACTGCTAGAGAACATTGTTGTAGTAACCTTAGTCTATTAAACTAGTTACTACGTTTGCAGAACTTAAGGCTTTACTTTAGTACCTTAATTCTAGTCAAGAATCTCTGCTTATAAACTTCTTAGGTATTACACTTAATGCAGGTTAGTTAAGTACATTATTTATAACGTTATAGAATTCTTAGATCTTTGCCTTTAACTATAATAAGACTTAAGTTAATAGTAGCTATCTTAGGATTTCCCCTAGACGTTTATATAGTAGCCCGAAATAGTACGTTTCTTTCTTAGCCGCAGTATCCTAGTTAAAACTAACCTATCTTATCCTTTTTAAGGCGTAGTATAGTTTACAATCCTTAAGCATATATCCTACAATATTACACATATAACAGTAAGTGTTTATTTCTACGTTATTTAAGTAGGCAGTACTTGTCTTGCTTAGTAGCCCCCGTTTTACATTAGTAATAAAAGAACTATTATTCCTTTTACTTAAAAGCTCCGCATTAGTTGCTTATACAATAAAGTACGCGTAGTTAGTAAGTTTCTCTAAAAGTCTCTTAGTTGTAAGGTGTGCTATAAGCATGTTAATAGTAGATAATCTAAGTTTTAGATTACCTAGAGACTTAACAAGGTCCTCTACCTCTAAATTAACATTTACTAAAGTGCTTAATTTCTTGTGTGCCTTGCTAATCTTAACTGCTGCTTCTCTTACTTTCTCTAGAGTAAATGTTGCACGCTAGTTAAATAACATAATCTAGCGCATTTCTACATCTACGCCTTCTCGTTCTAGCTAATAAATCTTATCTAGGCTAGTTATCTTCTTGTAGTAAGATTTAAGAAAAGAATAGATTAAATCTAGTTTATATATATTCTAATTATTACTATTAAGGGCAGCAGGCATGTAGTACATAACTGCCTCTTTGTCTAATCGCGGTAAACCTTAGAAGAAGAGAATGCCTTCCTCTTCTTAAGGGATTTGCTTGTTCTTAATGCATGCGTTAGCAACAGAAGTAAAATAAGTATAGTACTCTACTAGCTTTAGCTAGTTTCGTACATATTTATAGATGTAAGCTTAAAGGTAAAAGCATTTGCCTATCTTAATAGTAGTATCTTTGTCCTTCTACTATTCCTTTATATTTAATTATAACTTAGACTAATCTCTTTCTGCATATCTAAGCAATTGTTTTAGGATACAAAAGAGTAATTAATCTTTATTAGAGAAATAGTCTAGTAGAATAGAGACCTGCATAGCATTATAAATGCCTCTATTATTAGCTTGTCTATTAAAGTCTTCTAGGAATTTAGTAACATCTTTCCTAGTAAAAACTAAGGTACTGTGTCTTAGTTAAACTATAGACAATACTAAGTTGTGCGTAGATATAGCTATAGTCTTAATAACTAAGCTTAATAGTGTTAATAGCAACTTAGGACTAGCAGTTGTAGGCTCTGTAGAAAGAAGCGTTTTGCCTTCTAGTTCTTAACCTAACTTCTAATCCTTCTTTAATATCTATAGTATTATAGAACTCGTAAGAGTTCTTTGTTTAGATAGTTAATAGTTGTTAGTTATTAATGTAGTAGACAAAGTTTAGTTTTTAAAAGAAATAAGATATTTGTTCTTAAAATCTTTGTAGTAAGTGCTTAATTAGAAGTAGTTGTATAAATTTTCGCCTCTTTTATACCCTAATTTTTGCTAGGTAGGCTCTAATTTATATGCGTGCTATCTTAATTGTTAGTAACGCCTTTATTTTGCTAGATAAATACCTTAAATTAGCGTTTTTAGATACATTTAGTTGTAAGCTTTTAGTCTTATCTTAATTTTTGCTAAATAAAACTTTTGCTTTTTATTATTAACGCATGTAAGCCTGCCTCTATTTCGCTAGATAGGTTGCTACCTCTATTTTACTAGGTAAACTTTAGATTAGCGTTTAAATACATGTAAGCCTGCCTCTATTTTGCTAGACAAGTTGCTGCCTCTATTTTGCTAGACAGACTTTAACTTAGTATTTAATAACGCATTTTGTTGTTGTATTAGTAGAGTTTGTTGCCTTTCTCTATTGTTAGTGCTAACTTAGGTAACAGAGTCCTTAACGTAGTCTGTAGTAAGAGATAGTGCTAACCTTTTAAAAGTGTAACTAGTAGTAATCCTAAGAGTTCTAGTTTCTTTAGCGCTCCTCTAAATTCTATTCTTTTGTAAGATTGTTATGTTATTCTTATAATAATTGTGCACTAGTTTCTTTATATACTAAGTAGTAGAGTATGTCCTTATAGGCTTCGCTATTTGTACAGGTGTTAGAGTGTATAAAGATATACTGCTACAAGGGCAAGAGATTACTAGTAGCTAGATTATATAAGAATAAGGCTAGTAAGATAATAATCTTATAGTAGGTTAAGTGTAAAGACAATTAGTAGAAGAAGAGGCCTATTCTATAGTACATTGTAGGAGCTGAGCTGTGTCGTGCACGAATCCTCCTTACCCCCCGCTTTCCGTGGGATACTGGATAGGTTATATACCTTAGGATCAGGTGGTTAAGCACTAACCTAGTGTGCAGTCGGGTATCACCCTGTGCACCGGCACAATAGTAGTTAGTAATTACGTGCTGTAGTTTAGGCCTTAGTTTTACAAAAAAGTGCTAGACTCTTTATGCCTTAGTATATATTAAGAGTTAATCTTTAAAGACATTAAAATAAGTTATAAATAATTAAACAGTCTAGTTTTTCTACTATATAGCATACGCATGCATAGTTGCTGCTTTAAAGCTGTAGTTAATAAAGTTTAAAAGCAAGTTAAGCATATATTACTTAAAGTAGTCTTAAGTTAGCACTTCTCTTTTTACTTTAAAAAAATGCTTATAGTAAGTATACTAAAGCTCTTAAGAATCTACTCTAAAATACTGTATTGCCTAAATTACTTTATTATTATCTCTTTTAAATTCTTATAGCAGTAGCTAAAATGCTACTTTATAAGAACAAGTAAACTTATAATGTTCTTTAAGAGTTTTACCTTAGTATTTAGCTAGGTCTTTAGGTTTTAACGCGCGTCGCGTATGCGTAGTAAGTATTACTTTAAGTACGTTCTGCGCGCGGGATAATGTAGTTAGTAGTATTAGTATATTTAGAATTCCTTCCTATTTAACTCCTTTTAGTTGTACTACTTCTTCTTCTAACTCCTGTAATTGTTGCAAGAATTAAAGTTTATCGCAACATTTCTTTACAGCGTTAATGCGCTCCTTAAGCGTTGCAGGTGCGCCTTAGGTACGCTCCCTAAGCTTCTTAAGTGTAGCGGGCCTTAATAAGGTTTAAAGGGGATTAGAAAGTTTAGATGCAGCAGAGCTCTAACTTCTCTAATTGCCTTAAGTATTAGATTGCGTTAAAGGAGCTATCTCTAGACTATTAGCCTGTAGGAGGAGGTATTATTCTGTAAGGGGTAGCTTTAGGCAATAGTACTTGCTTCACACCACAGAAGATAGTAAGAGATAGCTCTAAAATAATAACATGTGTATATTTCAAGCAATAATACCTGCAGGTCTCCTCGCAGGTAAGAAGCAGCTTATAAGCATAATTGCTTGTAGAGAAGCTAATAATAAGCAAACTTAGCAGAACTAGCTATTACACAACTATCTATAACAGAACCTCCCTCTCTAGGCTAACGTCCTAGCAGACCTTTAATCTAAAACCTTAATTTATGTATATAAGTAGTATAGGAGCGTGTTCTTTATACAACTTAACTGCACTTAAAAAGCGTGTTATTTATAGATTAAACGTGTAGCAAGCTTTAAAGTTTAAGTTTTTATAGCGTTATTATAGTAACTTTTAAGTTTTATTATTTATTTCTTGAAAAATTTTAAAAGTAAAAGTAGGAGTATATAATTATTATAAGTAGTTTATGCAAGGTAATATTTACTACAGTAATTAAATAAATTTCTAGTACATTTTGTTTTATTCTTTTTTACTTAACGTACTTAATACGTATATTTAGCGCACTTAGTAAATATTTTAACAATAAGCTCTAATTTTTACTATAGTTTTATCAACCTTAATCCTATGTATATTAAGAAGTTTTACTTACAAGATGCTTAGCTATAAAAGTTTAATATACTTAAATAAGCTATTAATTTTATTACTTTATGTATTACCTGCTTGCGCTACGTATAAAATTTTACTAAGTAAAAAGAATTTATAAAAAAACTAAATTTTATTATTATAACTATTATGCTAAAAGTATCTATAGTAATTATACTAAAGTAAGTTTTTTATCTTATTTCCTACGCCTTAGCTAATCTAAACAGGTACTTATAGTACTTAATAAGTATTTAAATTATTTATATTTACTTTTTACTTATTATAATACTATAGTTACTAATACTGCTGTTTTTTAAACTAATGCTAATATTATTACTATAGGCGTTAAGCTTATATATTATTAGCGCTAATTTGTCTTTAAGTTTGCTAACTACTACTACGTTATAGCATACACTAGTACTTTTTTAAAAGTTTCTACTTAGGTGCTAATAACTTTACTTAATTATTTAAGCTTCTTTTCAGTAAAGTAGTATTATATAGTAGCTATTTTTAAGTATCTTATTAGCTATATAGCCAGACTAGCTAGTCCTGTTACTAATAATAATAATAATAATAATAATAATAATAA
>WBOK01000086.1:0-215880 GCA_009289805.1 Alternaria gansuensis | reverse complement strand
GACACACCAATTGCGTGCCGGCAATGCCGAACAAGGGGGCATGAGCCCGGATACCTGTTGTTAGCAATAAATCTTTTTTTACCAAAAGATGTCTACAAAATGTGTGGTCACATCAAAAGGTTGTCTCAAAAGGCCGAAGCCAGCGATCTAAATTCTATATAAATAGCTTTAAAGAGCTTTAGAGTGTAAGAAGTAGTTGAGCAATTAAGAAATATTTTAGTATAAATTACTAGTAGAACTTTGTAAACCTAGAAATTAATCATATTACACTTATAACAGTAGTAGGTTATGCTTAATTATTAAGAGGCTTTACCTTGTTAGAATTTATCTCTAGCCTTTGATTTATGAGAATATAGTCTAGGTACTTTGTTCTTATAATATAAGATTTGCTCTTCTTAATATTATCTTTAAGGCCTACTTACTATAGTCTTTCTAGTACATTTTGTACGTAGAGAATGTATTTTACCTTTAATTTAAAGTAGATAAGGATATTATCTAAGTAGACTATATAAAAGTTATTAAGATACTTAATTAACATATTATTTATATAATATGAATAAGTAGTAAAGCTGTTGCATAATCTATATAGCAATACCTTAGACTTATACGTTTTGTATAAAGTTTGAAAATTAGTAAACTCCTTAAAGTCTAGGTTTATCCTAATTCTATTAAAAGCCGCGCGTATATTTAATTTAGTAAAGAGCTGGGCTTTATGCGTATAAGCTAATAGCTTATTGATGTACAGAATTAGATATAAGTATTTTTAAGTAATTATATTAAGTTTATAATAATGAACATAAATCTTAATGTCTCTGTTACACTTTTTAAAAAAAAAATGAAAGTAGTAAAGAGACAATTGCTAGAATTAATATACTCTATCTTAAAGTTATCTATTATAAATATATTTTAGTAGCTTTAAGTTCTTTAGTGCTCTACATGTATAAAGGAATAAATTAATTTAGTAGTAGTTTAGTAAGAATAGTCTTATTATTGTATTAGCAGTATTTAAGTAGTTATTTTACTGTAGTTCTGCTAAATATGTCTTAATATAAGTTGTAAATAGTTAAAAGTTAGTTCCAAATTAATCTAACTTGTTAGGATTATTAAAATCTATATAGTCTTTTATTGAATAATTAATTCTATAAATACTTATTTTTAAGAACTTGTTTTCTATTTATTTTATGAAATAATGAAAAGCATTTAATAAAAAATTAGCTATGCGTGAGGTAGGGTCTAACTAGACAGGATCTAGTTTAGGATTAGCAACTTAAGAAGTAAAATAAGCTTTTAAGAGCTAGAGAAAGCTATAAAATCTGTATATTAAAACTATTATAAAGCTTTGCCTTTTTTAGTATTTATTCTTTTTCTAAAGCATGATTCTATATCCTCCTCTGCAACCTTATTATTAGAAAGTTCCTTTAACTATATAAAGATATAGGAAGCAGAATTATATATAGCAAGATATTTTATAGGCTACCCAATTCAGTTCTAAACTATGTTTAGTAATAAGTTAAATTGCTAAAGCTATTTAACCTTAATAATACATTCTTGCGTACCTAAGTCTATAATAATAAAAGAACAGTTAAAAATCTTTCTACTATTAATTTAAATATCAAGATAGAAATATTTATTTACCTTATTTTTAATATAGTCTTAAAATCTATTAACAAATATTTTTAAAATAAAGTCTTTAAATAGGAACTAAAAGAAAGTTAAAAAGAGTATAGGCAACAAGCAATTTTAAGAATTTAAAACTTTAAGCTTTGGTATTAATTATTCATTATAGCTAGGTATTGTACCTATTTAAACAAAGAATAGTAGAAACTAAAAAAAAACCTTCCCTAAATAAGTTTAATAAGTTAATATAAGCAAGATTTAAATTGTGTAGGCCTAGGCTAGAGCGTTGTCCTAGACGTTTCTGTTTTCCTCCTATTCCTAGTCTAAGTACGGTTCTACAGCTTCTAAGTATTTTTTTTATTTAATGTTAATCTCTCTTAATTAAGAGGTAGTACAATTGCTTACAAAGTGACTAGGCTTTTTATACTTAAAACAAGTATCTAATAAATACTTATAATTAAAGGCAGAAGTTTTAGACAGAAATTTAGTTGTGCTTAAAGTAGCGCAGGCGGGGGTTAAAATTATATTAGAAAAGAATCTAGTGTAAAAAGGCTGCAGGCTTTGATATTATTAAGGGCGGAGCTTTTCTAGTAGTACTTAGGTAAAGACTAGTTAAGTTTTTATATTTAATCTAATAGGAAAATTAAGTTTTTTATATTGAATGCAGTAGGTTATTGTACTATCATATTGAAAAAGTTGTTCTATAAGTACTTAAACCCTAAATTGAGAGCGCGTAAGGTAGAGGTAATTTTCTTCTATAAGTAGAAAGACTACTTTGACTTAAAAAGAGACTCTGTAATAGTAGTACTAATAAACCTTGCTTTGAAAGCTAGAAATGTTTTTTTATTATCTATAAATAGGCAGTAGAAAGTGTGAAGATCGTCCGTAGATGATCTGTGTTAGGTCTCTTAGAATGAGTGAGTGCGATAGGCGAGGGTTGAACTAGCACGATCAGTAGATTAATGTAATAGTATAGGGTTGTGTTAGCAATTTTAGTAGAATGATATAATAACATAGAGAAGTTAAGAATTAGGTAATCTTGAGATTGTATTTAAAGTTAAACACATAAGCTATAAAAGCTTAATGCCTACTACTATATACTAGAATAGTATTATACTGTTCTATAGAATCCTATGCTGTTTTATAAAATCCTATACTGTTCTATGCGTAGGACGTTGTAAAATTTTGTAGTATATTGTAGGACGCATGTAACTTGTTTTATAAAGGATTTCTACTAAGGCCTATAAGCTCACGTGCTTAGTGTAGGGTAGTATTATCTCTTAGCATACCAAAGCTTTGCCCTTTATTTAAGTAGTCTAGAATATCTTTCTACCTCTATTCTTTATATATAGTTTGTACTTTCTTTCTTTTTAAGTTTGTAATACTATTCTCCTGTTTTACATTTTTGTTTTTATAAACTAGCCAAATAAATTCTTGTAGTACTACTATTATTACGCACTTAGTAATTATAAAAATAGTATCAATTAACTTACTATAGTTGCTTATTAATATAATGCTAAAAAAAAGCTTACTATATTAGACGTTGTTGTTAAAGAAGGCGTGTAAGAGTTGTTATAAAAATAGAGTTAAAAAGTATATTTTAGTAGAGGTGCTATTACTAAATTATTTTTAGTTAGACCAAAAGTTAGCTTAATTAGAGCAGTAAAATGTTTAAAGCTATTATAGTAAAGTTACCTATACTTAAACCGTTATTAGCAGTGTGTATAAGAAAAGATTATTATTTAAAATAGCGTAAAGTGCTAGCGCGTTCTGAGTAGTAGTTAATTAAGAAGTTAAAAAAACCAATTAAAAGAATAAAAGCTCGGAAAACGCAAGAGAATATAAACTATGAAGTTAGTATTTTAAAAAGTAGCTTAATACTAAGTATGCTGTTGTTAGATTAGATTGCGTTCTGTTTTACTTATTCAGAAGGTAATCTTACTTTTAATAAGTTTCTCAGGTAACTTATTTATTTTTAAGGTATTAAAAGTGGTGGTTGTTGTTGTAGTTAAAATAGGTTTTCTGAAAAAGTAAAAAGCAGCTACCCTCTACTAATCAGTCGCAACAGTCAAAAAAAGAGTATGTATAGTTAATAAAATTTAAATAGTAAGTAGATAAGGTCCACAGCTTAGACTACTAAGCAAAATTAGAGTTAAAAAATTTGCTAAAGGTACTAAAAAACAATACTAATTAAAACGTGTTTAACAGCAATTACTAGCCTATAGCTAGCAACAAGATTGCGACAGAGGTAGAGAAGGTAGAGAAGGGTAAGAATATATACGTTACTGCAGCAGAAACCTGCAATACTTTATAAAAGCTTTCTACCTACTACTTTTTACTTTTAAAATCTCTTATACTATATAGTACTGTATATAAATAACTTGCATATAAATAATATAATACTTAAACTTTTTTTTTTTTAATATAAAGACTAATAGCTTATATTAAGTAAAGTTAGACTTTACTAAGTTACTATATAAAAAGCTATAGTAGTAGATTATAAAGCTTACGTTTACTTTTATTAAGTAGCCTTTTTAGTTAGTTAAAGAGGAGCTGTTAGCAGTAGCTCTTATAGTGATTAGGTAAACGCAGAAGTGAAATTCTATTATTTATTAACACTTTATTAATACGTCTAGTATTATAAATATAAAGGTTATAATAAAAGTTATAAAAGGCTTATTTAGTAGTAAGTCTATTAAATACGTTGCGTATGTTAATAGTCTAAGTATAGTAATAGTATATTATTCTACTAATCTCCTCCTGCGTAAATGTAACTTTAGTAAAGAGACCTTACAGTAGCTTTATAAGGAGTAAGAGCATATTAAAATAGCTATTAAGTAGCTAGAATAAACTAACAAGCAAGAGGATTTTATAAGTTGCCTTTAGAAATAGAAGAGCTGTGCTTAAATAGTAATACTATTGTTGTATATTTACATTTAAGTATAGGCGCTAGAAACGCCGCGACTGCAACACTGCTAGAATAGCAACAAAGATAATAGAAGTTGCGGTTATTAGTAAATAGTTATTAGTTAAGACATTAGTTAAAGAGATATCGCGCATCTTCGTTTTTGTTTAAACATGCTAGAGCCTACAACAACAACCACCACCTTTGATACCTTAAAAATAAACATGCTAGAGCAACACACTAATTACGTGCTAGCAATGCCGAACAAGGGGGCATAAGCCTAGATACCTATTGTTAGTAATAAATCTTTTTTTACTAAAAAGGTGTCTACAAAATGTATGGTTACATCAAAAGGTTGTCTCAAAAGGCCGAAGCCATTAAGTAACTTATATAGTACTATATAAGTAGTTAGCAACAATTTATATAGTTTATATTTAGTTTTTTTCTGTTTTTACTATTTAGGTATTTTAACTATTTGACTAAGTATTTTTTACTATTCTTTTATGCTTAGTGTGCAAGGATCTTCTTAACTTTAAAGATATTGCCTTATCTTATTTTAAAGTAGAAGGTTTTTTGTAATAACATCTCTAGTGTTCTAGTTTTAATATGTTAATTTAAAGATTTAGAAGGATATTTATATTAAGTAGAAGGTTACGTATTTACTTAACTAGTCCTTTTTAGTCTAAAATTGAAAATAGTTTAACTGTAATGTTATTTAGTTCTTAATTAAGTTGTTAGTTACAAGTTTTCTTTATAAGTAAATTTCCTATTCCTTTCTTTATTAGCTAAAATGCTACGTTTTCTTTCTAGTTAATGTATAAGATGCTTTAGCGTTAAGCCTTCTTTAGTATTATATTAAGTAACTTGTGTACTATCTTTAGCTTATTAGCTATAGTAATAGCTGCTTTTGTCTTCTAGCTCAGAAGTCTACGTGTAAAGAGATTTAATTGTCTTTATTAGTTTATATAAAATAGTATTTATCTTATACATTCTAATATTTTGCTATTTTATGCTATTTGTACTATAAGTAGTAGTAATACAAAATCATTTTACTGTAAACAATCGATATTTTAAGATAGGCTTTTAATATGCAATTCTTTTATTCTGTATAATTATTAATTTACAGAGAGTACGCTGTAAATAGCCTCTATTTTGTTCTAATTGCGGCTATTAATGTGGTCTAAACGTTAGAGGTAAAAAGCTTATCTTTGTTAATAGTAACTAACTTTAGTTACTATAGTGCTAGTAATCTATTTATTAATAATATATTCTAGCTGTACTGCTGTAAAAAAACATCTAAAAAGCAATATATTCTACTTATTTTAAAAACTAATTTACTACTACAACAATTGCCTTACAAAATACTTTAGTAATTGAGTTTTTTCAATCTTGTAGTCTTATAACAAAGTTTATAAAGAATTTTAACTATAGTATAATAAGTAATTCTATTGCTTATATTTTTCTTTCAAGTGTATAAGTAATATGTTTATTCTTTTAATACTCTGCGCACTTAGCAATAAAAAAAGTAACTTTGTTTTTTACTTCTAGAAACTTGTAATTCCTCTTAATAAGTTCGATAGCTCCAATAATACTAGGGTAACTATGTACAATGTTATAATAGTGTTATATAATAATTACTTTTTAACATTTTTTTAGTACGTTGTGTGTTATTTATAAGATTGCGTTTAGCGTTTTTGCTAGTCCTACTAATCTATCTTCAAAAATCTCAAATTTTACAGTATTAATAATTTTCTTAGTTTTTATAATATTATATCATTAGCTTAAAAAGTTTACTTCACTATTATTTTTTTTTAGTATATATATAAATTTAAACTTGTATTATTTAAGCAATTCTAACTATCTTACTTATTATCAGTTAAGTGCTTTAGTAGTTGTAAAGTTAACTAAGTTCTTGTAATTTATAAATATTATAAGTTTTAAGTAGCTTTCTGCGTATAATCTCTAATGCTATAAGTACATAATATTAGCTAATAACTTTTATTATAGACGTTATGCTTTTCTTCTAGTCTAGAGAATTTTTATAAATAGTATATACAGAGGGGTGACAAAATAAAAAAGAAATCAAAAAAGTTATTAATTTTAAAGCTTTATAATTCTATGAGTAGAAGAGCTATACCAAAAAGAGTTAGTGATTTGAAAAGCCAAGAGCTTCCTCTTTGAGTTACAGTGCTTAGTAAGCCGCTTAGTCAGCACGGTTGACCCTGCAATCTCGCTCAAATTAAGAGGGGAAAAAAAGTTAAAATAAATTTTCTAGAACGTGTAAAAATTGCTAATAAAAAACTATGTTTAATAAGGTTACGTAAGCAGTATGTAAGCAGGTTATAGAGGGTAGTATCTTGATTACTTTAAGTATAATTAAAGGGTGTTAGAAATAGAGGTTGCGTATATAAGCGCTAATTACTTAATATATTAGTAAGCTTAAAGTATATTAAGTCTATTTACTCTTTTTAACTTAGTTTTTCTAAAGCATCTTTTTTATAGCTTATAGTTTATCCTATTTTAGATAGTAAGTAAATAGTATATATATATTATATAAGCTTATTACCTTAAATAGTAACATACTAAAGAATCTTTTTAAAAGTATTAGTAAGTACATGAAGTTAAATTATGTAAAAAAAAAAGCCTTTTTACTTCTTTTTGCGCTTAAACTAGGCTGTTATACTAAGATCTTTTACAATATTTAAAAACTACCTAATATAAACCTTATTAATATTTCTAGAAAATAAAACAAAAACTTGAAAAAGTAAAATAATTACAAAATTCTTAGAAAATTTTTATAGAACTTGCTAAATCAAAATATCTATATTAAAATTTTTTTTAGAAAAAAGCTTCCTTTAAACATAAGAAAGACATTATAATTATTATAATTAAATTAAGTAGAAACTAAAAAAACTTAAAAATTTAGACTTGAGATTAGTTCTAAATTAATAAAACTTGACTATCAAGTACTGTTATAATGCTTAAGTATAGGATACTTAACATAACAAAATAATTATAATATTAGAGAGTTAGATTCTGCTAAAAGTATTTAATAGTTAAACTTTACACTAGCTATAGTAGTACTTAGCTACTAGGGAAGCTATAGGCTAGCTTGCTAAGTGTTAGTAAGCTATTTTATAATATTATCCACATAAATCTTAAAAATAGGCTTTTCATTATAATTAGGTAGTTTTTATTAGTACTACTCTAAAACTCTTACACTAAAGAGATTAACTAGTCTTGTTTAATAATTTATAGTATTTAGCGATTTTTATACGTTTCAAAAAAAGTAATACGGAAATTTATTTTGATCTTTTTTTCTCTTATAATTTGGGCGGAATTGCAGAGGCGGCCGTGCTGACTAAGCAGCTTACTAAGCAGCGGAGCTGAAAGAGGAAGCCCCTGGCTTTTCAAATCACTAACTCTTTTTGGTATAGCTTTTCTACTTATAGAATTATAAAGCTTCAAATTTAATAACTTTTTTGATTACTTTATTTTGTCACCCCTCTGTATAATACCCCTACTATATAAAACATAAGAAGATTATATACAGTAATAACAATAATAAAAAGCCTACTTTATAAAAAGACGCGTCTCTTAGAAGTAATTTAAGAACCTATTAATATTCTGAAGGCTATATTAATATACCTTTTAGAGGTCTAATTGTTTAGAAAGCAAGTTACAAAGCTATAGTAATAACTTCAACTACCAAAGCTAAGCTCCTTATATTAGATTATATAGTAAAAAAATCTATAGCGCTTAAAGAACTATTTAAAAAGCTTAGGCTTAAAGTTTTAGAAGCCTCAAGAATTTTTTGCAACAACTAATAAACTATACGCCTAGTTATTAAAAAGAAAAAAATAATAACTACTAAGCTCTATTATATTAATATATAGAACATGTAGCTCTACTAAGAACACACTCAAGGCTTATTCTAAATTCAGTATTTACTAATTGCTAAAATACTAGCTAATAAACTTACTACGTACTTATTAAAGCAAAAACTTAAGCACTATAGAATGCTTATTAATATAAAACTTGTTTTTTACAAAGAATAAGCAAAAAAAGAACAAAAAAAGATAGATACTTGAATATTAGAGTAAATTAGCCCTCTACTCCTAAGGAACTTATATAATTATAGTAGGCTGGCAATCGCCGTTGAACAGAGTAGAGAGTAGCTGCTTTTCACTTTTTTTGGAAACCCCATTTTGACTACAACAACAACCACCACCTTTGACACCTTAAAAATAAAAATAAAAGTATTTTATAGAGTTAACTTTAAGTTAGCATTTAAAATATAAAATAAACTACTTTTATTCTACTTAATATCTTGCTACCTTTAATTTTCTAAATAGACTTTAAATTAGCATTTATAAACCTATATTTATTTGATTAGTAAGTTTTTATTTTTCTGTCAGTTGTTGTTAGTGCTAACTGAGGTAATATAGTCTTTAACGTAGTCTATAGTAGAAGATAGTGCTAACCCCCTATAATAAAAATCTTATAATATTCCTTAGAATTCTAGCTTTTTAAGTGCTTTCCTGATTTCTCCACTTTTATAAAATTTTGAAACTTTTATAATAATTATATACTAGTTCCTTTATATACTAAGTTGTAGAGTATATTTTTATAAGCTTTGCTATTTATATAAGTGTTAGAGTGTAAAAAGATATACTACTACAAGGGCAAAAGATTGCTAGAGACTACATTA
This sequence comes from Alternaria gansuensis, assembly GCA_009289805.1. NCBI lineage: Eukaryota > Fungi > Ascomycota > Dothideomycetes > Pleosporales > Pleosporaceae > Alternaria > Alternaria gansuensis. The sequence goes on along the minus strand of WBOK01000086.1, from coordinate 206,647 downwards.
TGTAAAAACGAGGTTAGTAAAATATTAATCTTATTGTGGGTTAAGTATAAAGACTATTAGTAGAAGAAGAAGCCTATTTAATAGTACAGTGCAGGAGCCTAGCTGTTAGGTAAACAGATAATCTATCCCTCTTTCTTTCTATGTTGCACGGAAAAGGCTATATACCTTAAGATCACGTGGTTAAGCACTAACTTAGTGTGCAGTAGGGTATTACCCTATGCACTAGCACAATATAACCTCTTCTATATATCGCGGAAAGAGGTTACTATTAATTATCTACCTACTGTACAACTTAACTCTTACACTGCATTATTAGCTAGGCGTCTCCTTCTGCTTATAGTTTTTATACTAACTTATAATAAAATTGATATCTTACTAACCTTATTCTTATATAATTTAACTACTACTAATCTCCTGTCTTTGTAGCAGTATGTCTTTATACACTCTAAAATTTATACAAATAGCAATGCCTATTAAAACATACTCTACTACTTAGTGCACAAAAGAACTAGTGCATAATTGTTATAAAAGTAGTATAATAATTCTATCTAAGTGCAGAACTAAGGAGAACGCTACAAAGAATAGAATTTTATGAATTACTACTAGATGTACATTTAGGAGGTTAGCACCATCCTCTGCTACAAACTTTATTAAAGACTTTATTACTTAAGCTAGCACTAACAATAACGTAAAGAAATAAAAAATTTACTTATAATATAACTATACATTAATAAATGCTAAGTTAAAGTTTATTTAGCAAAATAAAGACAATGAACTATATAGTAGAATAAAGACAATCTCGTATGTATTTAAACGCTAATTTAAAGTCTACTTAGTAAAATAGAAGTAAGAAGCTTATTTAGCAAGTTTTAAAACAAGTTATATCTGTGTAAAAATAAACAGCTAAAGTTCTATCTAGTAAAATTTAAGATAAGACTAGAAGCTTATAGCATAATATATTTAAACGCTAATTTAAGGTGTCTATCTAGCAAAATCAAAATATTTTTAACAATATAAAAGAACATATATAAGTTAAAGCTTACCTAGTAAAGTAAAAAGTACTAAAAAAGCAAGATTTTATAGAACTACTTCTAAAAGAATATACACTATAATAGATTTAAAAATAAGTCTCTTGTTTCTCTTAAAGACTAAACCTTGTCTATTACTTTACTAACTAACTACTATTAAATATTTGTATAAAGAACTTCTGTAAGTACTACTGTACTATAAATGTTGAAAAAGAATTTGATGTTAAGTTTAAGGTAAGAAGGCAAAACGCTTTCTTTTTCTAGGCCTATAGCTATTAGTCTTAAGTTACTATTAACACAATTACTTTAGTTATTAATACTATAACTTAACCTACGTACAACTTAGTGCTAGTCTATAGTTGAACTAAAAAATAGTATATTAGTTTTAACGAGAAAGAATTTTACTGAATTCCTAAAAGACTTTTACAAATAAGCGAATAATAAATGTATTTATAAAACTATAAGAGTCTTTATCTTACTAGACTATTTCTTTAATAAAGATTAATGGCGCTCTTATATCTTCTTATATTTACCTATATATTTTAAGAGAAATTAGTCTAAGTTACAAGCAAACATAAATGAATAGTAGAAGAATAAAAATACTACTATTAAAATAAGCAAGTATTTCTATTTTTAAGCTTATATTTATAAATATATACAAAACTAGCTTAGGCTAGTAAAGTATCGTACCTAGTTTACTTTTATTGCTAATGTTTATATTAAGAACAAGTAAATCTCTTAAGAAAAGAATAATATCCTAGGTCTAATACAAGTAGACAAAGAGGCAGTTGTATACTAGATGCCTGCTACCTTAAAAAATCATAATTACAGTATGTATAAATTAGATCTAATTTATCCTTTCCTTTAATCTTACTGCAAGAAGATAGCTAGCCTAAAAAAGATTTATTAGCTAGAGCAAGGGGGCGCTAATATAGAAATACGTTAGATTATGCTGTCTAACTAGTAGGCAACCTTTACTCTTAAAAAACTGAAAAAAGCAGCAGTTAAGATTAGTAAAGCATATAAAAGGATAAGCACGCTAGTAGATATAGATTTAGAGTTAGAGTACCTTGTTAAGTTTTTATGCGATATAAAACCTAAACTATTAACTATTAATATGCTTATAGCTTACTATACAACTAAGAGACTCTTAGATAAATCTAGTAACTACGTATACTTCATTACACAAGCATCTGATACTAAATGTTTACGTAAAAGAAAAAATAAATTCTTAGTTACTAATTCTAAAAGAAAATTATTTACTAAGACAAGTTTAGCATATCTATACAATATAAAAATAAATACTCTCTATTATATACAGAGGAGTGATGGAAAAAAAAAGATGTCAAAAACGTTTTTGTTTTCAACGCTCAATGATTCTATAACTAGAGGGGCTATACCTAAGATAGTTAGTGATTCAGAGAGCCAAGAACTCCCTCTTTAAGATAGACGGCTTAGTAGGCCTCTTAGTTAACACAATTGCGCCTGCAATCTCCCCTAAAATATAAGGAAAAAGAATAAAAAAGTAAGTTGTAGTATACCTTTTCTTTAAAAGCGTAAGAAATATATGAAATATATATGTTAAATAACACTAGGTATTTTCTCTAGCGTGTTTGTTCTAAGATCATTACATGTATAACTGTTAAGTAATCCTTAAAAGCTTATTATTACGTTTTTTTCTAATATTAAATAAGATTCACTTACTAATACTTAGTGCACTTAATAAAAAGCTCTATAGTATCCAAAAAAAAATACTTTAATTACTGTAAACTATAATTATTTAATACTTGTTTTTTACATTTACTTACTTATACTATTAATTAATTATTATGTTAAGAACTACATTGTTTTAGTTGTTTTATATTACTTAATATTCCACCTATGTTAAAATTAAAATTATTTTAAGTCTCTATTTTTTAGTTTGACAAGAACTACCTTAGTATATTAATAATAAATATACCCTTTTCTTAAATTTTAAACACAACTTTTACTTATAAATAGAAATATAAAAGATGCCTTTTCTTAACTAGTATACTAAGTTTTCTAAAAGAAATTTTATATTATTTTATTGTATAAGCAGCAAAATTTACTTAATAAACATTGACAGAGAGATTTTATTAAGTATTCTTGTATCTTTTTTGAAAACATTTGTAAAACAGCTTAATTCAGGCTTTAGAGTAAATAAAAAGGCTGTTTTTCTAATTCCTATTTATAAAAAGCATTGGTAATACTTTTTTTGAAGCATTCTTAAGATATTACTATAATAAAAATTAACTCCCGCTGCGGTAACGTACGTGTCCTTACCCTCCTCTACCTCCTCTACCTCCATCACGATTTTGCTGCCAGCTATAGGCTAGCAATTGCTGTTAAACACGTTTTAACTAGTGTTGTTTTCTAGTACCTTTAGCAAATATTTTAACTCTAATTTCGCTTAGTGGTCTAAGCTTCTCTGCTTTAAGCGCTTAGCGCGTAGACCTTATCTACTTACTATCTGAATTTCGTTAACTACATACTAAAGTTTCTTGACTTTTGCGACTAATTAGTATAGGGCAGCTGCTTTTTACTTTTTTAGAAAACCTTTTTTAACTACAACAACAATTACCACCTTTAATACCTTGAAAATAAATAGAAATTAAACTCATTTTATTTATAAAAAGAATAGGCTTAGTTATTATTATAGCAGTAATTAAAGGCTATAGAAACTATGGTAGAAAAATAAAGTTAAAATAATTAATACTAGCTTATATACTATAAAATTACTAGGCTAATACGTAATTAGCGTTTATTTATGTAACGCTTAATTTTTTACCCTTTAAGTAGACTGTAAGTAAATAAAATATAAACCATTAAACATTAAGTAAATTATGCTTAAGTATGCTAATTTATTTATAATTTTTAAATTAAGATGTTTATACGTTTAAGAAAAGGTTTTATTGAATTTATTTCTACCTTTTTTCTATTTCATTTTGGGCGAGATTGCAGGCACAGCCATGCTAACTAAGCAGCTTACTAAGGCCCCTATCTTATTGAGGAAATTTTTGGCTCTCCAAATCACTTACTCCTTTATCTATAGACTTTCTAGTTATATAAAAATAAAGCTTTAAAAACAACAACTTTTTTAACAGCTTTTTTTTGTCACACGTCTGTATATAGTGTTGTAGGATATATAGTTAAGAATTATAAATTATGCTACGCTCCAAATCAAGAAGGATAAGTTAGTTCTCAATAACATATTACGGCTAAGAAAAGAACTTACTACTTTAGGCTACTACATAAATGTTAATAGGAAATTTTAGGACAGCTTCTATTAAACTAAATTCTGCTATAGTAAAAGGCAAAGGTTAAAGAGTCTTATCTTGTTACTAATAATACACTTAATTAACTAGCCTCTAGTATAATACCTAAGAGGTTTACTACTAAAAACTTTTAACTAAGCTTAAGATCAAAAAGAAAAGCTTTTAGTACTATAAATATAGAACTAGTTTAATGAACTAAAGTTACAAAGTAATGTTTTGTAGTGGTAATAACAGTTATAAAAACAATTATATAATTCTGCTATATACAAATACATTAATAAGCTTGTTAATAGTAATGCTGCCAATATTATAGTAGAAGGTAGAGAAAACGCTTTTTTTATAATTTATAAGTCAAATGCTGCTACGCGCTTAAAAAACAAGCTCTTCTCTTTAATAAGATATTAATTGTGTCTAGGATAGAAAAATAAGAAACTAGGAAAGTTAAGGAAGTATATAAATGTATAAAAAGATGATTAAATAATTAAAGGTAATGCTTTGATCTTTAACTCGTAGCCTGAAGATATGTAGTATCTATAACAGAGAATCCAAAATAATATACATTTTATAAGTTAACCGTATAATAGAGTATTCTCTATTATTATGTTACTATATATATTTTAGCAAGACAACAGCATATTAGCTAATTTAGTGTATTTACAGTAAGGATAAAAAAAGAATGCTGTAAAGTCTATAAATGCACTTTCTAATTTTAAGTTAAAAGAAATAATATAAAGTTAGCTAAACTATATTAGAACTGCTCTACTAAGATAAAAAGTATAAGAGATTACCTTACTAGACTTAATAGAATAAGACAGCATTCTAAAACAGCTGCGCTACATTTTTTATTGTAATATTTATTTTTTAGACAGTTTAGATATGCTTAACGTTCTAATTACTTAAAGAAATTATAGAATTCAGGTATAGTTTAGTGTACCTAGAATTTGTTTCAGCTGCTAATTAGATAAACTAAGAGTTAGACCTTAAACACACTACTAATAAAACTCCATTAATCATATTGCTTATTATTAATGCGGATTGCAATATAATACATGCGTACTCAATTAATGCGTAAAATTGCTATAAAGTGCATAGAATAACTTATTTTTAAATTAATAAACTAAACAATATACTTACTTAAAAAGTTTAATAAGTCAAAAGGAGGAATAAGTAAGTTTTTGCGTAAACAGACCTACTAAGATACTAATTTATTATAAATATCAACTTCTTGAATTGCATAGTTAAATATAGAGCGTGAATAAATATTTTAAGACTTAGTGTTGCGTAAGTATTAAAAATACAATATAAAAAGATAAATTATAGACTAGGACAGCTATCTTCTACTGTTCCTTTAGCTAGGCTGGTAAATGGGTCGTGGGTACCCACGCGTGGGTATAGGTTGGGTTGGGGTCGCACAGACTAGTGGTTGTAGTTGTGGTTAGGTCGCACTAACTAGTGGTTGTGGTTGTGGTTAGGTCGCACTAACTAGTAGTTATAGTTGTAGTTAGGTTGTATAGACTAGTAGTTGTAGTTGTAGTTAAGTTGTGGTTATGTGCTATTTATAGTAATAAATAGCTGTGTTAAATAAGTAAGATTAGGAGAAGTAAGATTAGAAGAGGTAAGCTAAGTAAGTACTAATTTAGTTACAACCTTAACCTAACTATAACTATATATAGTAGTTATATTGTAGTTGTTAACACAGTTAGTTATTATAGTATAAAAAGTAATTAAAAAAGCATCTTTATATTATTATACACTAAAGGAACTCTAACTACTTATAATATAGTCTTTTTATAGAAAGCTACAAGAACATAAAGTTAGTACTAAACTTTTTATAGTATTTAACTACTATCTTTAAATTTTTAGCTTAAATAGTAACTTTTTTTATATAAATAGTATTAAAGTTATAGTCTGTATTTATTAGTATTAAATTTAAAAATAATAAGAGTAGTTATAATGCTTTTATTATAGCTAACTAAAAAGGCTCTAGCTAAATTTTAAAGAGCATAAATTGCCTTTACCTAAAAGCGTAAATTAAAGTAATAAGAATATTTAATTTTGTAAATAAAATAGCTAAATAAAAGTTTGCGTAGTAATAGTTTAGTTAACTTTTACTACTTTTTAATTTTTTTTAGTATAATAGCTATATGCTATTAGTGTTTAACTATAATAAAAAACTATAACAACTTACTACCTAGCTTATATTAATATTTTTTTTTAATAGCTCTAGCCTTTGCAAATAATGTAGGCAGCTTTTAACTAGCTTTTATTTATAAATTTCTTATAGGCACCTTACTACTAGTTAAAGCTTATATAGTTTACTTAGTACGCGCTATTATAGTAGTTATAAAGTTATTAAAATATATAGTAAGCATATAAAATTATTATTAATTATTTTTACAGCAATAAGGTGCGTAACTAGACGTAATAAAAAGCTATTATAATGTAACGTGCTAAGGTGCATTATTAGTAGGTAGTAATTAGTAAGGTGTCTAAATAGAGGCAAAATGTTAATTTTTAGTTAGCTTTAGTAAGGGCGCACAGGCTATACTAGCTATAATATAGTAATATTTCTATATCTTTACCTACTATGCAACTACTACAACTAAAATTAACTAATTATAATTAATTATTACATCTATTACAATAATAATAATTAAAGAAAAGCTAAGTAATAATTTTAAAGGCCTAGTTCTGCGCATTCTAATTTTAGTGCTACTAGGTGTTAAACGTAATAAGTAGAAAAAGCTTATAAAGGTATTTAATACAGCTATTTATTATAGCATATACTAATTTGTAAAAAGTTATAAATATAAAGAAAATAAAATTAATAATATACTTGCGTAACGCAGCTAAGGTAGTTTGAAAAAAAGTTACTCTACAAATTTTAAAGTCTTAATAAAGAAATTATTAAGCTTTAGTTCTAAAGCTATTATATAAAAAAGTTAAGTAGCTTAACTTAATTTTAAAATAAAAGCTTTATAAGACGTATATACAGTTAATTACGCTACTATATACTAATTAAAAAAAAGAATAAAAGGCATAAAATAATATAAGAATGCAAGTGTAAAAAGGCGTAGAAAAATAAGAGAAGTAGTATAAAAAGTACTTAACTAAAAGTAATACAACGCCTAGAAGAGTAGTAAGTTAATATAGTTATTTGTTATAAATTTATGTTATATATAAATAGGTAAGTAGCTATAAACAACTCTTAATTAAATTTATAAAAAATAAAAAAACGCATACTACAAAGTTAATATATAACAGCACGTAAGAATCTTAAATAAAGTAGCATAGGTAATAGAGAGCTTAAATAATAGCAGCTAAAGTTATATATATACTTAAACTTATAGCTTTAGTAGTGTTCTTAAAAAGATTATATATTATACTTATAATAAAGAATTAATAAAGCTTTGTACTAATACTTTTAAAACTAAATAAGCTAAAAAGAAATAGCAAGACTTTATAAAAGATATAAGTTTAAAAAAGTTAGCTGTTGCTATAAGTAAAAATTAGAAGTAAGTTTTAATATATCTTTTTATTATATTTACTTACTAACTTGTATAGACTATTTAAGCCTCTACTAGTATACAAGTCCTTAGGACTTAGTAACAATACTATTCTACGCAGCAATAAGCTATATATTAAAGGACATAATAGTAATAAATGTAAAAAAAAAGTTAATAATCATTTTAAAATTAATGAGTACTATAATTAATGTAAAAATAAATATAAGACTAAGGAGTAGTAGCAGGAATTATAAGCTAAGGTTAAGAACAAAAATTAGAATAAAAATATAAATTCTAGCAATTCTATAAACTTTAAAAGCTTTTTAAATTAATTATAGTAGTATTCTTATACTAATTTATTAGTATTAATTAGCGCTTATTATAGCTAATTAACATAATTTATATGATATAAAAATAATTGCATAACTTTATAACTATACTACTTTTATTTTAATATTTCTTAAATTAATAAAGTCTAATTAAAAAGCGCCTAATATAGTACGTAATTAATAAGATAAGTTAATTTTAGTTTATTTGTATACGTGTCTACTAAAGGCTTACTATATATAGCTTATATATTATTAAAGTTGTAAAGCAAATATTTATGTGCTGTATATTAGTAATAGTAATAATTTATAATAGCTTTTTATTATATTCTTAAACAAAATGCTGTTTACTTATATCTTATAGCTAAACATATTTATAAGCTTTTATAAAACTTTTACTAATTCTAAATAAGTAGTCACTAGGTTATTTAAGGAGAAAGGTAGAAAAAGTTAAATTTATTAATATACTTACTTTAAAAAGCTATATAGAAAAAAGGAAATAAAATTGTAACTTATTAAAATAAGTAGTAAAGTACAACTAGCAGGGCTTAAAATCTAGATAGGAAATCTCCCTACTAAAACTATGCTACTTATACTAGTAGCATTTAGTTAAAGTTTAAAGAAGCTACTTATATTATAACTAGCTGCCTTTATATTTTCTGTCTTAACTACAGCATAATTCTACAATACCTAAAGCTAATAAAAATAAAGACTAAACACTTTATAAACTATATTAATATAGGTAATGATTAAAGTACTTTAACTTCTATTTATAATAGTCTATGTATAATAAACTCTATACATACTTAACTTTAAAAAAGTAGTATACCTACTTTAATACTTAAATTTACTTAAAATACTTTTAAGAAAGAGCTTGTTTAAGTAGTTATTAATAGTAATTAGCTATTTTAAACTATTAAGTAGCTATTATTTATGCACTTTCTTTATTTTATAAGGCCTTAAACTATAATAATTACTTATTATAAATTTAAGTTAATGTTTTAGAACTAGTTTAAAGAAGTAAGAGTTTTTTTTCTTAATAATTTTAGCCTTATAACTAAAATTTTAATTATACTTAATATATAGTTTATAGCTAATTATCTTAGCTTTCTTATAGTTAAGAGTTACTATATAATATTAAACTAGCAATTCTAAAAGAAACTACTTAATTTTATACTAATACGCAGACAATATACTAGAATTTTAATAGCTATAGAAGTACTACGTATACTTTTAAACACTAATACTAAGTTTTGCTTTCTAGCTATTACTTATAATAATGCTAGCAATAATACAGTGCTTAATTAGATAATTTAATTAATACTAGCAAATAAAAATATTAGCTAAAGCACTTTAGAAAACACTATTTTATGCTTAGCTTATATTATTAACCTAGTAGTTTAAGAGATAATCTAATATTACTAACTAGCTACTACTATAAAGGTTAGACCTAGAGAGGTCTTACGCAGGCAACATATTAAAGTAATTAAACAAAAAATGTTCTCTCTAAACATACTTTGAAAGGTATTTATACTTTTATTATATTTAATTATTATATTTTAACTACTATTTAAATTTAAGCTATTTACATTGCTATTAACGCGTTAATATAATAGTATAAGTAATTCTTTGCTACTTAACAATATTTACTACTAAGAGAACAACTTTTTATTATTTATAATATAAAGACTTAATAAAACTTAATATATAATATATATAAGCGCGCGCTTAAGCTTTTAAAAAATATTAATTAATAGCTGGTATAAGAAATAGTAATAAAAAAAAGTACTAATATTATTATTAACTCTAACAACAACACAAGAGAAATTAACTATTATAACTTTAAGTATTTTTAACTCTTTTCTATTAAATAGTACTATTTTAAAGTAATTATAAAGATGCTTAAGTAGTTTAAGAATAATATAAGCTTTTTAAGTAAGAACTAAAAGCTTTAAGTTTAATATATTTAGCTTATATATAACTATCTTTTTAATTTTATAAACTTAATGTCTAATAATTTTAATAAAAACGTAGAAAGTTGCACTATAAAGTAGCTTATAATAGTATAAGCTACTATAAACAAAAAAAAGAAACTAAGTAAGTACTACGCAAAAATATTAGCTAAGTAAAAGTTTTTATTTAACTGCATAGCTATTTTAGATCTAACTTAAAAGCTTACTCTATATAAAGTATAGTTATTATAGTTTGTTATAATAAAGAAGTGCTTATTAGCTAATTAAGATTTTACATAAAAACTTTAAGATAAGTATATATATTATAAATACTTTTTTAACTATTTTGATTAATATAACAATAGTAGAAAACTAAATTAAATACTAGTTTTTACTTTTTTTCTAAAAAGAATACTTAGCTATAAATAGTTTTAAAGGCCTACTTCTTAATTACTTTTTAACAGCTTTTTTACTTTAAGTTAAATATTTTTTATATAAAAAAAAAATGATAAAAGGCTTTACTTAATAAAAAAAAGAATTTTACTTTAGTACTTTTTATATTAAACTAAAAATATTATTTAATGTCCTAAAATAGTAGTAATAAAATAAAAATACTTATTATTAGCTATCTTAAGTTGCAAAAAACATATTAGTAATTCTAATTACTAGTATTAGTATTAAGCGCGTTTTTAACACTACAAAAGATGTTATTAGTAATTAAAAGTATTACTTTTTAGCTTTAACTATATAGTAGATTATAGTTTTTAAAGATACTATCTCTTTAAATTTAAAAGTGTAAAAATTTTTTATATAAAATAAGAATATTAGCCTTAAAGCACTATATAATAGAATTAATAATATATTTAAGCTCTTAGCGCCTAGAAATAGCACATGTAGTTAAGAGGAAGAAACAGTAGAAGATAAGCTTATAAAAAAAGACTTTTTACCTCTAGCATAAAAGCAGTAGCGCCTTAAAGCTTAAGCGTTACTATAATTATAAGCTGTAATTATTAACTGTAGTAGTAAAGTTTTAACTATCTCCTAACTCTAACTAGTAATAAATATTAAATACTATAACTTAACTTTAGTCTATGTAACCTAACTACAACTATAATTTAACTTATACTTATAACTTATTCACTAGCCTAAGTATAAGTTAAATTATAGTTGTAGTTAGGTTGTATTGCATAAACTATGTAACTAAATTAGTACTTACTTAGCTTGCCTCTCCTAATTTTACTTATTTAATACAGCTATTTATTACTATAAATAGCATGTAACTACAGCCTAACTACAACTACAACTACAACCTAACCTACACCTATAGTCTATACGCATAACTACAACTACAACTACTAGTTAGTGTGACCTAACTACAACTACAACTACTAGTTAGTGCAACTTAACTACAACTACAACTACTAGTCTATGCGACTATAACCCAACTTATACCCACGCTAAGCGTAACTTAGCGTAGGTATAGGTTGGGTTGTGGTTGGGTTAGCTTACGTCAGACCCCAACCACAACCCAACCAATACCCATTTACTAGCCTACCTTTAGCTAATAGTATACATAACGCTTTTGTTAGTACTGCGTTTAATATGCTTGTATAAATAGGGGCAGTTACTATTAAGACTATATTAAGGACTATTACTAATGTTACTAGATTTACAATTTTAGAGTGACCGTAGTATGCATAAATAAGGATAGTGTATGAGTATTAACACGCAGATTACCTTGTTAACTAGATAATCTTAGTAAGCTGTTCACATAACGGCTTAGCTAGTGTCTATATAAATAGGCTAGATTATTTTATGTTCTCTTAGTAGTTATTGATTTTTTAAAGTATAAAAGGTGGTGGTTGTTATTGTATTTAAAATAGGTATTTTAAAAAAGTTAAAAGCAGCTGCTCTCTACCAATTAGTTGTAAAAGTTAAAAAAAAAGATTGTGTGTAGTTAATAGGTTTTAAACAGTAAGTAGATAAGGTCTACGCGCTAAGCGCTTAAAGCAGAAAAGCTTAGACTACTAAGTAAAATTAAAGTTAAAAAAATTTACTTAAGGTACTAAAAAACAATACTAATTAAAACGTGTTTAACGGCAATTACTAGCCTATAGCTAGCAACAAAATTGCGATAGATGTAGAGGAGGTAGAGGAGGTAGAGGAGGGTAAGAATACGTACGTTACTGCAGCAGGAGCCTGTAATACTTTATAAAAGCTCTCTGCCTACTACTTCTTACTTTTAGGATTTCTTACACTATATAGTACTATATACAAACAACTTGCATATAATTAATACAATGCTTAGACTATTCTTCTCCTTGTTTAACACAAAGACTAATAGCTTATATTAAGTAAAGTTAGACCTTACTAGGTTACTATACAAAAAGCTATAGTAGTAGATTATGAAGCTAGCGCTTACCTTTGTTAAGCGGCCTCCCTAGTTGGTTAAAGAGGAGCTGTTGGCGTTAGCTCCTATGGTAATTAGGTGGACGCCGACTTAGTAGTTATTAGACACTTTATTATAGCACTTAGTTAATTAATATATTTACTTTTTACCTAAATATTTAAGTAATTAGTTTTTTTTTTGCTTTTTTAGTTATAAGCCTAGCTACTTAAGTATAGTTTCAATTCCTACTACGCGATTAGCAATCTAGAAGGTTAACCATATAATTATTAACTTACTCTTATTTATTTTCTTCTATAGTATAGCTAGCAGATTGCTGTAACTACTGTACTTTTTATCTACTCAATTATATAATTAATTTTCTACTTATTTATCCTACAACTTATAAGCTACTGTTATTATTAATATAGCTAATTACTAACCAATCCTGCGCTTACTACATTAGTTAATAATGATATAATGCTACAAAGCATCTTACTAAGAAAGACCTTTTTAATATACTGCGTGTTGCTTTAAAAGTAATTCTTAAAGTTTAATTAAACTAACTAACCTAGTTTGCTCTATTAAGAGTACATTGCTTAAGAAGAACTATTTAGAATTAAGTTAATTTTAATCTCTTAGACGTGCGCTTAAATAATTACTAATAGCTTTAGTATCTTAAGTTACCTAAAGATATTAAAGAGCTTTTTACTCTACTACCTAGCGTAACTGCCTAAATACAAATAGTTTATAAAATTGCTTAACGCAGATACAAGGCTTATACAATTAATCTAAGTATAAAAAGGATAATTACAACAAGCTAGTTAACCGGTATAAGGTACATATTGCTTAATAGATAAGGAAAGTTACTAAAATTACTAATGTTAAGGACTAGATTAGCAAGACTGTATATCTAGACCTACTTATCAACTGTTTTATAAGCATAATAACTTAAAACCTTACTTGTCTTTAAGCCTTAGTAAAGATTTTAAAAGAAGATCTTACTTCTTTAAATTACAATTCCTAGAATTTAAATAGGGTGTAATAAAGATCCTACCTAGACAAAGCTCGCTAGAGATAAATAGGGTTTTAGTATTAATTTACTAAGTGGCAACTATTATATTAATAAGTAATAATCTACTTGCTGCCTAAAGTTGTTAGACTATAAGCAGTTAATAGTTTTTTAGACGCCTTAGGTACAAAGATTGCACTAGACTAGTTGCGTAAGAAGCGTCATAAGCTATTATAAGTAATAGCGCTTAGTAAAGCTTAATTAACCTTAAAAAATTAAGAAATAATCTTTAGTATTTTGTTGTAGGATTATTTAATTACTTCTTTAAAAATTAAAGGACACGCAGTGTTCTAAACTAGATCTAGATTAAAGATAGCTTAATAAACTACAAGCGCTAATACCTTATAGCTAAATAAAGGTAGTAATTAACTACACTCTTGTTCATGTAAGCTAAGTACAAAATTAAAGAATAAGCACTCTTAGACACTACGCAACTACTTCTAACTTTAAACTATAGTTAACGTACTTTATAAGCGAGTGGCCGGCACAAGCGAGTGGCTAGACTTTGCTAAGACTTTACTACATCTCTCCTAACACGCAATGTCTTAACGTAGCAACGTTATACAAGATTAGAAAGAGGCTTTAATATAGCTTGCACTTTAAGCTCTTATTTAAAACCTATCACTTACTACGCCTTGCGCTATAAAAGCTTACAACGTGCTAGAAAGAACCCTTAAATAATAACACGCTAGAACACTTTCTTAACATAATTACATGCCTAGATTAATAGCTCTCTAAAGATCTAAAAAGATAGCAATTATAAGGCATGTTTTAAAGCTATTAAAGTAAGAATACCTACTTTAACTTAATAAAGTTAAAAAGATAGCTAATTCTTTGCTCTAAGTCTATAACTACAACTTAGTTAGCAAAAATGAAGCTGTAAACTTTGTTAAGCACTACTTAAAGCTTAAAGCTAAGTTCAATTAAAAGTATAACTATAGTTAAGCTCTTTGCAAGAACTTTAAAATATAAAAAGCTAGTTCTGCTTAATAAAAAACATAAAAGCTAAGTATAGTATTCTAAACAAAAACACATTAAACTTCAATAAAATAAGCTTTATAATAGGCGTAATATTAACTAAGTTAGTAGTTATAGTAGTAAAGGATTAAAGACAGCTAAAAATAGTATAGCAAAGTAACTAAAAGTAAGTTATAGCTATTTATAGCATAAATATAATAGAGTAAATAATTTTACTTTTTATTATTTTTTAAGGCAAGCACTACCTTTCTACTTAGTATAAAAAAAAGAGCTTACTTTAAGACTAGGTAATTATAGTCTCTAAAAACTGCTAGATAATAAATAAGCTTAGTATTAAGTAGCAAAAGTACTTTAAGAAGTATATAAAAAAGAAAGTTGTTTGTAGCTAGTATTAGCTAGTTTTTAATAGCTATAAGAGCTGTAGCTTAATTAGTTTTTATAATCTTTGTAAAAAGAAGAAAATAATTACTTTTTATATACTTATTTGCCTATTATACTTACTATAGCTACTTAATATTAAGTATTTTATGCTATTACAAAAAGCGTATAAGTGCTAAGCTAAAAAGCTAATGCGTAATAAGATTACTTATATTTCTAAGATAAAGTTCTTATTATGCTTTGAAGCTGCTTTTAATACTACTATTATAAATAGTAATATTTTAAAAAGCTTTTACAGCGCTAGCTTTGTTCTTTTATTTTAAAGGCTATTATATTAATGCTTAACATCTACTTACGTACTTAGCTGTTACTTACTATTAAGAATAGTCTCTATTAGTAATAAACCCTAAGCAATACTATAAAACTAGAGTCTTAAATAAAGCTAGTTCTTAAAAGGTTTTAGAGACATATAAATAGCTTACCTAATTTAATAGTTAAGGTTTTAAAAAGTCTTTTTAAAGGCGTAAAAATAATAGCGTATGCTTTAAAATTATTGTAAAAGCGTATTACTAAGCTTAAAACAGCTAATAAAGCTGCTACGTAATGTAAATTACATAAAAAAAAGTAGGTATAAAAGAAGGAGTTACTTATAGTTAAAGAAAGTCTCTAACAATTAACTTTAAAAAAGTTTAGAGAGCATAGTAATAGAAAGAAAGTAAAAAAGAGAGTGCGTATTAAAGTAGGTAAACTGTTTTAAAGACGCTATAGACGCTGCGGCAAGGCAGGACACAACTTGCGCACATGCAAGCTAGATAAAGTAAAAAATTCTAAATAGATTAGCCTACTGTAATTATAAATTACTGTTCTTAATAGTGTTGTACGGTTGTCCACAATTGTAGTTTTAGTAAGGTCTTAGCAAAGTCCGGCCACTTGCTTGTGCCGGCCACTCGCTTATAAAGTACGTTATAGAATTTATCTTGACTAATAAAATATTAACTAAACTAATAGAAATATAATTAAAATAAGTTTGTTAAGCAATACAACAGCAACAAATAGGCAACGCTGCAGACCTAGATTAAGAAAAAGGCTAGAAGGCCAGCACTAGCAGATTAGCTGCTGATAAACTAAGTAGAGCATACCCTAGCTTATTAGTCTAGGCACTTACCCACTTAAAGGACTTAATTAAAGAAATTAGACTAAACGTGTTTAGCGTAGCCTTTACTTTTTATGCGTTATCCTTTATACAATTATAGATAGTAGAGCAGCAGTCTACTTAGTTAATAGTACAGATTAACTAGTACTAGGCACCTATTGCAAATACAACAAAGACAAGACTATTAAGGCAGGCACTTAATTTATTCTAGTTACTAGAATAAAAAACAGGCTGCTTTAGAATATGCTACATAGCAAGGCTAGCCCTAAAATAGCTAACTATCTACTTACCAGCGTTAAGTTTGTACTAAGCTTTTACGTTAATATTGTCTTTAAAGCACGGCTTAAGTAAGCAGGTATTAGATATTTAAGGTGTAGTTACACTATAAGATCTAAAACTATTAAAAAGAAGATTTTTTTAATTAATTTAGAGTGTTATTAATTTCTTATTTATTATATATAAGCAACTCTCTTGTTACATTGCTTAACTACTGCTAGTAAACGCTATAGCACAATTTCAGAAATTCTAGGTGCGTACTAGTAATAAAGATCTATAGCATTAATCATTGAAACACTTAGGACAATAAGCTATTAAAGCTTTAGTCTGTTTAGCGCAGGATATTAAAATTACTAGAAAGAAGCTATTTGAATGTATTTATTGCGCAACAGCTTATACCTTATAAGTAAACTTATAGCAACTAAAGAAAAGATTACATTAAGTTTAATAAAAAGTTTATAAGATCTATATAATTCTCTATCTAGTTAACTGCTTAAGAAATAAGCACTAATAATAAAAAACAACTACTTAGGTAAGCTATATAATTATACTTCTTAGTAAAAAAGACTTAACAATATAATGCTTATAATAAAAAGCTTTACTATAAAGATTAAAAAGAAAATTGCTAAAAAATTCTAAAAACCGATTAAAAAAACAACACTACTACACTGCATTCAGAAAAGCAATCCAAATATAAGAAATAAGTAATAAGGAAAAAAATTATACTTAAGACGTTACTGCTATACACTTAAAAGCCTAATAGCTTAGCAAAGGGATCTAGCTAAAAGCTAATCACGAAAGCTATTAAAATACGCATAAGCGCTAATTTACTAGCTCAGCTTTAGCTAATAATTATTAATATAGCACCTTACTTGTATAAAATAAGCCTTACTAAAAATTCTAGCTACTAGTCCCCTAACTAGGTACTCAAAGAATAGTTTAAGAAATATTTCTAATACTATTAACTACGTATAATTAACATTAGACTGCTAATCTACGCCTAGACTAGAGTAGAATTTATGCCTATAGCTGCTAAGCCTATATATTCAAGAGGGAAAAGGCAGCTAGGCGCAATTATCTAAGATTCTAAGATTAATCCTTAAGGCTATTTTAGTTATTTTGTTAGTTATCAAGCTTCTAATATATACTTTATATAAGTACTAACACTTAACTAGGTAATTACTCCCTATAATACTACTCTTAATAAATACTTTTTCTTAAAGAATCTTTTCAAGAAAAGCTACTAAAGAATTAAGTAATTGAAATTATAGATTCTTTTTATAAAAGCAAGTTATTTAATCTAAAAGATAACTTTTAAGTTCTCCCAGCCTTTAAAGAAAAAGTAGATTAGAAAACATAGCTAACTACTATAAACCTTAAAAGTAATCTATTTACTATCTTAAGTAGAAAGGAAGGCCAGCCTACTAAAGATAAAAGTAAATTAGAAAACATTAAAAAATTAAAGTACAAGGCTAGTGTATTTTTAGAAATTTGCTTAGATAAGTAGCAAGATACTAGTCTTGCTACTCTAAAACTAACTTCTAAACTGAAAACTTTAAAGAGCAACAACGCATTTGATTACAAAGTACTTAGTAGTTAAATAGCAAAGCGCTTACATAGAAAAGCTAACTAATTAATACTTAAGAGCTTAGGGTCTTTTAATTATAATAAGCCTAATAACTTATTACTAGTCTAACAGACTATACCTAAAAACTTCAATATGCTAGCTAATTGTAATAAAACTCTTGATTAGAGTAAGCAAGTTTTAGATAGCAAATCTTTGTGTAGTTTAAAATCTTAGGTCTTCAATAGTAGATAGAGTAAGTGATTATAAGCTTAACTTCTACTTATAAGATGTAGTGCTAGGATTAGTAGTAGAATCCTAAATTAGCTTATAAATTATTACTTTCTACTGCCTAAGTTAGGCGGTAGGCATAAGCATGAAGAGGTAACTTAAAATTCTAATTATTAACCAAAAAGTAAAAGTATACGTACTGTTAACAGATTAATTGCATATTATAAGAATTTGTTATAAATTAATTTTTGTAATATCTACCTGCTAGATTGATAAGTAACTTAAGAAGACTAAGTAAGCTACAAAACTCTTAATTTATATAGTTATAGTAGCTTTGCTTACTAAGTATAAATTAAATATTAAAAATGCTTAATTAGATTGCAGTAATTTATTTAAACTGCTAGGATTATAAAAGCAGTTGCTCTAGTATCTTATAAGGGCCTTAGTTAAGGATGTCTTTATAAAAATACTAATTAGTTAAGTAAGAATAAGACTTAAACTAGAATACTAGAGAAAAAGTAAGTAATTAACTATTACTAGTAAAGTAAGTTTGGACCTATAAGATTAATAAAAACAGCTTCTTTTCTAAACATAAGACGCAGGTTATTGTAAAAGATGATATTTTAAAAAAACTTAATTAATCTAATATATGCTACTACGTTAGTAGCTGAATTTTTTAGTGCAGCAATAGCTAATACCACTTAAAATATCTTAAAGATTAAGCAATATAATATGATAAAAGTATTCCTTAGTGCAATAATTATAGTTAATAAGTTAGTAATTTATAAAACACTAAATAGCTTTAAAAAGCCTAGAAGGTGTATATAGCTTAACTATGCACTTTACAAATTATAAGACTTGCTACTATTATATTAAAAGAAGTTCATAAGACTAATTCAAAATATTAAACTAATAACTTTACCAAAGAAACCCTGCCTATTCTTTAATAATAAAAAATTGTAGTTTTATTTTATACTTATAATATCCTACTGCTCTTTACAGAAAATTATAAGTAGAAAATGTTAAAACTTGAGTTAAAGATTAGAAATAATTACAAAGTATAAGAACAAGAATTAGTTAAATATTTTTCTTGTATTTAAGTAATTAGAATTTAGAAAAAGCAAACGATTACGCTTGTGTATAACACATATATTAATAAGATTACGAAAAAGTTTAAGCTAGAAGATAGTAGCTTTTTAAAGACTTTACTACTATAAGAGGAGATAATTAAGAATACTAGCAAAGCAACTAAGCAAGAAATTAAAGCTTACTTAAAAAGAGTTACATTAGTGCTGTACATAACTATAATGCTTTAAATAAATGTTGCTTACTTAATTTTAAAGCTTATACACTGACTTACAAACTCTAGTAATTAGCATATAAAAGCTTCTAAATAAAGAATAATATACTTCTATTAGACAAGATAGGATGCAATCTAATGTAGAAACTAAAGTAGCCTAGACCTAGTAATTGCAGATAATGCTTTTTTTGCAAATTATGAAGAAACTTATTAATTATTTTATTGATATATAGCAATTTTTTATAGTAGTGTAAGAATTTAAAGGGTAGTTTAGTAGACTATGGTAACTACAATAACAACTAAGGCTAATTTGGTTGCCTTTTAGCAAACTACTAAAAAGGCTATAGCTTTTAAATACTTCTTTTATAAGCTGTTTCTTAATCTAAAATAAGTTTGGATAGTCTAGTATAATAACTAATTAATATTTAGGCTTGTAGTTAGAAAAAGTAAGCATATTAGTACTTGTTTAAAACATATAACATCTAAAACATGTAGCTGTAGCAAGCATTTAATTAAAAACTATTTTAAATAAAGTACTTAGAAATAGTAATTGTGCTAGCTAATGGACTAACTTAGTTGCTTACTTAACAACAATTTAAGAAGTTTAAGTAGTTTTTTATTTTTTAGTAAGTTTAGCACTTAATTAAAAGTAATGTTAATTAGTAAGTAAAGAATTTATATTAAGCAGCAATAAATATGTACTAAGCTAAGTCTCCTTTTAATTACTTAGGTAGAGCAGGAGATTAAAAGCTAAACTAACGAAAAACTAAAAACTAGAACTAAGAATAAGATTACTAGTAAGTATTAGAATTATTATACCTGCTAAACTTTATTAGTAAGTCTTACTTAGCCTTTTAGGCTTTAGTAAGCTTAAGCGCGTTATTTACCATTCTAGCTTAGATAGCTAGGGTCTATAAGCAAGTAGTATAAAGATATAAGTTTAATCTATTACTTTTATACATAGGATAATAAGATAATTATTAGCTTACTCTAGCATACTTATACTTAAAAAATTATGTTGTATAGTAATTAAGGCAACGTTAAAGACAAGGGCGACTTAAATATAAAGTAGAAAAAGGCAGTATTCTATAAGCATACTATTTTTAAAAACTTAACATATATAAAAAATATTACTATTAATGTTATAGCTAAAGCTGTTGTTGCTGTAGCTATTGTGAATTATAAGCTAGCTGTCAAGTAGGCTATACTGTAGGTTAACTAGAATTATATACAGTATTATAAATCTTATATTTTTAACTAAAAGCGCTTACTGGAGTAAAAGTGGGCAGTAAGAGCTAAGTAGTCAAACTGTAAAATAATATCTTTTAAGCGCGGCAATTTTAAACAAAAGACTTTTGTGTAGAAAGCTTTCTAGTAAACATAACACTACTATTAATTTTTTTATAGTAAGCAATAATATTGTTAAGTAGCTTATGCTTATTAACTTAGTACTTATTATAGTTTTATTTCTCAAAAATTAGTTTGTAGTCTAAGCAAGAAGTTTAAATAATTTAAAATTGTATTTTTTATTTTTATCTATGGCTATAAAACAATCAGCAAAATTGTAATTGATAGTATAGCATATGTAAGATAAGCGAATACTAGAATAAGTGCTATCTTAACTACTTATTTTAACTTAATTAGAGCAGCGCTAAGAGTATAAACTATTAAGCATTTTTTTATAGAGCCCATTTATAAAATACATGAAAATATAATAAATTAGCAGCAATTTTTAAAGAGATTATAAGCACCTTCTTTTAAGTAGAAAAAGGTATATTGCACCTTATATATAGCTTAATAGGCGTATATAGGCTATTATTGTTATTATGTTACTAGTCTTTTATTGTTGCTTTGGTAGTAATTTACTTTAACCTTTTTTTTATTGTAGTTTAACGTCCTTTCTTAACCTAAGGCTATAAAAGACGTGTTCGTTTAAGACCTACAAGTAGCTACGTTGTTTTTTTGATATATATTATTTACAAGAGGGGTTCGTCTAAATGCAGGTAAGGCTTGTGGCCTAGTGAGTAGGTAGTAGAAGGGCTTGCGGAGACAGTAAGAAAAGGAAAAACGAAAAGGCACCTAAGGCCTAGCTCTTAATAAGATAATATTGTAGTTAGGGTTGTTTGCAGCGTAGGGCTAGCTATAGTGTACATATTTATATATAGTATAAATATAAGACTTTTCTTTAGTAGGGCAATTCTTACACTTGTGTTAGCTTATGTAGTAAGGCTTACTATAAAGCTAGTAGGCTATTTTAAGGCACTTAGCCTTATTATAGCTAAAGCCTTAGCACTTTTTGCATTTTTGCTCTAACATTATTCTTTTAATAACTTAAAGCTTTTTTGCTTGAAGGCTTTCTTCTAAAATAAAGAGCTATTTTCTAATAGTCTTTTTAAGCTTCTTTTTCTATAGCAAAGGCAACGCAAATTATTTTAAAGTTTTAGTTTTTTTCGCTTAAAAAGTACGCTAGAGAGATACCATATAACAGTTAATCTTTCAGTAAAAGTTTTGATTGGTTTTAAAGAATAGTAAAACTATAGTTTGTAAGTAGTTTCTAATAACTACTTTAAACTATAGTATAATAAGTTGTATAGTTTAAAAAGTTGTACTATCCTCCTAAATATATTCGTTTTCTAGAAGGTATTTCTTAGTAAAGGCAAGTGTAGTAGTTGTTACTTTCTTACTTTTAGAGAAGAGCGTAACCAAAGCTACTTTAAGAAATTAAACTTCTTTTTTAGTAGTGAAGGCTAGGATAAAAGCGTCTTTCAGCTTGAGGGCGTTATAAGGTATTAGCGTCTTATTGACTAGGACTAGTTATTGATCTTTTAGGCTTGTTCTTTAAGTTGTCTTTTTTTTTAAATAATAGTCTATAGTTAGTTATTGTTACTAGCTACTATAGCGTAGGTAGCTTAGGCTAGAAAAGTGAGTTTTTAATTAGTTAGTTTATAATTAGTTAGTTTGTAGTTAGTAAGTCTGTAGTATTTTAATCTTAAGACAGTTTTTCTAGGCATTTAACCTTCTTTTTAAGTTCTCTCAACACGTTTAAGAGAGAGGAGATTTAATCTTCTAGTATAGCAGTATTTTTTTTATTTAATTTGCTATTTTCTATGTAGTCTCTAAAGACTTCTTATAGGTCTAGTACACTAGTCTGCTAAAATAAGTTGTTTTTAGCTAAATTAGCTGCTTAAAATTAATTTTAAGAGCCTCTTGAACTAAATTTGCTTTTAGTGTCTTTTGTAAAAGAGGCATCTTTGGCGTAGGTCTAATAAAGGGAGAAAAGTTGCTCTTTGTATAATTGTAAGTAGGCCTTATAGGCTCTACTATGTTGTCTTTTAGGCAGGGCGTAAAGTCTCCTATCTTAATTTTAATAAGATTTATTAGCGTCCTAGGGCGTTGCTTATCTCCTCCTAGCTCTTTTAAGGCTTGTCTTTTTTATTATTATTTTGCTATTCTTAATAAAAGATATCTTGTTAAATTAGAGATTTAAGATTCTTAATTTCTATTAGTTCTTGTTGTCTTGGCATTAGGGTTAATGCTTCAAAAGATCTTACCGCGTGGGATTAGAGAGAAAGGCTTTTCTTGTCTCCCTAAAGCACTGCAGCGCCCTAGCTGTAGGCTTTGAAAATAATTGCAATTGATTTCTCATAGTCGTTTCCCTTAAATCTAGCTGTTTCTAAGTAGTTTCTAGAAAAGTTGATGTTAGTGTAGTAAGTGTTACTTTAACTTTTAAATAAGCTTTTAAACAGTCTTACCTTAAAGCTAGCTTTTATTTTTAGTTAGGCTCTAAGTTTAACTAAATTTTAAGTTTGAGCTTAACAGCAGACCTATTTTAATAACAAAGTTAATTAGTTTTTAAGCTAAGCTACTAGAAGTTTAAAGATACGTATACAGATTAAAGAGTAGAAGTAATAAACTCTTATAATCTTAAAGATTAGCTACTTACTAAATTATATTTTTTAAAAAGCTTTTACGCGCGTAATACTTATACTTAGCATTATTTTTACGCTGCTAGCGCAAGCTTTCTAAGCAACAATTACACTTTAAATAATAACTTTCTAAGCGACGCTTATGCTTATTGCTGCTACGGGCAGACGATACTAGAAAGATTAACTGCTTAGGTAGAGAAAGAATAGTAAGAACAAGGCTTACTATTTTAATAGTAATAGGAGTACGTTAAAGATTAGAAAGACTTAGTAATTGATGTTTTAGTAAGACTAAAGGTTTTAGAAAGAAAGCAGACGTGATTGGTATTTGTATTTATTGCGCACAGACTAATTACGTAATATTTAAAGTCTATTTACTATTTTAATGTTATATTAGAACTAAGCTGCTTGCTTAAGTAAAACAACATTACAATATTACGACAAAGATAAAAGGTTAGAGAGTAGGACTAATATTATGAGAAGACTTCTTAATTAACATCGTTAATTGAGTAAGGATTAACTCCTTGCTTATAGTTTAAATTAATAGATTCTTACTAACCTAGGGGGTGTATTAGAGTATCGACACGCGGATCACCCTATTAATTAGGTAATCCTAGTAAGCTGTTTACGTAACGGCTTTGCTAGCGTCTATATAAACGGGCTAGATTATCTTATGTCTCTTTAGTAGTTATTGGAAAATTTGTTGTAGCACTTAGTTGATTAATACACTTACTTTCTACTTAGGTAATTAAGCAATTGCTCCTTCTTAGCTTCTATAGATAATTTTACAGTATTATGCGTTTAAATAGATTATATGCTAAGTTCTTTTTAATTAATAATACTAGAAATATAGTCTCTATTATATCTATTTTATCTCTATATTACCCTGCGCAGATAATTATAAATAAAGCCTCCTACTAAAGCTTAGATAGAGAAACAGCAGGCAATATATAAGTGCATATAATTTCTAATATATAAGATAGCAAATCTAGAGCGGCTATAATAAGATATAAATAAGAAGCTGCGCAGTTAAATGTAATAATTAAATCTAGAAACTTTAACATGCTGTATATGAATAATAGTAACAAAGACTAGATAGCCTAGATAAACTAAATGTTTACGCATGTAGTTTAACAATCTAAGAACCTTACAAGGAACTATAAACTTAGTAATTTTTCAATTATAAGCAAAATTAATTGTTAACTGTTATAAAAAAAACTATTCAAAAATTTTTGATAATAGTGGAATCTCTATACTATGTACAAAACTATAGACAAGAAAGTTTAGCCTATTAATATCCCTTAACAGGAGATACTAATAGAATTTAGATAAGAAGACTAGAAGAAAAAGGCAAAGAAACAAAAGCTTTTCTAACAAAGTATTTGCAATGCTAACACAGGGCTATATAACTCTTTATTTAAACTAAGATATACTACTTTCTTACAAGAAATAAGGCCTACTACAAAACATGTAAATAAACTATACATTAGAAATTTACTCTAGCTTATAGAGAAGGACATATTTATATTTATGCTCCTTAACAGAGAAGGAGCTCTTTTACAGCAATTAAAGGAGTTAGGAAGGATTTATTCTAAGATATGCCTGCTATACAAGATACAGATAATACTATATAAAGCTTAGTAGATGTAAGGCTTTGCTCTTCTAAAAGCTTTAACATTATAACTAGTAGATATAGTTAACATCTACCTAAATTAAGGAACATAAAGAAAATATTATAGTTGGTACTGTAATCTATAGCACTTAGTACTAAAAAAGAATAAAGACGTTTAATAGATTAGCAATATGCAAAAGATAAATGTAGTTACTATGTTAAATATAAACTTACTACTAATAGGAGATATGTTCTTTTAAAAATCTTTAGAGTATAAGAGTTTCTTACTTATAAGTTTATTCTCAGAATATAACTAAATTACACTTTACTTAAAAAGCAGAGATATTAAAGTATCCTTAATACCTATAAGGCTTATACAGTCGTGTATAATAGCTATATACGCTACTAAGTCTATAGTAGTATTGTAATACGTTATAATAACTCTTTTAAATACTACTAGGCTAATACTATGTTTCTTATAAATAACAATCATATTTGTAGGACTAAAGACTTATTATAACATAGAAAAATTAAAGCTAAAAGTACAAAGTTGAATCCTTAAATATATTATATAATTTAAGAAAGTGTTAGCTAATATAGAATAAGCTAAAGGTACTATATTAAGAAAAAGGTGTTACTTTATTATAAAAAGACTTAGAGGTGGTAGGCTATAAAGCTAGTTCTTAAAGCTACTATCCTAACTAAATAAAACTTGAAAAGATTATATACTAGCTACTATACAAGAATAAGAGATAAGGGTAATTATTTATAAGTAAATGCATCTACTATTTTATATAGGTAAAAACTTTATCAAGATTACTAAACCTCTATTTGCACTCCTGCAAGACAATACTTTGTTTAGATAGAGAAATGCAAAAGACACTTTAATATATACGCTAAAATAGACTATATATAATGCACTTGCACTTACAAACCTAGACTAAACTAACACTAAAAACTTTAAATATTCCTAATAACTAAAATTTGTTAAGATAGTGCAAGAGCTTGCGTAGAGCAACATAAAAATAATAATAAATCATACTTAGTATAGTTTTAAAGCACTCTATAGTTAGTATAAAAAAGTAATAGCAGTCCTGCAAGTTAATATACAAAGCTGTACTATAAGCTCTTAAAAAGTTTTGTTCTTACTTCTACAGTGTTTATTTTACTATAGAAACTAACGCGGCAACTTTTATTACTTAGCAAAATTGTTTGTTAACTAACAATGTAGGATTAGTTTTATTAATAAGTAAATATTAGCAATCCTTTTGTAGAACTTTAACAGTAAGACTAATTAAAACGTGTTTAACAGCAATTGCTAGCCTATAGCTAGCAACAAGATTGCGATAGAGGTAGAGGAGGTAGAGAAGGGTAAGAACACGTATGTTACTGCAGCAGGAGCCTATAATACTTTATAAAAGCTCTCTGCCTGCTGCTTTTTACCTTTAGGATTTCTAACACTACATAGTACTGCATACGAACGACTTGTATACAAACAATACAATGCTTGGACTATTCTTCTCCCCGTTCGACACGAAGACCGATGGCTCACATCGAGTGAAGTTAGACCTCACTAGGTCACCATACGAGAAGCTGATAACAGTAAGTATATACTAAGAAAAAGGAATGTTATTGCAGATGCACTATTAAAGTATCTAAAGGCTAATAGTTAAAAGCTGTCTCTTAAACCTAAACAGAACTAAGAGAAATTTATTAGCTATTAAGAACAAGGAAGCTAGTGATAGTGGTTTAGGAGAACTAGATAATTAATTCTATCTATCTACTAGTGTCTAAGACGCTCTATATATACGAAAGAAATATTATAGTCTATAAAGATTATTGTAGAGTCTAGAGAAATACCTCCAAGCAAGACAATTGTTAAGTAGAGCTTAGATGCAAATATCTAAGCTTAGCGTAAAGTCTTTAAGCCTGAGCGTAAAGGCTCTAAGCTAAGCGTAAAAGCTCTAAGCCTTAGTACTTAGCGCTACGCGCTCTGCGCAGGCCTTAACACTTAGGCCTAAAGCCTAATAGCTAAGGCGCGTAACTAATATGTACAACACACCCCCTAAGTAGCTAAGACATTTAGTTAGCTATAAAAAGCTTTATATAGTTATAGCGCGTCTTGTAACGTGCGACGCACGTGCAGCCTAGCGCGTAGCACTAAAATAATAACAAATCTTTAAGCTTCTTAAGCTTAGTACCTAATACTACAATAGCTACTGTAAGTAATACTTAGAAACTTTCCCTAAATCTTTTAAAAGCAATACTAATTGCTTTCGTAAGTATTACTATATCTTTATATAGCTTTTTAAGCTACTATACACTACTCTTTACCTTTATACAGCTTTTAGCTTTATTTTAATACTATTTTTACTTAGTTACTAACTTTATATGAAAGTTAAAACTACAAAAAGCTACTACTGCCTACGCTACTGCCTGCGCCTCTGCGCGCGCTGCTGCCGCCTGTTACGAACCTAAGAAAAGAGAAAGTACAGACTATGTATAAAGAATAGAGGCAGGAAAAGATCCTAGACTACCTAAACAAAGAACAAGCCTTTGTGTGCTAATAGATAATACTACCCCGCAATAGGCACGTGATCCTACGGGCCTTGGCAGAAATCCTTTATAGGATAAGTTACATGCGTTCTACAATGTACTACAGAATCTTACAATATCCTATGTATAGAATAGTATAAGATTTTATAAAATAGCATAGAGTTCTTTAGAACAGTATAATACTCTCTTAGTAAATAGTAGTGAGTATTTAGCTCTTGTAGCTTAGTGTGTTAAACTTTAAGTATAATTCAAAAATTACTTAATTCTTCATTTCTTTATATTATTATTCTATTCTACTAAACGTGTAAATATAACTTTATATTATTACATTAATCTACTAATAATACCAGTACAACTTTTAACTATTCTACTTACTTGTTATAAGAAAACTAATATAAATTATTTATAAACAATTTTTACACTTAAAATACTCTTTAAATAAGTAAAACTATAATAAATAGCTTTATTGATATCCTAACTACAGGAATAACTACCTAAGCTAACAAGCTTAACACTTACTATAGTAATTATAATAAGCTTAAGAAAAAGCTATTTTAGGTTAATAAATACTTTTATATTTTATAAACCAATTTTAACAATAATAATATAGTTGTATAGGCCTCAATGTTTCTACAAAAAGTTGCTAAAAAAAAGCTAATTCTATTTTTTATTAATATGTAAGGATTACTATTTATGATAATAATAATAAGGTACTTATTAAGGACTAGGACAACTTGAAAATAAGAATAAAAAAAGAATATTAACTTTTTAAGAAATTTATAGTAGTAAAACAAAAAATATAAAAGTTGCAATAAACGCGCTCTATAGCTAACTTTAAAACAAAGTTTTGGCTTCGGCCTTTTAAGACAACCTTTTAATGTAACTATACATTTTGTAGACACCTTTTTAGTAAAAAAAGATTTATTGCTAATAACAGGTATCCGGGCTTATGCCCCCTTGTTCATTGCTAGCACGCAATTAGTGTGTCGCATGTTTAGACAGAAACAAAAATACGCAATATCCCTCTAACTAACTATCTTAACTAATAACCTTTTACTAATAACCGCAACTTCTGTTGTCTCTGTTGCTATCCCGGCGGTGTTGCAGTCGCGGCGTTTCTAGCATGCGCCTATACTTAGATGTAAACATATAATAACAGCGTCACTATCTAAGCACAGCTCTCTTATCTCTAGAGGCGACTTACAAAATCCTCCTGCTTATTAGTTTGTCCTAGCTGCTTAATAGCTGTTTTAACATGCTCTTGCTCCTTATAAAGCTACTGTAAGGTCTCTTTACTAAAGTTACATTCGCGCAGGAGGAGATTAGTAAAATAACATACTATTACTACACCTAAACTATTAACATGTGCAACATATTCAATAAACTTGCTGCTAAATAAGCTTTTTACAACTTTTATTGTAACTTTAACATCTATAATACTAAACGCATTAATAAAGTATTAATAAATAATAGAATTTAACCTCTGCGTCTACCTAATTACTATAAAAGCTACTACTAACAGCTTTTCTTTAACTAACTAAGATTGTAATCTACTACTATAGCTTCTTATATAGTAACTTAGTAAAGTTTAACTTTACTTAATATAAGCTATTAGTCTTTGTATTAAATAAGAAGAAAAATAGTCTAAGCATTATATTATTTATATACAAGTTGTTTGTATACAGTACTATATAGTATAAAAAATTCTAAAGGTAAAAAGCAGCAGGCAGGAAGCTTTAATAAAGTATTATAGGCTCCTACTGCGGTAACGTACGTGTCCTTACTCTTCTCTACCTCCTCTACCTCTATCTTAGTAGAGGGCAGCTGCTTTTTACTTTTTTAGAAAACCCATTTTGACTACAACAACAACCACTACCTTTAATACCTTAAAAATAAAAACAAAGTTTAAATAGTACTAGATAGTTATTAAATAGAATATTAACCCTTTAAGATAGATTTAATAATAAGATCTTATACTAGCTATACAAATACAATTTTTGCAAAGCAGAGCTACCTTAAATATACTTAATAAACTTATAGCTTAAGCTATCTAAGTAAATAACAATTCTTATAAGCTAATGTTAGAAGAACAACTATTTATACAGGAAAATTATATCTTTAAAAATATAAATGCTTAACTCCATTAAGCATTTTAACGTCTATACTCTAACTAAAGTTAATAATAAAATAACATCCCTAGAATTTCTAGACATTATATAACTAACAGCTACAAGACTTTGCACTTTAAAAACTTTAATAAAAAACTTCGAAAGAACAAGTTTTAAAACAACAAAACTATTAAAAAAAATTACCTGCTATATATATAGTAAAAAATGTTACATAAAATAAGATTATAAAAGCTAAAGCAAAGTAAATTAATAGCTAAACGTTATTTACTATATAGTAATTAAAAACAATTTAAAAGTAAAATAAAACATTATTATTCTGCCTACGATTATGGTCTAAGAATAAGACAAGGCAACTATTAAAGGGCTAAAGAACTTAACTACAATTATACTAAAAGAAACTTTAAACAAAGACGTCTTAGAAATAATGCAAAAAAAAGCGACTTTAAATAACTAAACTAAGTATAGCAAGATATCTAAGTTTTTAAAAGCTATTCATTCTCTAGAATAATTAATAGGAAGTAAGCACCTTAAACAAACTATAGTTTTTAAAAAAAGATTAATATTCCACTAGAATAACTTAGACAACTAAGAGAGAAATCTACGAAACTTTAAAGTTAAATACTTAAAGAATACACTTAGTTTATAAACCTATATAAAAAACTGTAAAAAAGAAATTACTTTGATAGCTAAATTAGGAAATTAACGAATTTTTTATGAGAAAAAGTAAAAAATACTAAAGTATTATAAGATAAACTTACGTATTAGCTCTTAAACTAGGAAAAAAAAAAGATTAATAAAAAACTCGAGGCAATACGCTAAAAGTATAAGGCATAAGAAGTTAGCTGCAATAGCATATACTATTAGATAGATCTGCGTAATCTAGAACACGTAAAGTAATTATAAAAAGCATATAAATATAATAACGGCACTATTTACTATTTAAATAAGTATAGATTAGGAAAGGTTCCTAAGAAACTAAAAAGAATGCTTAGGTGCAAATATCTATAGTATAACTACCTTAATAACAGGTGCGCAGTATTTATATAAAATAAACAATATAGCTTATACTTTTAAAAACATAATAATCTAGAAGAATCTCTGCGAATATATATTACGCAGCAGAAGAATTATAGAAAAAAACTTATATATAAAAGTGTAATTAGCCTTTATAGCACACGTTCATTAATATTAAATGTATACTTCATATAGTTGCTAAGAAGTTCTATAAGTTTAGCACACAGTTTTTTTTAAAAAATGCCTAATATACTTAAAACTACAAGAAAAATTAATGTAGTAAATTTCTTGAGCATCTTTAAGCTTCTAGTTAAGCTTAAAAAACATTAAATAATAGTAGTAGTAGATTTTAGCTCTTAAGCTAACTTTATTTCCTCTTAAGTAGTATAAGTAACAGGTCTACAAATAGTAAAGACACAAGAACTATACCTACTATATGTAGCTAAGAGTTAGCCTATGCTAGGGAAAACAACTATTATACAAAAAATTAACAATATAACGCTTAGCATTTAAGAATATAAGAAAAAGTTAGACCTAGACGTCTTTAAACTAGCTATCTACAATATTATATTAAGAATTTTTTAGTAATAAAAGCACAATTCATAAATTAACTTAAAGTTAAAAAACATCTTATTAAAGTGCTGTAGACTAGACGTAACTATAAGCTTGGCTACGTATTTAGCAACTATAATAATAAATCAAAATAAAATTTACAATATTACTAAATAACAGCAAACCTTAACTAAGAATAGCCTTATAACACAAGAGTTTAACTTGATAGATACTGGTAAGGCACTTTTAAGTTACAAAGTTAAAGTTTTAAAGTAACACGTAACTCTGAATATCCCAAAAAAGTAAAAAGAATCTTAGCACTTCTTTATAAAAGTAGTAGATAGTAAAGCCTTACTAAGATACTAACTTTTCAACTATAAAATTACTCTCAAAGAAGAGAAAACTCTGCTTTCAAAGCTAATTTATTGATTAAAAGAAATGTAACTTAAAGAACTAAAGACTAAGCTAGATAGAAAAAAAAAACATTAGACCTTTAATATTACTAGTAAAATTATCTATACTTTTTATACTAAAAAAGAATAGGCTACTAAAAATATACTTTACTACTAGAAATTTGACAACATTATAGTAAAGGATTAATACTTATTATGAAATATTATAATAATTTAAGATTAATTATTTTATACTGAAGCTTTTATAGCATTAGACCTTTGAGATAAAGATTAATTAATTGAAAGAAAAAAAAGAAAAAAAAAGAAGGCAGCATTTGAAATATAATATTAACACTATAAGTACACTATTATACTATTTAAGCTTATAACTACCTAAGCAATATTTTAAAATCTTATTAATAATATATTAAGAGTATATTTTAACATCTTTGTTAAAGTATACTTCAATAATATTTTTATCTACTTTAAGAACTTAAAAGATTATGGAGAATACGTCTATATAGTACTAAGGTGCCTAGACTAATTTAACCCTTGACTTAATCTAGAGAAATGCTAATTTTCCAAAATTAAATTTACATTTTCTAAATATATAGTAGAAATATAAAAACTATAAATAAGTAAAAAAAATGCAAGTAGCTAAAGAATAGCTACAACTAATAATAGTAAAGAAATGTATTGATTCTTAAAATTCTTAAACTTCAACTAATAATCTATTAAAGACTACTTTTAGATTACTATTCTATTAATAAGACTTATAAGAAAGAAGATAATTTGAAAAAAAGCAAAAAAAAAATAGGAAATGCTTTTTAGACGCCTAAAAAAATAAGCATAAAACTATAATACTTTTACATATTTTTAGTAAAACAACTATTACACTTTAAAACTAATGCATTAGACTCTACACTAGAAGGCTATGCTAGTTAGCTGTAGGAAGGTAAATAGTACTTTATTATGTACTATTTATAGAAATCCTCTAGACTAGAAGAATAATATAACGTTCATAATTAGGAGCTATTAGCTATTATGACATGCTTATAGTATTAGAGAGTATACACAAAAAGCTACTAAGAACTTATAATATTTCTAGATTATAAGAACTTAGTTAACTTTACAACTACTAAAGTACTTAACTAATAGTAAGTAGAATAGTTAGTATTACTTAGATAAAACAAGTTTAAAATTATATATATACTAAAAAAAAAATAGTAGAGCAGACGCTCTTAGCTAGAAACATAATATTATAGGATTTAAAGAAATTATTAATACTACAATACTTAAAATAAAAAATGATAGATCATTAAGACTGGTAAAAACGCTAAACGCAATCTTATAAATAACACACAATACACTAAAAAAATTATAAAAGGTAACTATTTAATAACACTATAATAACTTTATATATAGTGACCCTAGTATTACTTAAACTATAAAACTTATTGAAAGAAATTATAAGTTTCTATGAATAAAAGATAAACTTACATTTTTTATTGCTAAGTGCGTAGACTGTTAGAATATTTAGTATAGTACTTACACACCTTATAGAGAAATATAAGTAAGAAAGCTACTTAATACACTATATTTAAACATCTTTATAAACTTTATTATAGGACTACTAGTCTTAAGAAACTTTATCACTAAAGTATTTTAGAATATAATTCTTGTAGTAGTTAATTAGTTTATAAAACAAGCAGGGTTAATTACTTTTTTAAGAAAATTTATAGCAGTACAGCTGGTATATATTAATAATAATTAAGTTATTTAACACTATAGTATACTAAGGTTAGTTATTAGTAATAAAGACAAGCTCTTTACTTCCAACTTTTAGACAACATTATTAGCTATAATTAAAACAAAATGAAAGCTATTTACAGCGTACTATATATGAACAAACAAACGAGATAAATAGATAAACTACATAATATTAGCATATCTTAAAATATTTATTAATTAATAGCAAAATAACTATGTATTAATACTACTTGTAATATAAATAGTATATAACAACAAAATCTTAAAATTTTTGAAATAAATACTATTATACGGAATCTATGAGAGACTCTTGAATCTTTGTATATAAATATTTTTAAGCTAAAAAATAAAAGCAGCTATTACTACGGCTAATAAGCTAAAAACAGTTTACAATTTACTTAAAACAAAACTTAAAAAAGCTTAATGCTAAGGCATTTTATGAATTAACTAAAAATAAAAAATAGCACTTTAGCTAAAAAAAATAAAAATAAAGTATATTTGCTTATAAAGAATTTTTGCACTGACTAACCTAATAAAGAACTCAATAATATTAAGCTTAAACTATTTTTAATCTTAAATTAGAAAAAACTAGTTATATATACACTTAACCTCCTACTTAATGCAAAATTCTACCTAAAATTATATAGCAATATATCAAAACTGGTAGACTTAGAAATACTATTACAGAAAACCTTTGACTAAAAAAAATTATCTTTAAAATTAAGAGGATTTTCATACACTAAGCATAGAACAATAGCAAAAAATATTCAGTTAAATAATTAGAATACCTAAATAGTAAAAGTATATAAAAACAAAATGTAGACTTTAAAATTAATTACTAACTACTTACATAGTACTATGTAACTTACCTAAGAAGTTGTGAAAAATTAAATTACTTTCTAGATAAATAAATAAAAACGTATACTAATCTAACAACAGCGTACTAGTTATTAGGCTACTCTTAAGAATACTAACTTTATAGTTAATATCCTCTACAGCTTTTAGGGCTTCTATCTTCTTAATAAAGTTTTATAACTTAATTATTAATTACTACTTATAATGCGCTAGTACTTTATACTATTTTTCAAAATAATTTTTCTTTACACGCGCTACTAACAACACTTTAAGTATAACTACTTTTACTCTATTAGCTTTAAACTTTTACTGCTTTAATTAAGCTAACTTTTAGTTTAACTAAAAATAATCTAGCAATAGTACTTTAACTAAAACATACTATTTTACTTTATTTTTATAATCATTCTTACATGCGTTCTTTAATAAATTTTTTTAATATAGTAGACTTTTCTTAATATAATATTAATAAGTAATTATAATAACTTAACTAATACTGTTTATGTAATTACTTAGTACGTAATAATAAGCAGTAATATAGAAAACTATTAAGCTAGTTTAAAAAGATAAGAATGTAGAAAAGAAGGATACTGTTATACACTTGAATGAAGAGAAAGCATAAAATATATATAAAGAATAGAGGTAGAAAGAGATCTTAAACTGCTTATGTAAAGGACAAGCCTTTGTGTGCTAATAAATAATACTACTTTATACTCGGCACGTAAACTTACAGGCCTAAGCAAAAATGCTTTCTAAAATGAGTTATATGCGTCTTATAATGTGCTATAAAATCCTATAATATTCTATGCATAGGATAGTGTAGGATTCTGTAGAATACCGTAAGATTTTATAGGTCAGTATAATACTCTCTTAGTATATAGTAGTAGGTATTAAGCCTTTATAGCTTAGTGTGTTTAACTTTAAGTGCAATTCAAGGATTATTTAATTCTTAACCTTTGTATGTTATTATATTATTCTACTAAACGTGCTAACACAACCCTGTACTATTACATTAATCTACTAATTATGCTAGTACGACCCTTGTCTATCGCACTCACTTATTCTAAGAGAACTAACACAGATTATCTACAGAAGATCTTTACACCGCCCTACTGCCCTTACCCTTACCGCTGCCGCTACTGCTACCTAAGCTAGTAGCGCAGCTACCCTTAAAACCTACTTTTTACGCATAGTTAACTAGTACTGCTTTAAGTATAGTATTAGCGTGCACATCTAAAAACGTGTAGGCAAGGTTAAAACCTTAGTTAAGACCGCCTATAAGGATAAGACCATAGCAGCAACTCCTAGGCGCTAAGGCAAACTTAATATATATTATAATATGCTCTATTTTAACTATATTAGGAGCGCTTTATTTAATAGCTCTAATAGAACTTATTAAGATAAAGCCTTAAGCTGTAAAACGCGCGACTAGCAGTGCTCTTATAAAAAGACTTATAAAGTTCTATATATACTTCCCTATTGATTTCTTAGCTTAGACTAATAAATAAACTTTTAAACAACTATATTTTTAATTAAAAAGCTTCTTGCTAAGCTGAAAGAATAACGCTATTATAAGCACTTTTCTTATTTTTATTTAAGTTCTCTTATAATAACAAAATGATAGAGTAAGCAGGCTAAAAAGCCTACAATCTACTGTTTACATCCTTTTTAAAAAAGGTAGCTAAGAAGAAGAAGTCTAGAAAAAACTTTAAGAGTAAAAGTAAAAAGAACAAAAGTTAAAATAACAAGAAAAAGCTTACTAGCCTTTTTAATAGTTTCCTTGCGCGCCGTCTGCGCGCTAAAAAGCTATTAAACAAGCTAGTTAACCCCTTAGTTACCTAAAAAATTATTAAAAGGAAGTCGTTCTTTTAGAATTCTATAAGTTTCTTAACCGTAGAAGGCTAATCTACTTTGATAATTAAATATCTTTCTTATTTCTTTTATAGTTCTTCTTTTTTACAATCTTTTATAAGACACGCGTTTTATTCTAAAAAGCTCCCTAAAGTGCTTAGGTTCTTACCTTAATAAGTACTTCGTAAGTCTGTTAGCTAGCATTTTAGCAGTTAGCAAACACTTAATTTAAAATAAGCCTTTAGCATATTTCTAGCAGAGCTACATATTTTATATATTAACATAATAGAGCTTAGTAGTAATACTTTCTTAATTTCTAACAACTAGGCGTAAAGTTTGCTAGTTGTTACAAAAGATCTTCTAAGCTTCTAAGACTACAAGCTTATGTTCTTTAAATAGCCTTTTAAGCGCTATAAACTTTTTTACTATATACTCTAGTGCGAGGAGCTTAGCTTTAGAAATTAAAGTTGTAACTATAGCCTAATAAGCTGCTTTCTAAATAATTAGACCTCTAAAGAGCATAATAATATAGGTTTAAGAAAATTACTAAGTCTCTAAATTGTCTACAGAAAATGCGTCTCTATATATAGTTAGCTTCTTACTATTATTATTACTGTATACAATTTCCCTACGCCTTGAATAATAGAGGTATTATATATAATAGTCTACAGCTTTTATATAAGCTTCTAACAAGGTATTTTAATACTGAAAAAGCTTAGAAACTGCGTAGGCAGTATTAAAACGCAGCAAAATAGCTGTGTACAACACACTACTAACTCGCTCTTATTAGGCCTTAATTTAAAGCTTTTAGGCCTTTTTTAGATTTCTAACTAGCTTTTTTAAAAGTAAAAAAGTTTGAAAAATCTACTAAGGGCGTTTCAATTAAGTTTTCTGGTAACTTTGTTAATATAAGAATTGTGTAGTAGCAATATTGCGCGCTTCTTACAATCTCTTACAATCCTTATCCCTAGAAACTAGCTTTAAGGCAGACTATACGCACAGAAGAAAAGCTAGTTAAAAGATAGCTTGTATTTAGAGTAGAGAATAGCAGACACAGACCTAGAAGAGGCTAAGTATACAAGCAGCTATATAGTAGAGGAAGAGGAGCTAGTGCTAGCTTAGTAGATGCTAAGCCTAGTGCTACGCCCAGCTAGTACTAGTGCTTGCTAAGTAGTAAAGCAGGTCTCTATCTCTAGCTACAAACTTTAAATCTAGCTTATAACGTGTGTAATGATAATTAGATAGAGGCTATGTCCTTTTATATGCCTCTCCTTTAAAAAAAAGCAGTAGCTAGTTCTCTAGCTACAGTTGCTAGTACAAGGGAAAACAAAAAAGAAATTATAATTTAATAGAGAAAGAAAAAAAGGAAAAAGCTTCATGTAAATTACTAAACTTAATAATCTTTTTAATTTACTTTATAGTTTGTATAAAGCTACGCATGTTTGCGCAGTTTTTTACACAAAAACACACCTGTAAGCTATTTTCTACTACCTTAACCCTGCAGCGCGAAATCTAAGACAAACAGTGTTCTTATAATATATAATAAAAAGTGTTTTTGAGTTACTAACCAAAAGAAAGTTTGCTATTCTAAGTATAATTGATAGAGTATTAACACGTGAATCACCCTGTTGATTAGGTAATCTTAGTAAGCTGTTCACGTGATGGCCCTACTAGCGTCTATATAAACAGGCTAGATTGTCTTATATCTTTTTAGGAGTTATAAGACACTTTGTTGTAGCACTTAGTTAATTGATACACTTACTTTCTACTTTAGTGATTAAACAATTACTCTTTCTTAGCTCCTACAGTTATAAGCCTAGCTGCTTAATAGTAGTATTAATTCCTACTGCGCAATTAGCAAGCTAGAAGGTTAACTATTTAATTATTACCCTACTCTCCTCTACTTACCTACAGCACGGCTAGTAGATCGCTAAGGCTGCTGTACCTCTTATCTACTTAATTATACAATTTATTTCTACTAATCTATTATACAACTTACAGGCTACTATTATCGTTAATAAAGCTACTAACTAACTACTCCTATACTTACTTAAAAGATAATCTATGTTGTAATCCTATAAAGTATTTTACTAAGATAGACCTCTCTAATATACTACTTATTGCCTTAAACGTAATCCTTAAGGCTTAATTTGACTAGCTAACCTAGTTTGCTCTATTAGAACTGCACAAATTAGAAAAAAGCATTTAGAATTAAGTTAATCCTAATCTCCTAGACGTGCGCTTGATAGATTACTAGAAGCTTTAGTATTCTAAGTTTTCTAAAAATATTAAAAAGCCTGTTGCTTTACTACCTAGCGTAAGCGCTTAAGAACAAGAGAACTACAAGATTACTTAACGCAAATTCAAGGCTTCTATAATTAATACAAAGTATAAAAAGAAGAATTATAATAAGCTAGTTAATAAGTACAAAGTACATACTACTTAATAGATAAAGAAGGTTACTAAAATTACTAATGTTAAGTACTCAATTAGCAACACTGTATATCTAGACCTATATTCAAACGCTTTTATAAGTATAATTACTTAAAACCTTCCTAGCTTTTAAGCCTTAGTAAAGATGTAAATAAGGATCTTACTCCTCTAGATTAAAATACTTAGTACTTAATTAAGACGTAATATAGATTATACTTAAACAAGGCTTACTTAAGATAAATAGGCCCTAAACGTTAGTCTACTAAGTTTTCGCTCTTGTACTAATAAGTAACATTCTACTTACTTTTTAAAGTTGTTTAGCTATTAGTAGTTACTAATTTTTTAGACGCCTAAGGCACTAGAATTTTACTAGACTAGTTACGCAAGAAGCGCAATAAGCTATTTTAAGTAATAGCTCTTAGTAGAGCTTAATTAACTTTTAATATTTTAAAAAAGAATGTTTGTGTTTTGTTGTAAGATTAGTAAATTGCTTCTTTGAAAGAAAAAGAACAGGCAGTATTCTAAAGTAAATATAAATTAAGGCAAGCTTCATAATTATTAAATAACGTAATATTAACTGAAAGAGTAAGTTATTATGCTTTTGCCTTTAGAAACTAAGTAAGCACTCTTAAACACTACGTGACTACTTTTAACTTTAAGCTGTAGTTATAGGATTAAATCTGACTAATAGGATACTAGTATAACTAATAGAAACGATTAAAAAAGAATTGTTAAGCAATAAAATAGTAATAGATAAATAGTACTTTATACCTGGATTAAGTAGTAAAGCTAGAAGGCTAGCACTAGCAGATTAGGTGCTAATAAACTAAGTAGAGCGTACCTTAGCTTATTAGTTTTAGCACTAATTAACCTATAAGACGCTACGAAAGAAATTAGTCTAAATATATTCAGCGCAGCCTTTACTTCTTATACAATGTCTTTTTATATATTTATAGATTAGGAAGCAGTAGTCTACTTAGTTAATAGTATAGATTAACTAGTACTAGGCACGTATTGTAAATGCATTAAAGATAAGACTGTTAAAGCAAGCACTTAATTTATTTTAGTTGCTAGAATAAGAAATAAGCTGCTGAAAAACGTCCTGCATAGTGAGGCTAGCTCTAAGATAGCTAATTTTCTGCTTATTAATGTTAAGCTTGTACTAGGTTTTTACGTCAATATTGTCTCTAAAACACAGCTTAAGCAGGCAGTTATCTTGTATTTAAGATATAATTATACTATAAGATTTAGAAGAATTATGAAGAATATTTTAATTTTTAACTTAAAGTATTACTTTAATTTCTAATTTATTCAATATAAGTAACTTTTTTTATTATATTACTTAACTACTGCTTGGACACACCATAGCATAATTAAAGAAACTTGAAATAAGTAATAGTAAAAAGGATCTATAGCATTAATAATTAAGCTACTTAGGACAAGAAGCTATTAAAGCTCTAGTCTACTTAGCGCAGAACATTAAAATTATAAGCAAGAAGCTATTAAAGTATAATCACTATATAATAGTTCTTACCTTACAAGTAATTTTACAACAACTAAAAAAAAATCTTTAATATTTTAATAAACTCTTAGAACATTTGTTTAATTTCTTAACTAGTTAACTACTTAAAAAATAAGCACTAATTAATTAAAGAAAACTAGTTAGGCAAGCTATATAATTATAATATTCAGTGAAAGACACTAAGTAATATAATACCTATTATAAAAGGCTTTACTATAAAGATTAAGAA
The DNA here is from genome assembly GCA_009289805.1 of Alternaria gansuensis. Taxonomy (NCBI): domain Eukaryota; kingdom Fungi; phylum Ascomycota; class Dothideomycetes; order Pleosporales; family Pleosporaceae; genus Alternaria; species Alternaria gansuensis. The sequence continues at coordinate 166,366 of WBOK01000086.1, read as the reverse complement.
AAAATAACAATAAAAGATTATAGAAATCTATAAAAACAATAACACTCCTACACTGCCTTAGAGAGGGCAATTTAGATATTAGAAATAGCTAATAAAAGAAAAAAGTATAATTATAACACTACTGCTATAAACTTATAAACCTAATAGCTCAGTAAAGAGAACTAGCTAAAAGCTAATTATAAAAGCTATTAACCTGCGCATAAGTGTAAATCTACTAGCTAAGCTCTAGCTAGTAATTATAGATACAGCAGCTTACTTGCATAACATAAGCTCTTTTAAAATTTACAGCTACTAATTTCTTAACTAGGGTCTGAAAGAATATTTTGTGAAATATTTCTTATACTATCAACTACCTAAGATTAGATATTAGACTGCTAATCTACGTTAAGACTAGAGTAGAATTTGCTTATACAGCTGCCAAGCCTATCTATAAAATAAAGAGAGAGTAGCTAGACGTAATTATTTAAGATTTAGAGTTAATTTTGAAGGCTATATTAGTTACTTAGTTTGTTATCAGGCCTCTAACATATACTATATATAGGTACTAACTCTTAATTAAGTATATACTTCTTATTAGACAATTTTTTAATAAATACTTGTTTTATAAAACAAATTACAAAATCAGATACTAAAAAATCAAGTAAGTAAAATTGTAGAGATTTCTTATAATAGTAAGCTAGTTAATTTCAAAGACAATATATAAGTCTTACTAACTTTTTAAAGTAAAGTAAATTAAGAAATATAGCTAACTACTAAAAACTTTAAGAATAATTTATTTACTATGTTAAGTAGTAAAGAAGGCCTATTTACTAAGTATAAAAGTAGATTAGAAGACGCTAAGCAAAAACAGGATAAAGCTAGTACACTATTAAGAGTTTGCTTAAATTAGTAGTAAGATACTAGTCTTGCTACTCTGAAACTTACTTTCAAATTAAAGACTCTAGAGAGCAATAATGTAATTAACTGTAAAGTATTTAATAGGTAAATAGTAGTGCGCTTACCAAGAAGAGCTAACGTATTAATATTTAGAAGAAAATAGCTTTCTTTATATAAAGTTACAACTTATTTATAGTTTAATTTTTTAAGCTTAAAAACTTTAATGCGCTGGCTAATTGTAATAGAACTTTTGCTTAGAGCAAGTAAGTTATAGACAGTAGATTATATTGTAGCCAAAAATTTCAGGTTTTAAATAGTAATTAAGTTAAGTAATTTTAAGCTTAATCTTCCCTTATAGAATGTAGTAGTAGAATTATAAGCAAAAGCTTAAATTAGCTTATAAATTGTTAATTTTTACTGCGCAAGCTAGGCGGCGGGCGTAAGTATAAAAACGCAACCTTAGATCTTAATAATTAACTAGAATGTAAAAGTATTAGTAGTATTAACGTATTAATTGCAAAATATAAAAAATTATTATTAATTAATTTTTATAATACTTACCTGCTAAGTTTGCAAGTAACCTAGGAAGACTAAGTAAGCTATAAGACTTTTGATTACATAGTTATAGTAGCTTTGCTTATCAAGTATAAACTACATATAGAAAGTACTTAACTATAATATCATAATATATTAAACTACTAAGACTAAAATGTAGTTAGTCTAGTATTTTATAAGGGCTTTGTTTCAAGATGCCTGCGGGAAAAAATTAATTGATTAAGTAAAGATAAAAGCTAGACTAAAATGTTTAAAGATAAAGTAAATAGTTAACTAATACTTATAAAGTATATTTAGACTTACAAGTTCAATTACAATAGCTTCTTCTTAAAAAGTAAAGCCTAGATTGTTGTAGAAAATATTTTTTAAAAAACGAACTTAATTAATTGACGTAGGCTGCTATATTGGTAGCTAAGTTCTTAAAAGTAGTAATACCTATTGCAGCTTAAAATAATCTAGAGATTAAGTAATATAATACTAAAAGAACATTTATTAATATGTTAGTTATAGCAGACAACTAAGTAAAATGAAAAATACTTTATAGCTGTAAAAAGCTAAGAGGGTGTTTAAAGCTTATCTTTACACTTTACAAATTATAAAACTTGCAACTATTGTAGTATAAGGAGTTTTTGAAACTACAAAAAAAAATTAAACTAATTACTTTACTTAATAAGCTCTGCCTGTTTTTAAATTAAAAAAAGAAGAATCTAGTTTTCTTTAATAAAAATTATTTCCTACTGCTCTTTACAAAAAAATATAATTAAAAGGTATTAGATCCTATGTTAAAATTATAAACAAGTATAAAATATAAATACAAGAATAAATAATTTTTTCTTAATATATAAGTTATTAAAAATTGTAAAAAGAAAATGCTAATACTTGTGTATAACACGTATATTAATAGAATAAGTAATAAGTTTAAGCTAAAGAATAGTAGCTGCTTAAAGACTATACTACTATAAGAAGAGCTATTTAAGAATACTAGCAAAGCAACTAAGTAGGAGATTAAGGCCTACTAGAAAAGAGTTAGATTAGTGCTGTATATAGCTATAATACTTTAACTAAATGTTGTTTACTTAATCTTAAAGCTTTTATACTTTGTTATTAACTTTAGTAATTTATTAATAAAAGCTTTTATAAAAGAAATTATATACCTCTATTAAACAAGATAAGATGCAATTCAATATAAAAACTGTAATAGCCTAGACTTAATAATTGCAGGCGATGCTTTCTTTATAAATAATTAGAAAACTTGTTAATTGTTTTATAAATATATAACGTGGTTCACAAGCGAGCGAGCGCACTAAGCAAGCGAGCGTATCCTCACCAACGCGTCAACGTTAACACAAAAACGCGAGATGCCTTAACAACACAACGCCCAATCTACTTATACTTAAGCAGATTTACAGCTTGCTCTTTTTAATATTAATTCTAAACGCGTGTAAAGTAGCTATTGTGCTGCCTATATCTATAGTCTTCCTAAATTTACTCTTAAGTATTAACGCGTTAAGAGATGCCTTTAACTCAACTGCAAAATAAACTTAAAGCGCCTAAATAAGTTAGAAGAGAAGGCTGTAGTTAAGCGTAATTTTAAAGAGTCTATGCAAGAATTTACGCCTATAAAGCTTAATATTTAAGTAATAGCTAATAAACTATTATATAAGCGCGCTAGTAATCTTATTAGTAAGAACTAAGTTAACAACTTTGTTAAGTAGACTTTTAAGCTCTATATACGCTAGAGCTGTTTTTATAATTACTAGTAAGCTGCCTGTAAGGACTTAGTAGCTATCTAGCGCTAGTTTAACTTAGTCTAGGCGACAAATTAGAAGTAGGGTATTATAAATAATAATATTTATAACTTTAATAGAACTAGCTTTATAATAGGCAAAATTTTATTATAGTTAGTTATTATAGGCTTAGAAGAATATAGAAAAAAGAAGTAGATATAGCTAGGCAACTATAAGTAAATTACTATAATTTAAGGCGTAGGCGTGTTAAGTTACTAAATACTACTTTTTATTATCTTTATAGGCAAAGTGCTTAATAACGTCTAGTTTAAAAATCTGCTTACTAACTAAGTTTTTTAAGTTTGTCTTAATAGCTACATAAATAACTAGCTTACTTTTACTTAGTTAAAGTATTTTAATACTTATATAAAGAGCTGTACTGTAAGTAATTATTAACTACTTATTATTAATAGCTATAAAAGCTACAACTTTATTAATTTTTAAAATTTTTACAAAAAGATTTTTTTTTTTCTTATATACTTACGCACTTGTCTTATTTATTATAGCTTTTAAATATTACCTGCTTCTTGCTGTTAAAGCATAAGTATAGTAACGCTATTTTAAGCTTAGTACGCAACTATACTAACTATATTAGTAAAAAGACCCTTTTACCAGGCTTTAATGCTGCTTTTAAGTAGTTTATTTTAAAGAAAAATATTTAAGCTAGCTTTAAAGGCGCTAGTCTAGTCCTATATAACTTGTAAGCAGTACTATTAAAGCTTAATATAGTAGTGTAGACACTAAAATAATTACTGTAATAAGTAGCTACTTAAAAAGCGTGAATACTGCGCAACGCGCATAAAGTTAAAGCTTAAAGTATTCTTATTTAATAAAAAGTAAGAAACTACTATAAGTTTTTTATAAATTTACTTTATAAGTAAGTTACGCAGCTAAGTAAAAGAGCTTAGCAAATAGCACATAAAATAACGCTTATAATAAAAAAAATAAACAGCTTTTAAGAAGCTCTAGATAAAGCAAATAAGTAGAAAAGCTGTAAGTAGCAAAATATATAGATAAAGAAAACTTTTACTATTAGCAAGATTTAAGAAGTATTAGCTAAACAGGTAGGTAGTAGTTATAGTAATAGTAAAAGTGCGTTTAAGAGAGTGCGAGGAGAGAGGCGGTGCAGGCGTTACAAGCAGACTAGACACAACGCTTGTACTTGCGTAGTTAAGATAGATAGTGCAAGTAATAATAGTAGTTCTAGTAATTAACTTAGTATATTGCAATAGTTTATTAACCGTAATAAAAGTGCGTAATATCGTGATGACGTTGACGCGTTGGTGAGGATACGCTCGCTCGCTTGGTGCGCTCGCTCGCTTGTGAACCACGTTAGCTATATTATATAGTAGTCTAATATTTTAAAAAACGGCTGAGTAAACTATAGTAATGATATTAACTACTAAGGCTAAGCTGCTTACTCTTAAGTAAACTACTAAAAAAGTTATAGCTCTTAAACGCTATTTTTGCAAGCTGTTTTTTAATCTAAGAGAAGTTTAAATAGTCTAGTATAATCGTTAATAAATAAGTAGGCTTATAGTAAAGAAAAGTAAATAGATTAGCACTTATTCCAAACATGTAAATATATAAAATCTGTAGCTATAGTAAAAATATGCTAAAGGATTATTTTAAGTTAAGTACTGAAAAATAGCAATTATGCTAGCTAATAAACTAACTAAGTTGGTTACTTAATAATATTTAAGAAGTTTAAGTAGCTACATAACTTTTAACAAGTTAAGCACTTAATTAAAAGTAATAATAATTAATAAGCAAAGGATTTGTATTGAGTAGAAATATATATTTACTAAGCTTAGTCTCCTCTTAATTGTTGAAAAGGAGTAGGAGATTAAAAGCTAAACTAACTAAAAAAACAAAAAACTAACAACTAAAACTAAGAATAAGCTTACTAGAAAGTATTAGAATTGTTTTACTTACTAGACTTAAATATTAAGTATAGGAGTATATATATACCTTCTAGACGGAGTGCGATTAATTAATTAGTTGGTATTTTGTTTCTGACAGTTATAAGCCTGGTAATGGTGAAGCTGCGCTAGCGCTTTTGATGTAGTTGCCTAGTTAGGTAGGTAACCACAAGCGAGAAAGCGGCAAAAAGATAAGACTACAAGGTGTTTTAAACAGCTGCCCTCTATTACTTAATTGCGCAGTATTACTAGTAGGGGTCTACAGCCGCAACGTCGGCATGACGTATTCTTCTCTAGGTAGATTAGTAAAGTGCGCTTAATAATCTAGGGAGTGTGTGGGAGAATATATATACCTTCTAGCTAGAGTGCAATTTATTAATTAGTTAGTATTTTGTTTCTAACCCTAAGTCTTACTTAGCTATTTAAGCCTTAGTAAGCTTAAGCGCGTTGTTTGCTATTTTAGCTTAGATAGCTAGAGTCTGCAGGCGAGTAGTATAGAGACGCGAATCTAATCTAATACTTCTATATATAGTATTATAAGATAATTGTTAGCTTACCCTAGCGTACTTATGCCTTTATAATTAAGTTGTATAGCAACTAGGGCGACGTTAAAGGCAAAGGCTATTTGAATACAAAGTAGAAAGAGGTAGTATTTCCTTAGTATGCTGTTTTTAAAGCTTTAATTATCATAGAAAATCCTGCTATTACTACTATTACTAAAGCTGTTGTTGCTGTAGCTGTTATAAATTATAAGCTAGCTGTTAAGTAGACTGCACTGTAAGTTATCTAGAATTAGATATAGTATTATAAGGCTTATATCCTAGATTAAAAGCGCTTACTAAAGTAGGAGTAGGAGCAGGCTGCAGGAGCTAAGTAGCAAAATTACAAAACAATATTTTTTAAGTATAGCAATTTTTAACTAGGGGCTTTTACGCAGAAGGCTTTCTAGTCAATATAATACTACTATAAATCTTTTTGCCGCAAGCAATAATATTACTAAGCAGCTTATACTTATTAACTTAGTACTTATTATTATTCTATCTCTAAGAACTAGTTTACTGCCTAAGCAAGAAGCTTAGATAATTAAAAACTTACTTTTTTATTTTTATTTTTACCTATAAAATAAAAAGTAAGATTGTTGTTAACAGTATAGCATATATAAGATAAGTAACTACTATAGCAAGTACTACCTTAACTACTATTTTAAACTTAATTAAAGCAGCGCTTAGCGTATAAACTATTAAGTAATTCTGTTATATAGCTCTTACATAGAGAAACGTAAAAATATAATATGTTAATAATAATTTTTAAAAAGCTTATAAACGCCTTTTTTAAGTAAAGTGAAGCGCGTTGTGCTTTGTAAATAGCTTAATAGGCGTAAATAAGCTATTGCTATTATTATGTTACTATTCTCTAGACGTTGCTTAAGTAGTAATCTACTTTAACTTCTAAATAGCTTTTTAAATAGTCTTGCCTTTGCACTAGCTTAATCTTTTAGTTAAGCTATTAGTTTGAATAAAGTTTAAGTTAAGGCTTAATAGCAGACTTAATTTAATAGGCAAGTTAATTAGTTTTTAAGCTAAGCTACTAGAAGTTTAAAGGTGCGCTTGTCGATTGAAAAGCAGAAGTAACAAACTTTTAGTATTTTAAAAATTAAATGATTACTAAATTTTATAATTAAACAAGCTTTAACATATATAGTGCTTATACTTAGCACTATTCTTGCGTTACTAGCGCAGGCTTTTTAAGTATCGCTTACGCTTATTACTAGTAAGAGTAGACTACACTAGAAAGATAAATAGCTAATTAGTGCAGAAACAGTAAAGTAATAACGCTTACTATATTAATAGTAATAAGGTTGCATTAAAGATTAAAAAGATTTATTAGCTAATATTATAGTAGGGCTAAAGGTTTTATAAAGGCAGAAGACGTAATTAGTATTTATATTAATTGTGTACAAACTAATTACGCAATATTTAAATTCTATTTAATATTCTAATATTATAATAGGACTAAGTAACTTGCTTAATAAAAATAATTTTACAATATTACAATATTACAATATTACAATAGAGATACAAAAGCAGGCAGTAGGACTAAAGTTATTTAAGGACCTCCTAATTAATAATATTAATTTAGTAAGAGCTAACTCCTTGCTTACAGCTTAGATTAAAGAATTCTTACTAACCTAGAGGTTGTGTTAGAGTATTAACACGCAGATTACCCTGTTAATTAGGTTATTCTAGTAAGCTGTAGCCTTGCTAGCGTGTATGTAAACAGGCTAGATCATCCTATATTTATTCAGTAGTTATTAGACACTTTGTTGTAGCACTTAGTTAATTAATACACTTACTTTCTACTTAGGTGATTAAGCAATTGCTTCTTCTTAGCTCCTTTACTAGTAGATATTAACTTAGAAGTAGAAAACCTGATTAAGTCTTAAAGTAATCTAAAGCTTAAATTATCTACTATTAATATGCTTATACTTTACCTTACAACTAAGAAATTCTTAAAAAAACCCAACTAACTACGCGTACTTTATTATATAAGCAATAAATACTAGACTCTTGAGTAAGAGAAATGATAGTTCTTTTGTTATTAATACAAAAAGAAAACTTTAAAATAAGCAAAGGATAGTATACGTAAATAATGTAAATATAGACACTATTTATTATATATGTAATGCTATAGGATACATACTTAAGAATTATAAGCTATACTATAATGTAAAGTAGATAAGATAAGTTAATTTTAACTAAAATATTGCGGCTAGAAAAGGAACTTACTACTTTAGGTCACTGTATGAACGTCTAAGGGAAATCCTAAAATTGCTATTATTAACTTAAGTCTTGTTATAGTTAAAGGTAAAAATCTAAAAACTCTATAATATTACTTATAATATACTTAAGTAATCAGCCTTTAGTAAAATACCTAAGAAGTTTATAAGTAGAGACTCTTAACTAGGATTAAGGTATAGGGGTAAAGCCTCTAGTTTAGCAAACATAGCAACTAGTTTAAAAAACTTAAGTTACTACATTAATGTTCTCTAGCAGTTCTATTAGTTTTAAGAATAGATTTATAACTTTGTTATAGAAAAATATATTAATAAGCTTAAGAATATTAACAGTGCTAACACTATACAAGAAGGCGAAGAAAACATTTTATATAATATTTTTAGGTCTAACGCTGCTATGCGCTTATAAGAAAAAGGCCTTTCTCTCTACTAGGGTATTAATCGTATTTAAAAAAGGTCAAATAAAGAAACAAGAAGAGCTAAGCAAGAATACAGGCGCCTAAGAAAGCAATTAAAGAATTTAAAGTAATGCTCTTATCTCTTACTTGCAGCCTGAAAATATATAGTTGCTACAAGAAAAAATATAAAGTAATGTAATTTTTGCAAGTTAGCTACACAAGATGCTGTTTTTAATCATTTAACTACTACTATTAATATACTAAAACAATAGCACATTAGCCAATATTAAGTACTTATAGTAAGGGCAAAAAGAAAAGGCTATAAACTTTCTTGATACATTTTCTAATCTTAAGTCAAAAGAGATAAAACAAAGTTAGCTAAACTGCATTTCAACTACTCTACTAAGATATGAAGTATCAAGAGTTACGATTATAAACTTATTGAGACAACCTTTTGATGTGACTACACATTTTGTAGACACCTTTTTGGTAAAAAAAGATTTATTGCTAACAATAGGTATCCGGGCTTATGCCCCCTTGTTTGGCATTGCCGGCACGCAATTAGTGTGTCGCTCTAGCATGTTTAGACAGAAATAAAAATGCGTAATATCTCTTTAACTAACTATCTTAACTAATAACTATTTACTAATAATTGCAACTTCTATTGTCTTTGTTGCTATTCTAGCAGTGTTGCAGTTACAGTGTTTCTAGCGCCTATACTTAGATATAAACATATAACAACAGTGTTACTATCTAAGCACAGCTTTTTTATTTTTAAAGGCAACTTATAAAATCCTCCTGCTTGTTAGTTTGTTCTAGCTACTTAATAGCTATTTTAACACGCTTTTGCTTCTTATAAAGCTACTATAAGGTTTTTTTACTAAAGTTGCATTTGCGTAGAAGGAGATTAGTAAAATAATATACTGTTACTACACCTAAACTATTAATATGCGTAATATATTAAATAGACTTACTGCTAAATAAGCCTTTTACAACTTTTATTATTACTTTAATATTTATAATACTAGACGTATTAATAAGCTGTTAATAAATAATAAAAATTTACTTCTACGTTTACCTAATTACTCTAAAATTTACTACTAATAGCTCTTTTTTAACTAACTAAGAAGGCTACTTAATAAAAGTAAACGCAGGCTTTATAATATACTACTATAGATTTTTGTACAGTAACTTAGTAAGGTTTAATTTTACTTAATATAAGCTATTAGTTTTTGTATTAAATAAAAAGAAAAATAGTTTAAACATTATATTGTTTATATATAAGTTGTTTATATATAGTACTATGTAGTATAGGAAATTCTAAAAGTAAAAAGTAGTAGGCAAAAAGCTTTTATAAAGTGTTGTAGGCTCCTGCTGCAGTAATATACGTGTCTTTACTCTCCTTTACTTTCTTTCCCTCTATCACAATTTTGTTGCTAGCTATAGGCTAGTTTAGTAGAGGGCAGCTGCTTTTCACTTTTTTAGAAAACCCATTTTGACTACAACAACAACTACCACCTTTGATACCTTAAAAATAAATAAACTTAATAAGACAAAGCCATATTTCAAAATAACTACTTAACCTATTTAATAACAATATTAATAGTGTAGATAGCTTAGGTACGATTAGAGTTATAACTAATAAAGAAATTATAAAGTCTAAGTGCGTTAAAACACACATAAATTTTATTCTAGCTCTTAATTAGCTTGGCCAACGCACGGACTTAAAACGCCCTACAAATAAAACTCTACTAATTATATAACTTATTGTAAATGCGTGATGCAACGAGATAAAAATGTATTGACGAAATGCTTAGACCTGCTATGAGGTGTATAGAAGAAGAGATTCCTAGATTTATAAACTAGACAATATATCTACTAAGGAAGTCTAAAGTATTTAGCAATAGAATAGGCAAGCCTTCGATTAAACAGACTTCCTAAAAGAGTAGGTTATTATGGAAAGTAATTCTTTAAAGTACTCAATTAATACTTAAATATAAATAATATTCTAAGACTAAGTGCTACGTAAGCAAGAAAAAGACTATATAAAAGAATAGAGCAACAACTAGAACAACTATCTTCTAGTATAACTTCTACTAATAGTATGTATAATTTGTTTATTAATACCGCGTTGAATATATCTATTTAAATAGAGACTGATACTATTAAATCTACATTTAGAATTATTACTAATATTACTTAATTAGCTAATCTAAGAGGGCCTTAGTATGCAAGCGAGAAAATAGCAATAAGTACAATATGTTTATATAGATTACGTGCTAAGTACTCTTTAATAATAGCACTAAGAACGTAGTTTTTATTGCGTCTTATCTATCTCTAAATCACCATACTTAGATAATCAAAAATGAAGCCTTAGACAAAGGCTTTAAAAAAGAACTAGCACCTAATGTATAAGTATATATAATTAATAATAAAGCAAATAGTAAATCTCAAGCAGCTATAGTAAAAAAGAAATAAAAAGCAGCATAGATAAATCTAATTATTAAATTTAGTAAGTTTAGCATGCTAGATAAAAATAGTAATAGAGAAGACTAAATAACTTAAATTAACTAAGTATTTACTTATACAATTAGATAGCCTAAAAACCTTTCAAGAAATTATAACCTTAGTTAATTTTCAATTATGTATAAACTAAATATTAACTATTGTAAAAAAAAAAATTTAAACTTACCTCAAAATAAAATCTTTTCTACTCAATTGATTATATAATAGCTAAAAAAGGTTTAACTTGTTAATATCTCTTAGCAGAAAATACTAAAAGACTTTAGAGAATCGAATTAAAAAGAAAAAGCTGAAAAACAACAGCTCTTTTATATCAGCAATCATAAAGCTACTAAAGGCCTATATAAGTATTTATTCGAAATAAGTATACTGCTATCTTAAAAGAGACAAGGCTTACTAAAGAATAAACTAGCAAACTAGACGTTAGAGATTATCTCTAGCCTATAAAAAAAAGAGATCTTTATATAATACTTATTCATATAGAAAAAACTCTTTTTTAGCAATTTAGAAAATTAAGAAGGATTTATCTGAATATATGCCTGCTAATCAAGATACAAATCATACTATACAAAGCTTAGTAAGTACAAAGCTTTAGTATCCTAAAAGTATTAGAATTATAAGTAGTAGATATAGATAACGTCTGCCTAAATTAAGGAACATAGAAATAATATAATAGTTAGTATTACAAGTTATAGTACCTAGTGCTAAAAGAACAAAGGCTTTTAATAGATTAGATTATAAAGTAAATTCTTCAAGTTACTTTCTAAACAAAAAGAAAATCAAGAAAATTATAAACCAGCTATTATATAAAATTAAACAAAAAGTATAATTTTTTATAAGCATATGCGTATATTATTATATATAGAAGAAGGACTTTACTAAGATTACTAAACCTCTATTTACAGTTTTGCAAGAAAAACACTTCTTTTAAATAAAGAAATGTATAAAAAATAGTAATATATTATGCTAGTGCACAGGGTAACACCCTACTACGCACTAAGTTAGTGCTTAACTACGTGATTTTAAGGTACATAGCCTCTTCTGTATCTTATAGAAAGGGGACACTGTTTATTATTCATGCACTCTACAGCTAAGCTCCTGTACTGTATTATAAAATAGGCTTCTTCTTGTTACAAGTAACAAGAAGAATTCTCCCCTTAACGTACAAGCGAGGGTTAGAGGTCAACCAGCTACAACGCTAGAAGGTAATAATCCGCGCGGGGCGCCGATTACGTAATTGCTATTCCGCCAAGAGCGGCTATCTAGGATAGTCGTGCATAAAGGAATAGCAGCGCTATTATATACCTCCCTCTTAGAAGGAATTTACAGGATAGTAAAATAAGGGCAACAAGTATAAGAATATTATTCATTTTATTATTATACTTATTATAGTTAACTTAAATAGTTTATCTTTTGCATAAACTATTAACTAGTTATTTTATTTTTTATAGAATTAGTATTGCTTACTTTTAGTTAATATTAATAACTCTTTTTTACTAAAAATTACTTCCACAATACCTTATAGACTACTATATATATTAGCCTTGCTTTAGTATAGACTAAGCCTAGATAAGTATAGACTTACTTTGTGTAATACACTAATAACTCAATATTTTAGTTAGCAATTGAAGTAGTTAGTTACTTAATGAAATTCATAATAGTATTTTAAAAATACTTAAATTAATATAGCTTAAAGTCTAAAACTTTTTGCACTAAACTAACTAACATTAAAAAATAACAAGATACTTCATACATTTAACTCTAATACTAAAGATAACTTTAGTACTTAAGAGAATAGGAATCTGAAGTAATAGGCCTATATCTAGGTATAGTAAGTAGCTTTTATAATAAATATTATTAATTAGCTTTTAAGTTAGATAAAAGTACTTTAAATGAATAATTTATTGTTACAAGAAAATCAAAGAATTTACTACTTAAGAAGTATAAAGAAAAATAAGAAAAATTAAGAATATTTTTTACTTATAATAATTTATGCTATAAGTATAAAAAAGTCTCTGCTAATGAAATTTTTTTTTATAGTAAGTATATCTATAAAAAATAAAGCTTTAAACTAGAGATAACTATATATCAATACTCACTTACTTGATATAAAATATAGAAATATTAAATCTAAAGCATAGGCTTTAATTACAAGTGAAATAAAGTTTAATTAAAATTTTTTTTTTTAAAGAAATAGATACTAAGAACTAAGCTAAGAAGAAAATTACTTGCCCAAGGTAAACTACGTTAGTATTAGTATTTAAAGTAGAGTTTAAGCAACTATAAGTTTAAATTTATTTATATAATAAAGCACTTTAAATAGTATTCAAAGTAGACTAAAAAGAGAATATTAAGAATAGCCTTATATACTATAATAAGCCTAACACACTACATGCGCTAGTTAAGCTAGCTAAACGCATTAATAACAGGCTTTAGAAATAGTATAACTAAAAGAAATATTTTTAGACATATCCTAGCAAATAGAAAACAACAACGCGGCTAATATAATAAAAAGAGTAACACTATTATAATGAGTAAAGTATAAAAGAAGGGTAAAGATGGAAATACTTAAGAGAAAAGGCAGAATAGCCTTTTTAAAGAAAAATGCTTTATAGCATTATAATAATAATGTATATTTTTAATATAGTAAAGTTAAACACTTTGCCTAAGACTATAAAGAGAAATTAGTTTAATAAGTAGCTTTAAAATCAGAATAATTAAATAACGAACGCTATACTTAGTTTAAATAGAACTATATAACAACTTAAGCAACTTGGACATTTACAAAAAAGCACGATTAAAAATAGCTATAAGATTATACTATTTATAAAATAGTAGGTAGATAAGGTCTACGCGCTAAGCGCTTAGAGCAGAAAAGCTTAGACTACTAAGCAAAAATTAAAGTTAAAAAAATTTACTCAAGGTACTAAAAAACAATACTAATTAAAACCTGTTTAACAGCAATTACTAGCTTATAGCTAGCAACAAGATTGTAATAGAGATAGAGGAGGAAGGTAAAGATACATACGTTACTACAGCAGGAGCCTACAATACTTCTTTATAAAAGCTTCCTACTTACTACTTCTTACTTTTAGAATTTCTTATACTACATAGTACTGCATATAAACAACTTATATACAAATAATATAATGCTTAAACTATTCTTTTCCCTCGTAAAGTTAGACCTTACTAAGTTACTATACTAGAAGCTATAGTAGTAAATTATAAAGCTAGCGTTTACTATTATTAAGCAGCTACTTTTGTTAGTTAAAAAGGGGCTAGTAGTAATAGTCTTTATAGTAGTTAAGTTAGTGTAGAGGTTAGAATATAACTATAGTTAAAACATTTTTAATACGTTTAGTGTTATAAATATTAAGGTTACAACAAAGACTATAAAAGGCTAGTTTAACTAGAACACTATATACACTGCGCATGTTAATAGTCTAGGTGTAGTAAAGGTATATTACTTTAGTAATTTCCTCTTACGCAAATGCAACTTTAGCAAAGAAACTTAAAAGTAGCTTTATAAAGAGTAAAGGCATGTTAAAACAGCTATTAAGTAGCTAAAATAGACTAATAAGTAGGAGGATTTTGTAAGTTGCTTTTAGAGATAAGGAAGCTGTGTATAGATAGTAATGCTATTATTATTTATTTACATTTAAGAATAGGCACTAAACGCTGCAACTGCAACACTGCTAGGATAGTAATAAGATAACAGAAGTTGCGGTTAGCAGTAAATAGTTAGCAGTAAATAGTTATTAGTTAAGATAGTTAGTTAGAGGAATATTGCGTATCTTTGTTTCTGTTTAAATATGCGACACACTAATTGCGTGCTAGCAATGCTAAACAAGAGGGCATAAGCCTAAGTTGTTAGCAATAAATCTTTTTTTACTAAAAAGGTGTCTACAAAATGTGTGGTTACATTAAAAGGTTGTCTCAAAAGGCCGAAGCCAAAGATTATACTATAATAGAAACTAAACAATATAGTTTTTAGTTTAAGTAAACCTAGGCTAACAAATTAAAAGGTAAAAAATAAAGTTATTCTAGAATAATTAGCTAACAACTAATATTAATTATATAGAATAACAGCGTACTAAGCTAATAAATATATATTTTATATAAGAATTATAATTACTAGTAAGAACGCTAAAGAAGTCAGATAATAAGTAATACACTAACAACTGTACTTTAATAATCTAGTAGCTAAGGTTAAAAACTAAGACGCTAAAGAAGTAAAAAGTTATAAAAATATGAAAATTTGTACTAGTACAACTATAAGCTTAGTAACAAGTTCTATAAAAAGAATAAAAAGAAGTATAAGGTAGACTAAAACTAGTGCTACTACCTAAACTTAAAAGTAGATAAGTACCTAGCAGACAAGTGTTACTTTTATAAACCTAAGAAAGTAGAGAATTACTACTAACTCCTATAAACGCAATGTAAAAATAGATACAACTTTTATTAATAGTAACTTAAAAAAGTATAATAAGTAGATAACTACTACTATATTACTTTATAATTCAATATTTATAAGGCAGCAGACTGCCTTATTTATAAAGTAAAAAAGCTAAAGCTAAATAAATAAGCTTTAAAGTAAAAAATACTTTACTTAAACCTCTACTAAAGCTTCTTTTATAACAATAGTTACTTAATACACTATAGCACTAAGTATAGTGTAAGCTACTTTTCTAAAAAAAAAAAAAAAGTAAGTAGGCAAAAAACTAAGATACCGCTAGAAATAAAGTTATAATAGTAAAGGCATACCTAAGACAACTTAAAGAGAAGTATAAAATACTAAGAGTTGGGTAAAGTAGTTGCTTACAACTATATTTATACATAGTTAGAATATATAGGCGCTTGTAGACAGCAGGCCTGCACAGACAATAATTTCCCTACAAGTAGTAAAGAAATATAATATACTATACTATGTTAAGAAAGAACTAATTCTAGTAGTACTAGCTAATAAGAAACTTATAGAATTTAAAAACACCATAATATAGTTAGATACAAAATAAATAAAGCTACAAATAGTAGGTATAAAGTGCTAAAGAAATATTAATATTATAAATCTAGGAAAGTTTAATATATTAGTTAGCTAAAACTAGCTAAATGCCTATAACCCTGCTATTAACTAGCAAATAAAAATAATACTTAAAAAAGAACTTATATATAAAGTTCCTAGGGTACGTAGAAAACTATATTTAACAAATAAAAACTTAACTTAGAATAAGAAATTGAGCAAGATCTTACTATATGTAATTAAAAGAATCTATATAAAAGACTTTTAGAATGTAAAGGTTATTTTAATAAAATAATATAACTATAAAGAAAAGACCCTTACTACTAAGAATACTAAAAAGATATTATACTAATAAGTTTAGAGAACTTTTCAAGGAAAATAAGGCTATAGAGCTAGTAGACAATTAGAATTAGGATTATAAAATTGTCCTAAATAATAAAGCTAAGCTAAGCCTAGGACTAATGTACTTAATATCACTTAAGTATAATACTAAGCTAAAAGATTACATTTCAAAGAATCTGAAGAAAGAATTTATTAAACTAGAATTAAGCTTAATAGCCTTACTTATTATATTTGTTAAGAAGCCTAACAGGAGGTAGCAACTAAATATTAACTTTGAAAATTTGAATAGTGTAATATAGAAAAACTAATATCTCTTACTACTAATAACAGACCTTAAAAATTAACTTAAGAGAGCTAAGTAGTTTACAGAACTAAATATTTAGAAAAAATCTTACTTAATTAAATTTAAAAATGTTTAGAAGTAAAAAACAGGATTTAAAATAAAGTATAAACCATTTAAATATATAGTTATGCCTTTTAGATTAACATACACATTAGCAACTTTTTAATTAGTTACTAAAAACGCACTTTATAAATACTTTAGAATTTTTGTTATTGTATATCTAGACAATATACTAGCATACTCTAGTAGAATGTTTAAAAAATATATAGAGTATGTTAAGAAAGTGCTAAGAAAGCTTAAGAACTACAAGCAGTATTTATAGCAAGAAAACTGCATATTCTATATTAAGAAGATAAAAACTTTTGGCTTTATAAAAAAAAAGTAAAGATAAATTTAAAAAGATATGCAGATATATAAAAATAGCTAATACTTAAAATAGTTAAAGACATGTAATCTTTTCTAAGATTTGCTGACTACTACTAGAAGTATATTAAGAATTACTTAAAGATTACTACACCCCTCTTAGAGATTATAAAGCAAAATATAGAATTTAGTTAAAACAAAGAATAACAAAAAGTATTAAATAAGATTATATAAATATTCTTTGAAGCACTAATACTAAGAATTTATAACTTAAAACAATAGACGCAAGTTGCTACTAATATATTAGACTATGTACTTAAAGCTGTATTATTATAGTAGTGCCTAGATAAGAAAAAGAAACTAGTGTTCTACTATTTAAGAAAGTTCTTTATAGCAGAACTTAACTACAATATTTCAATAAAGAGCTACTAGAAGTAGTTAATTTTTTTAAATAGTAGGAAGTATATTTATTAAAACTACTACACTAGACTAAAGTTTTTTCTAATCACTAGAATTTAGCAGAGTCTATAACAACAAAGAAGCTTAACTAACAATAAGTCTAATAAGCTAAGTTGCTAGCTTAGTTTAACTTTAAAATAACCTATTGCAATAAAACACTTAATAGCGTAGTAAATACTATACCATAAGTCGGAGATTTAACCTGCGTAAAGAAAGTTATAAAGAACTACATAACACTATATTTGAAAAGACGCTAGATAGTAGTTTATGTTATAACTAGCTAGAACTAGCTACAGTAGCTAAGGTAGCTAAGCAGGTAGAAATACTACAATAGCAGTAGTAGTAGAGAGCAGCTAACTAGTAGTTTAAGCTCAAAGAAAATAGCTCTAACAAACTACTATAGGATAAGAGAGAGTACTAAGATATAGTTTAAAAGAATTACATATATACGTCTTTATATAAAATTAAGTTTAATTAGAGAGCTATATAAGTTTTTAAAATTAAGATTTATAGTAATTGAGAAAATAGTTAAGTAACTAGCTAAGGTGTTTGTAATACTATGCTTGCAAGTAAAAGTATAAAATATCTTAAGCAACTCTTTAGCTTTTTACTAGAATAAGCTTTAAAAATTTAAGCCTTATAGCCTATTATAACCCTTACAGCTACTATTAAAACTATAAAGTAGTATAATAATAGACTTTATAATAAAGCTTTTAAAACTATTAGAACTAATATTAGCTTAATTTAATTACACTATTTGAGGAATTATTGATTTATTAACTAAAGCAGCTAAGTTTTTGCCTATAGGAAAAGCTATTAAAATAAAAAGCTACGCATACAAAGTTACAAAGATACTAGTATTAAAGTATAGAATACTTAAGAAGTTTATTACTAATTATAATAAACTATTTACGTTCAAATATTAAAGTGTATTTCTAGTAAAATTAGGGTATAAAGAAGAAGCTATTAACTAGCCTTTACTCTAAAATAGATAGCTAGACAGAATAAACAAACTAGACACTAAAATAGTATCTAAAAATATACGCTAACAAGCTATAAGACAACTAGATTAAACTTTTACTGATAGCATATTTAGCCTATAATAGTATAAAGTTAGTAACTATAAAGCACTTGCTACACTACGCAAACTATAGATATAAGCTAGCTACATATTAGAATTTAAAGAATATTAAGAGTATTATATTAAGTGTAAATAACAAAGCCTACTTAATACAAAAGCTATATAAAGAATTAAGCAAGAATATAGCTTACAGAAACTTAATAATAGCTAACGTAGCTAAAAGTAAAAGATTAAGAGAGTAACTTTTAAAAAAGAGGACAGTGTTTTCTTATTATAATAGAACTTAAAAACTAAGCAACTAAGTAGAAGAATATATAATTTATAAATAAGAATATAGAAAATTTTAAAAAAACAAGCAATATAAACTATAAACTCTAATTACTACTAGGCATGCGCGTCTACTTTGTCTTTTACAAGAAACTTCTAGGAAAAGCACCTCTAGATACTAATCTAGCTACTAATATAAAGCTTAAAAATAATAAGTACAAAGTTAAAAAAATTAAGAACTTAAAGATATTTACTTGTAAGTAAGAATACTTAATTAAGTAGTAAGAATAGCTAGAAAGCTAAAAAACTTAAGAACTAAAAGAAAATATAACAAACTGTAAGTTACAATTACTAAAGTACTATTAAGGATACTAGAAAAAAAAGAGAACTAGGTCTTAAAGAAAAAAGAAGTAATAAAAAAAAACTGTTAGCTTATAACTAACCTAAGTTAGTTAATAGTTTAAGTAGTAATAGTATAGTTGTTAGAAAACTTATACTAAAAGCAAAGTTCTTCTTAGTTTGCTCCTTTATATAATTCTAAAAGTTTAGAATTATAAAATCTTAATTAGCAAATAATTGCTCTTGCGCCTTAATTTCTAGGAGCTCTAGCTTATTTGAAGCTAACTAAGCCTTTAGACGTGTAATTTAAAGGCACCTCTTATACTTTTTACACTAAACCTTTTTTTCTCTTTTTTAAAAATAAATAAACTACACTTTATTTTTATAAAAATACAACTAGTACAATAGCTAGTTGTATTGTTTATAAAATTATAAAAGTTCTTCTTTTTATAGCGCTAACGCAAAATATTATTTTAAAACCTTACTTCGTTATATAATTAGCGTAAGTATAGCGCTTAGTAGTTAAGTTCTATAAATAGTTGCAATAGAATAATTAGACTTTAAGTATAGTTAGAAAAGTGTTAAGGAAAATAAGCATATAATATAATAGGCATACTAAGACCTTATATATAGCTAGCAATTTCACACGCGGCACAGAAAAGTAGTATTCTAAAATATTAAGATAATATGCTTAAGAGAAGAGATAATGTTATAAGTAATATGAAGGAATCTTCTTTTAACCTACAAGCAAGGGTAAAAAGTTAACTAGCTACAACGCTAAAAGGTAAGAATCTGCGCAGGGCGCTAATTACGTGATTGTTATCCTGCTAAGAGCAGCTATCTAGGATAGTTGTGTATAAAGAGATAGCGGCGCTATTACATACCTCCCTCTTAGAAGAAATGTATAGAATAGCAGGACAAAAGCAATAAGTATAAGAATGTAATAAATTTTATTATTACACTTGTTGTAGTTAACTTAAATAGTTTATCTTTTACACAAATTGTTAACTAGTTACACTATCTCTTATAGAGTTAGTATTAATTACCTTTAGTTAATATTCATAACTCTTTTCTACTTAAAATTACTCCTAAAATACCTAACGGATTACCGCATACATTAGCCTCGCCTTAGTATAGACTAAGCCTAGATAAGTATAGACCTACCCCGTGTAACACTTCTTCTGCCAATAGTCTTTATACTTAACCTACAATAAAATTATTATCTTACTAACCTTGTTCTAGCATAATTTAACTACTAGTTACTTTCTGCCTTTATAGTAGTATGTCTTTATACACTTTAACACCTGTACAAATAGCAAAGCTTATAAAGACATACTCTACTACTTAGTATACAAAAGGACTAGTGCATGATTATTGCAAGAACTTTACAATCTTACTAATTACTAGATTTCTTAAAATTACTACTAGATATACTTTTAGGGGGTTAGCACTATCCTCTACTATAAACTACATTAAGGACTATGTTACCTAAGTTAGCACCAACAACAACAAAGAAAGAAAAATCTACTAATTAATAATATGCGTAAATAAATGCCGACCTAAAATCTGTCTAGCAAAATAAAGGTAGCAAACTGTCTAGCGAAAAAGAGGCAGTCTTGTATGTGTTTAAACGCTAACTTAAAGTCTACCTAGCGAAATAGAGGTAGTAACTTGTCGAGCAAAATAGAGACAGGCTTACGTATGTTAATCATAAAGAGTAAAAGTTTTATCTAACAAAAATTAGAATAAGACTAAAAGCTTACAACTAAATATGTCTCAAACGCTAGTTTAAGGTTTTATTTAGTAAAATAGAGATGTTACTAACAACTAAGATAGCATAACTATAAATTAGAGCCTACCTAGTAAAAATAAGGGTACTAAAGAGGCGAGGATTAATATAATTACTCCTAATAAGCAAATACTCCAAAGATTTTAAGAATAGAATTTTTTTTTTCAAGAACTATACTCTATTAACTATAATGCTAAATAACTGCTAATACAATAAAAACCTAAGGAATAAATGTGTATTTTTCTTTTAAAGACTAAACTTTGTCTATTAGTTTACTAACTTACTACTAATAATTATTTAAACAAAGGACTTTTATAAGTTCTACTATAATATAGATATTAAAGAGAAATTAGAAATTAGGTTTAAGATAAGAAGGCAAAACGCTTCTTTCTACTAGGCCTATAGCTGCTAGTCCTAAGTTACTATTAACACTATTAAGCTTAGTTATTATTACTATAGCTACACGTATACACAGTTTAGTGTTATCTATAGTTTATCTAAGACATAGTACTTTAGTTTTTACTAGAAAAGATGTTACTAAATTCCTAGAAGACTTTAACAGATAAGCTAATGATAGAAAAATCTATAATACTATAAAAGTCTTTATTCTACTAGACTATTTCTCTAATAAAGATTAATTGCTCTCTTGTATCTTAAAACGCTTACCTAGATATGTAGAAAGAGATTAGTTCAAGTTATAAGCAAGCGTAAAAAAATAGTAGAAGAATAAGGACACTGCTGTTAAGATAAGCAAATACTTTTACTTTTAAGCTTACATTTATAAATATGTATAAAACTAGCTAGAGCTAGTAGATTACTATACTTATTTTACTTTTGTTGCTAATACGTATATTAAGAACAAGCAAATCTCTTCAGAAGAAGAAAATATTTTTTAATTTTAAGGTCTACTACCACAGGGACTATCGCCACTAGCTCCTTTTTAACTAACGGAGGTGGCCGCTTAACGACAGTAAACGCCGGCTTTGTGAACTACTACTATAGCTTCTATTATAGTAACTTTGTAAGGTCTAACTTTACTTAATGTAAGCTATTGGTCTTTGTATTAAAAGGAGAGAAAAATAATTTCAGTATTTTATTGTTTATATGCAAGTTGTTTGTATATAGTACTATGTAGTGTAGAAAATCCTAAAGGTAAGTTGAGCCAGTTCATGTTTTGAGCCACCCCACCAAACTACCACCTACACAAATCGCGTCATAACTCCACCAATATGGACCCAATTCAGGAAGCAATTAAAGCAATTAAATCGAGCGAACCAGGCGCATCTTTCTCGTATTGCAAAGTTGCAAATTAGTTTAAAGTTAATTAGTCTACGATCGCTCAAAGACACCAGCGCCTAAACTAGCCTCACTAGCTCGCCCACCAACTCCTTTACCTACACCAAGAAATTAAGCTCCTACAGTACATTACTACGCTTACTAAACAACGTACACTACCTACATAAGTAATAATACGCAACTTTGCCTTATCTTTAGCTAGTAAAGAGGTTTTAGAAAGCTAGGTTACTCGCTTTATTAACAGGAATCCTACCTATCTTATTTTGCGCTAGCAGGCAGAAATAGATCGCAATCGCCACAAAGCTAATTTAGAGGCTAAATATAGCCTCCACTTCAAGCTACTACATAAAAAGATAATAGAATATAATATAGAGCCTTCTTAAATCTTTAATATAAATAAGAAAGGCTTTATAATTAAAGTAACTAGAAGGTTACAAAGGGTGTTTAATAAGAAAATATACAACTAAAAAGGAGTAAGAGCTGCAACTTAAGATAGTAATAGAAAGTAAGTAACTATTCTAGCCTATATTTATTTAGACAGTACAGCTCTATCTCTAGCTCTTATTTTTTAGTTAGCTGTTAGAGCTCTAAAATTAAGCTAAGTTAAGAATATTAATAACAAAAATCACTTAGTATTTGTTAGCTTATCTCCTTCTAGCTAGACTAATAATAATATAGGTCTAGCCTAGCTTAAGGAGGTTTTTAAGAGAAAAACTAGACAAAAGGCTTATTTAAAATACTAATTACTTCTCCTTAATAGCTATAGATCTTACTTAACTATAGATTTTATTAATTACTGTAACAACTATAAGATCCTATTAGCTATATTTCCTCCTTTTTTAACTTATACACTTTAACTGCTTAACGTTAGATTATTTAAGCTTCTTTTAACTGCCTACTTAACTAAGCTTTTATTCTACCTTTATAAAAGCTAGGGGCTCTTACTAATTATAAAAGAAGACTTCTTTCTTCTTTTTTAGAGGGCCTAGAGTACTGCTTTTAAGAAGAAGACTATTAGAAAGTCTTTCTAAGTAACTAGAGTCTACCTACCTAATTCTAAAGTTATTCTTTAAAGATTCTGCAAAGAAGCCTTTAGTTTAAATAAATTTTTAGCTTCTATACTTAGTAGAGATAACTAGCTCTAAAAAGAGATTCTTATACGCCGTTTTGTGCAAGATTAGAGTAGTAAAAAAGTAAAGAAGCTTTATTAAAGTCTCTACTATATCTTAGCTTAAAATAGTATTCTTTGTAGAAAGATACAAAGCTTAAAAGAAGCTCTTTTAGTTAAAAAGTGACTCTAAAAGAAGAGCCATACTCTCTAACTTAATAATCTTTAGGAGTACTATAGTAGTGCTGTTTTCTAGTCGCCTAGGAAGGTCCGTCAGGCTTAGGACGACAAGGTAGTTTAATAACACAAATAACAACTACTAGAACTTTAAAAAATCTTACTTAAAAGAGCAAGCTTAATTATATAAGGCTTAACAAGCTAAGGAGAGGCGTGTTAAGAGGGAGAGGCTTAAGGAGGTAAGGTAGAAAAAGAAGGCTAAAAAGGCAGCTAAAAAGGAGTGTTAGAAATTAGCTCGCGACGCTTAAAAAGCTATACAACTGTCCTAATTAAGTAAGCGCAAGGCCTTACAAGCCTCTACTTAAAAGTAGAAGCGTTAAAAACGTGTTGTTGTTAATTTATCTTAAGTTGAAGCTAAGGTAGCTGCACTAGCTGCCCCAGCGTGCACCACCCGCCGCGGGCGTAGCGTCAACTTACTAAGTAAATATAAGTAGCACAAATTGATTGCAATAATATATATACTACAACTCTACAGAATCTCGCGATACTAGCTATTGGTGGTGGCTATACAGCCTCATTTTTCTAAAATCTCAGTTTGGTGGGGTGGCTCAAAACATGAACTGGCTCAAAACGCGCACGGACACGGTAGCAGGTAGAAAGCTTTTATAAAGAAGTATTGCAGGCTTCTGCTGCAGTAACATATGTGTTCTTACCCCTCTCCTCTATCTCTATTATAATCTTGTTGCTAGCTATAAGCTAGTAATTGCTGTTAAACACGTTTTAACCAGTGTTGATTTTTAGTACTTTTAGTAAAAAATTTTAAACTTTAACTTTTGCTTAGCAGTTTAAGCTTCTTTACTCTAAGCGCTTAGCGCGTAGACTTTATTTACCTACTGTTTAAATCTTGTTAACTACACACAATCTTTTTTTTTTTCTTTTGCGACTGATTAGTAAAGGGTAGCTGCTTTTTACTTTTTTAGAAACTCTATTTTGAATACAATAACAACTACCACCTTTAACACCTTAAAAAAAAATTAAGGTCTACTACAAATAGACAAAGAGGTAGTTATATACTTTATGCTTACTGCCTTTAATAGTAATAGTTAGAATACAAATAAATTAGATCTAATCTATGTATTTCTTAAATTCTACTATAAGAAGATATCTAGCCTAAATAAGATTTTTTAGCTAGAATAAGAAGGCGTTGATACTAAGATGCGCTAAATTATGCTGTCTAACTAGCATGCAATATTTACTTCTAAGAAGATAAAAGAAGCAGTGCTTAAGATCTGCAAAGCATATAGAAAAATAAGTATACTAGTAGATAATAACTTAGAAACGTTCCTTTACAAGTTTTTTTAGTGCTTAGACGTAATTCTAGGCGTCTAACTTATTTTAGGCTAGTTGCCTAAAGGATAAGAAACTCTTTAGGCTACATGTTTCTGTCTTTTATTTAATCTTAGCAAATTTTAAGCTTCCTACATTAAAGTTAAAAAAGCCTAAAAGCAATATAAATCTAACAACCCTTTTAACTAAGTTAGGATTATGCACCTAGAAGTATACTACTATAATTAAGATCTTCTATAACTATAAAGTCTAAGAAATCCCTTATTAAGCGTGCGCAAGAAAGACAAAATGAGCAAGCCTAAGTCTATTAGGCGGCAGCTAGTAGAGATTTACTATTACAGGTTCTTTTACTAGGAGGATAGCGCTAGTTAGTCTAGATATGTTGCTACAAGTATACAGTATTAGCTTTTAAGCCTTAAGGCTATATTAACTTAACGCTAGTAAATTTAATAAAGAAAAAGAGCTTTATAAGATCTAGCTTCTACTATTAGCTGTAGACAATACAAAGGGCATGTAGAACGTATTACTTAGAGCTTAATACTAAATAACCGCTAACTTCCTAGCTCTAAAAGAGTTTTACAGTGGGGTGACAAAAAAAAGAAATTTAAAAAGTTATTATTTTCAAAGCTTTATATTTCCATAACTACAAGGGCTATACTAGAAAAATTAGTAATTTGAAGAGCCAAGAGCCTCTTCTTCAAGAAAGGCTGCTTAGTAAGCTGCTGAGTCAGCACTATAGCGCCTGTAATCTCGCTTAAAACATGTTGAAAAAAAGCAAAAATAGATTTCAACATGTATTTTTTGTAAACGTATAAAAAGAGCCGAAAAAAAATTAGTTTAATTAGCTTACGTAAGCATAATGTAAGCAAATTTTAGAGTGATATTTCCTATTTTATTATAGTTTAATAAAAGGATGAAAAAATAGTGGTTGCTTACGTAAGCACTAATTAAGAAATAACTTTGTAAAAATACAGTATATTTACTCCTTTTTCTTATCCTAACTTTTAATTTTTATATTATCTCTTCTATAGCTTGCAATCTCTCTTTATTTAAACAATAAGTTTATACTTTATACTTACACATTAAATCTTTCTCCTCTATTAGTAATAAACGAAAAAAGCCTTTTAAAAGTATTTACAATACTCTTTATTAAATTAAACAAAAAAAAAACGCTACTTTATCTTTTATTAGCCCTAAACAAGGTCGTTCTTCTAAAATCTTAAAAAAAGCAAAAAGAGTGCTTAATAGAGACCTTACAAGAAGCCCTAGAAAGATAATTTAACGTCTATTAGGAGAAAATAATTCAGATCTTTTAATTAAAAGCGTACAACGCTTTTTGAAAAAGAGAACTATTCCATTTATATTTCTCAAAAAAAGACGCCTTTAGACACTAAAAAAGCTTCTAATTATTAAATTTACGCTAAGCAAATACTTAAAAACATGAAAATTATAAGCATTTATAAAGTTATATTTTTAGAGGACTCTGCTATTAAGTGTGGGCACAGTGCTAGAATGGAATACTATTAATAAAAGCATAATAATAAGATATGAAAGAAATTCATTTCTACAACAAATAAAAGTAATTTCTAAAAAACTCTATTAAGAAAATAATAAATTATATTATATTTATAATATTTTTGTAATTTTGATCTATTTTTAGAATACTTACTAATTTAGTTATAGGTTAAAATATTTCTGTTTAAGTTTAGGATGCAATTTAGATAAGTAGAAGATCTAAACTAGTAGTAATTTAAAGCCCTTTAATTACTACTCTTTTTAGGAATTTAGACTACTAGTCTATATAACTTAACTACAACTACAACTACTAG
Source organism: Alternaria gansuensis (assembly GCA_009289805.1). Taxonomy (NCBI): domain Eukaryota; kingdom Fungi; phylum Ascomycota; class Dothideomycetes; order Pleosporales; family Pleosporaceae; genus Alternaria; species Alternaria gansuensis. The sequence goes on along the minus strand of WBOK01000086.1, from coordinate 139,751 downwards.
TCTGTGCGACCTAACTACAACTTTAACTACTAGTCTGTGCGACCTAACTATAACTTTAACTACTAGTCTATGCGACCTAACTATAACCTTAACCACTAGTCTGTGCGACTCTAACCCAACCTATACCCACCCGTAGGTACCCACGACCTATTTACTAGCCTAGTGCCAACCCCCTAAAAGTATATCTAGTAGTAATTTCTAAAATTTTACCTTCTCTAGTGTTCTCCTAAATTCTATACTTATACACAATTATTATACTATTGTTTTAATAAACATGTACTAATTTTTATGTATACTAAGTAGTAAAGTATATTCTTATAAGCTTTTCTATCTGTACAGGTGTTAGAGTGTATAAAAAATTACTGCTACAAAAGCAGAAGCTTACTAATGGTTAAATTATGCTAGAATAGGGTAAGTAAAATAAAAACTTATTATCTCGTTGCTAGCCTATAGCTAGCAACAAGATTATAATAAAGATAGAGGAGAAAGGTTAAAATACATACGTTACTGGAGCAAAAGCTTATAATACGTTATTATAAAAACCTCCTGCCTACTAATCTTTACCTTTGAGATTTCTTATACTACATAAAACTATTTCTCAGCAACTTATATGCAAGTAACTAATATATAAATAATATATTACTAGGACTATTTTTCTTCTGTTTTAAAACAGAGACTAATAGCTTATATTAAGTAAAGTTAAACTTTACTAGACTACTACACTATAAGCTATAGTGGTAGATTATAAAGCTAGCGCTTACTATTGTTAAGCAGCTACCTCTGTTTGTTGAAAAAGAGCTAGTAGTAATAGTTCTTATAGTAGTAAAGTTAGTGTAGAAGTTAGAATATAACAATGCTTAAGAAATTTTTAATGCGTTTAGTTTTATAAATATTAAAGTTACAAAAAGGACAGTAGAAGTCTAGTTTAACTAGTACAATATATATACTGCGCATAGTAATAGTCTAGGTGTAGTAAAAGTATATCACTTTAGCAATCTTCCTTTACGCTAATATTATTTTAGTAAGAAAACTTAAGAGTAGGTTTATAAAAAGTAAAAGCGTGTTAAAACAGCTATTAAGTAGCTAAAATAAACTAATAAGCAAGAAATTTTATTAGTTGCTTTTAAAAATAGAAGAGCTGTATATAAATAGCAATACTATTATTGTTTATTTATATCTAAGAATAGGCACTAAACACCACAACTATAATACTGCTAGAATAGTAACAAGGAAATAAATGTTGTAGTTAACAGTAAATAGTTATTAGTTAAGTTAGTTAGTTAGAGAGATATTGCAAATGTTTATTTTTGTCTAAATATACAACACAATAATTGCGTGCTAGCTAAATAAGGTGGCGTAAGCCCGGATACTCGTTGCTAGCATTGAATTCTTTTTACTAAAAAGGTATCTACAAAATTTGTAGTTACATTAAAAGGTTGTCTTCAAAAGCTAAAGCTAGAAAGATCTGTACTAACATAATAGCTTGCGTAGTAGATTATGCAATTTCTTGTAATCTTATGTAATTTTACGTAATAGATTGCTTAGTTGTTGTAGATCAATTGATAACAATAATAAGTATAACTAGTAGCGTAATAGCTTCTAGTAATTGATAAATCGTAGGTGAATTGCAGATTCCAAGTGTGATCTTGAGCACCCGGAATTTTTAGAGAAACAACTGAGTAGCTTAATCTCTAACATATACTATCTAAGTTAGCACTAACAATACAGAAAAGAAAACAAAAAACAACTACTAATAAAATAAACATACGTTAATAACTGTCAATTTTGAGTCTGTTTAGTAAAGTAAAGACAGTAAACTGTTTAGTGAAATAGAGGTAAGTTTATATATATCTAAATAATAACATAATATCTACATAGTATAATAGAGGTAGTTAGCCTATTTAGCAGAAATTAAGATAAGTTATACATACATAAAAATAAAGAGCTAAGAATGTATTAGGTTAAGATAAGAATAAAGATAAAAGGTTATAACTAAATATATCTATACGTTTATTCAAAGCTCTTCTATAGCAATAAAAAGAAGTTACTAAGAATTAAGATATTATAAGTTTGGATTTAAAATTTACTTAGCAGAATAGAAAGTACTAAAAAAGCAAAGATTTATTTAACCTATCCTACAATGGGAATATACTATAAAGACTTAAAAAAAAGTACCTTGTTTGTTATGAAGAATAGTATCTGTCTATTACTTTACTAACTAACTACTGTTAACTATTTGTATAAAGAACTTTTATAAGTGCTACTGTACTATAAATGTTAAAAAAGAATTAGAAGTTAAGTTTAAGGTAATAAGGCAAAACGCTTTCTTTTTCTAGGCCCATGGCTATAAGTCTTAAGTTACTATTGACACTGTTAAACTTAGTTATTATTACTATAACTTTACCTGCGTACAACTTAGTGTTAGTATATAATTTAACAAAAAAATAGTATATCAGTTTTTACCTAAAAGTATTGTACTAAATTCCTAGAAGACTTTAATAAGTAAGTTAAGAATAAAGATATTTGTATAACTAGAAACGTCTCTTTCTTACTAAACTGTTTTTCTATTAAAGATTAATTAGTCTTCTATATTTCAAAACGCTTGCTTAGATATATAAAGAGAGATTAGTCTTAGTTATAGGTATACAAAAAGAAATAGTAAAAGGACAATAATAGTACTATTAAAGTAAATAAACTTACTGGCTTTTAGGCTTATATTTATAAACACATATTTTTTTAAAGTGTTAAAGATGGTGGTTGTTGTTGTAGTTAAAAAGGGGTTGTAAAAAAGTAAAGGGCGGCTACTCTCTACTAATTAATTAAAAAATTTGAATTTTTTTTGAATAGCTAATAAGATTTAAAAAGTGGTTAGACAAGCTCTTGAAGGAAGGATTAGACTACTTAGTTATAATTAGGGTTCAAAATTTTGCTAAAGTATTAAAAGACAATACTAGTTAAAACGTGTTTACCGGCAATAGCTAGTCCATAGCTGACAACAGGATTATATTAGGATTACAATTAGATTGCAACATTATGTAATAGAGGAGGGAAATAATATACACGTACTGCAGCGGGAGCCTATAATACTTTATTTAGCTAATGTTATTACTCTTTACTTGCTGCGTTTAACTTTTGAAATAGCACTGTATATAAATAATTGATAATAAAATATACTACATTCTAATATAGCTTGTAACCTTCACAACAAGTATTTTCTTAATATAAACTTTTATCTAAGAATTAGAAGCTTTCTTATTGTACGTATAGCCTGTAAACTAGTCTAGCTTTAGCTATTTATACAGGTACTTAAGTTTATTAAGTATTTATAAACTTAGCCTTTTTAAGGCTTTATAATTATATCTTTTATAAAGAACTTTAGAATCTACAATATCTTTATATATATTTCAAAATTTCAGGCTTAAATTAGCTTGTTGTAAGAAGAATATAAGATTAATAAGATATTTGCTGGTACTAGCAAAGTACTTAAAATGCTTTGCTTTAGCATTTTATTTTTTAATTATGCATAAGCTAAGTGCTAAAACTATTAACTAGTTAAGCTAGCTAAAGCATAATATCAAAATAGTAATAAAGAAAAAAATTAAAAAAAAAGTAAGTATTTTCTTGTTCTATGTAAAAGTTAGAAAGCAAAGCAATAATAGTGCTGCTACTTTAATTTGTCTAAGAGTACTTAGATGTAAAGCCTTAACATACGCAAGCAGCATAGGCGGCATAGGTAGAATAAAAGCAGAATAGGGCATATTAAGTTAGAAGGCAATTTGCGTTTTTATCTTGCTTTTCTTTATTTTATTTAAATATGCAACACACTAAATGCGTGCTAATAATACTTAATAAGTAGGCATAAGCCTAGATACCTGTTGTTGGTAATGTATTTTTTTTTACTAAAAAGGTGTCTATAAAATGTGTAGTTACATTAAAAGGTTGCCTTAATGTGAAGATTGTCTTAAGCGGATCTAAAGGTTGGTTCTCAGTGAGTGAGTGAGTACAATAGACGGGGGTGGTGTAATAGAACAATTAGTAAATTAATGTAATATTATAAAACGTTTAGAAGGAAGTATAATTCTTGAATTAAATACTTAAGTCTTGTACAGAGTCAAAAACATTAAGCTATAAAAGCACATTGCATATTACTATATACTAGGCGATAGTCGCAATAGTCGTCATTGCTTCTAGCAAAAGTTGCAATAGTTGTAATTGTTTCTAGCAATAGTTCGCGTAACCTTTTAGCAATATTCCTTAGCGTAGTAATTAGTTATATAACTACCTACTGCGGTGTTCTTGTAGGTTAGTTGTCTAGTTCCTTATTAGTTCATCATAGTAGTTCTTTATAAGACTTAAATTTGTAACTAGATTGTAAGACTATTCTCTCCCTCCTAAGATCTATCTTTAGATTATTTAATTTTATGAGTTGCTTAGTCTGTAAGTAGAGTTGCTATACGTATTATTATAAGCTAAAATATCTGCTATATTGTCTAGTTTTTGTAAGCGCTAAATTGATTTTACTTAAAAAATTCTTAGTACTAACCGTGTTTTTAACTTTGCTTACAATGAGTGTTTTACTTATAACTAGCCTAATTATATTGTGCTAAATACTTTTTTAAAATATGCTGAATGTCTATGTTTAGGCTAAGCATATGATAATCCATTTCAGGTCTCTTTAGATAAAATTTAAAAGAAGTGTTAAGTAAAAGTAATTACGCATTTATTACGTACTAAAAAGATGCTAGCGTAGGCTAATAAGAGTACTTTAAAAGTGGTATTTTCTTTTATGTTAAAGCTAGAAGTAAAGAGTAAGAACGTTATTGTAAAGTCTCTAAATTATTATATGGCATTTATTAGTATTGCCTACTTGCTAATAATGCAGTTTACCTTAGGTAATATTAGAAATGTGGTATCTTTGCTAGATGTTAATAGTAGTGTGCCTAAGGATAGTAGTAGTTTATAACGTGCCTTGTTTTTATTTTATTTTTACAATTCTAGCGTTGCAACATAGTATCGTAGTAGCAATGCTATAATAAGTTAAATTTCTTGCTAGTATATGTGTTTAACGTTCTAAGTTCAATTCCTAGCCTAGCTATAGTATTTTAAATATTAATTAGTAGTGTGTTAGGTTTATATTTAGATTTTATATATTGTTGCTGTCTAGGTAGCCTAACTATTTATCTTAATATTCTTTACTGTTGTTTTACATCTAGTATATTATAGTTGTCTTAAATTTTATTTGTGTTCTTCTTTTATTTTGTAATAGAAGGTTTTCTAGAATAGCGTTTCTGGATCTGCTAGTTCTAGTATGTTAATATAGAATTCTAAGTAAATTTTTATATTAAGTAGGAAGTTCAGTGTGTATATAACTACTCTCTTTTAGTCTAGAATTTTAAATAGTTTAACTTTAACGTTGTTAAGTCCGTTATTAAGTTGCTTAGTGCGGAGAACTTTTGTAAGCAATTAATTTTTTTTTTTAAGCTTAAGTGCTATTTTTCTATTATTAACGTATCAATCGCTTTTGCGTTAAGCCTTCTTAAGTGTTATTTTACGTAACCTATATACTGTCGTTAGCTTATAAGCTGTAGTAATAGCTGCTTTTGTTTTCTTACTTTAAAATGTACAAATAAAGAAACTTAGGTATCTCTTATAGTTTATGTAGTACAAAGTTAGTTTTATGAACTTTAAAAGCTTGTTGTTGTGTGGTATATATGCTATAGGTAGTATTAATACCTTATTGTTCTATTGTTGGTTAATATATATTATAAGATACGCTTTTATTGTGCAGTTTATCTGTTTAGTCTTTTTGTTTTTTAGCATAGAGTAAGCTGTAAATAGCTTTTATTTTATTCTAATTGCGGTTAGTAATTTTGTCTGAAAGTTTTAAGTAAAGAGCTTATCTCTATTACTAATTGTTTATTTTAGTATACTGTAATAGTGAGTAATTTATTTAATAAGAATATATCTAAGTTACACTGCAATAAAATGAATTCTAAAGGCTATATACATAGCTTGTTTTGGAATTTAATTAACTACTACAAGAATTGCGTAGTAAGATACTTTAGTAATAGGGTTTTTTTAAGACTAGTAGGCCTATAACAAAGTCTATAGCGATATTTAACTATAGTGCGTGAGGTAGCTCCACTATTTGCATTCCTTTGTTATGTGCGTAGGTACTATGTTTGTTTTTTCAACAGTCTGCGCAATTAGCAATAAAAAAATTAATTCCGTTTTTTATTGTAAAGCTTTTGTAATTTTAGTTAATAAGTTTTATAATTTTAGTTATACTAGAATAACGTGTATAGAATTATTGTATTGCTGTTAGATTATTGCTATTAACAATTCTTCTAGGACTTTGTTAATAATTACTATAATTTAGTTTAATATCTTTGCTAATCTTAGCAATCTGTCTTTATTAGACTTAAGTATTGTAGAGTTAGTCATTAGTTTAGTTCCTATAATATTATGTCAGCAACTAAAAGGGTCTGCTGTTCTGTTTTCTTTTCTTAGTGTTCATATAATTTTAAACCTGTGGTATTTGAGTTTCTTTACCTATTAAACTTATCATTGGTCAAGTACTTGAGTCGTTATATACTTAACTAAATTCTTATAATTTATAAATATTATAAGTTCTAAGCAACTTGTAGTTTATACTCTCTAATATTTAATGCACGTAATAATAGCTAGCAGCTCTTTATTGTAGACGTTATAATTCTTTTCTAGGCCTAAGAATTTATAAGAGTAATGGACAATAAAGTAATGTTTGTTTTTATGCATTTAACTAGTGTATTCTCTTAGTGTAAGGTCTAAAGCGTTAGTCTTAAAGTGTAATAGTTGTTCTACTTAGAATATACAGAAACATGGTAGCTTTATGCTTGCATTTCTAAGTTATTAGAGAGTATCTTTAGCTTTCTAGCTCTACTCAACTAGCGTGTCTTTCTTCTTAAGTCTAGTTAGTAGAATAATTAATTTAGAAATATTTATAATCAACTGCTAGTTAAATTTTAACATGTTTAAAAAGGTTACATGTTTTTGATTATCTTAGATAATAGCTATGGTTTTACTACTTGCATCTTTTCTTTGCTTATTTATACTCTTTTTACTTCTAATATGTATTCTAGAAAGGTAACTTTAATTTAACGAAATTTGCATTTTTTTAGTTTTAGTTAGAGGTAAAACTAGTCGAGGCACCTAAGTACTGGGCGGACATGTTCTATTTTTTACTTTTAGTTCTTATAGTAGACATAGATATTAGTTAAATATGCTTCATTAAAAATGTCGAAGTGTACTTTTAGCATATTGTTTATAAGTTTTTAGAATATGGCTAAGGAGTTTATAAGCCTAAGTAACATACTAGTAAATTTATACTGTTTATATTATATTTAGAACACTAATTTCTATTCTTTACTTTTCTTAATTTTAATAAGGTAGTATTAATTGCAGAGGTCTAATGCTGTAAAGTCTGTAGCACAAGATAATGAGTTTTAAAGCTGTATTATATTTCGTAATAAGTATTTCTTCTAACCTGAAATGTTAAGAATTTTCTACTAGTCAACGTACATCTCTAGTAATCTATTTATTTTTAGTATAAAAATTATAGTAAATTCTGCTAATAATAGAGAAAGCTTAATACATTCTTTTTTGAGTTTCCTACTTAGGTTTCTTTTATTATTTTAACTTCTGTCTTTAATAATAAAAATATAAGCTTAGGGAGTAAAGTTTCGTCTTCTTCTAGAATGATTTTCTAGTCTTAGAGTTAATATATAAGTAAGGTTTTGCTATCTGCTAAGTTAGTAAAAAGGTGCTAAACTCTTTATACTTTTTAAGACTATTTTAATTTATGCGTTTCTTCAAAACTCGACGTTTATAAGTTAGAGGTCCTTTTTTAGCATCTCTTAAGTAAAACCTTTGTATTATAAGGCTGTTCTTAGTTAAAGTTTGCAGTTTTTTGAGTAATATTATAAATTTTCTTTTTATTTATTATTACATATAGTTGTTAAATACGTAGGCTAGCCTATACTTGTGTCTAGTCTACAGCACCTAAGATATAACATTTTTAATTTCTAATTAATTTGTAAAATGTATTCGTATAACTAAAGGATCATTAATATAATGTTCTAGGAACCAAGTCTAAGGACGTCTAGTTCTAACTATTTTTTATATTTCTTAATGCTAAGCGTTATATCAACAACATAGTGTGTTATAGTTATCTTGCCTAGCATAAGCTAACTATTAGCTATACATAGTAAATAAAGTTCTTATTTTCTTAGTGTTAGTAGGCCTGCTACTTGCACTACTTAAGAGAAAACAAAGTTAGCTTTAAAGCCAAAATCTACAAATACTTGTATTTAATATCTTTTGAGCTTTACTTTAAGCTTAAAGAGGCTTTGAGAGTTTATTGCATTTAATTCTTTAGTAGCATTAAGTACTTTAGACGTCTTTTTTAAAAAGACTGTATACTTAACATTTTGAACTTCTTGGTAACTATATATAGTTTGTATTTAATATTAAGGCTTATATGCTATAAGAGCTAATTACATTTTTATATAGAGAATTTATTTTTATAATTCTTCTACTATATTATGTGCATCTGTAAGGTCTTCTCTAAATTATTATATTTATAGAAGTATAAGCTATGTTATTTATTTTATATTATACTACGTATTTATTATAAGAGTATTTGTACTATAAGTATTTGCATTACAGCATTTCTTATAGTTTTTTTAAAAATTATCCTTATCTGTACTTACCTAAGTAGTATATAGTGCAGCTGTTATATATATATATATTGTGTCGCATCTATGACGTACCATCCTCAAGGCCTCCTTGGCACTGAGCTTAGGCGCCTGTTAGCTTACGCGCTGAGCGCGCGCTAGCTGACCTCACGTTAGAATATCTACGCCGAACTTATAAGCTTACACCTAAGCTCGTTAGAATACGTGTTAAACCCCTCTAAGTTTAACAGCAGCCTTTCTAAGTTAAGTATATATAAATAGCACGTCTTAGACACAGTTAGAAAGGCAGAATTAAAATTAATTATTTAGTTCTCTTAAACTACTGTTTCTAGCTTCTTATTCTTTATAGTTATAAGCTTAGCGCGCCTTTTAGAGCACGCAACTTAGACTTATTAGTACACTTAGCTAAAGTTTAATGCTAAATCTAAAAGAGTCTAGAAATATGTTAACCTAGAGGCTATTATAAATATTAATATATTAATAAAGCTAATTCTAAGGCCTTTAGCGCCTATAAAAAACTTATTTTAAAAAAAACTTAAAGCTTATAATAAAAAACTTAATAAATACTATATAAAGTATATAAACTAGGCTGTAAACACGCACGCTTTTTAGCAAATTTAAAATTAAGTTTATATAACTATTAATAAATAGTTACTAGCTCTAATCATAATTAAACTTATAAATAGTGCTAGTTAAACACTTAATAAGCTTATTAAATAACTATAGCTTAAACTAGCTCTAACAAACACTATTAACTAAATAGTAATATACTAAAAGTACTAAGTAAGCCTTAAAAGAGCAAAGCTTAGTACTATAGAACTAAAAGCTTAGTATAATAAGTAATAAATAAGTGAACTAAAAGCCAAAAGGCTAAAAATTTCTAAAGTAGATAGCGCGATTACTATATTTAACTTTCTAAACACTATAAAAGCTAAATACGCTTTTAACTAAGTAAATACTATAAAAATACTTTACTAATAGTAGTAAACACTTAAAAAGAATTATCTAAACTTTAACTGAACTAGTGAAATATTTTAAAAAATACTCTATTAGCGCTTAGTTAGTATAATAAGCTAAGCTAAATTAATAAAAAGAGCCTTTACTACTTTAAGAAACTTAAAAACTTATAAAAATTAAAGTAATAAAAAGTATAAGCTAAAAAGTTAATTATAAGTATTTATATAAAAATAATAAAAAATATAAGCACTACTAGAATTTTATAAAATACTATATACTTTTAGCAGTAATTAAGGCCTACGCTAAAGTTAAATATAATATTAGTATCAAGAAAGCTAAAAAGATTTAAGAATGCTTATACACTAACTAGTTTAAAGAATTTAGAGACAAACTAGTTAAAGCAAAATATAAGCTTCTTTAAAAAAAAAGTAAGTTAAAAGCTTTTTTAAGTAGTATTATTATATCTTTAATTAACTTAGCGCTTTTTAAAAAAAAAGAACAGCCTAGGTGTATACTATACTAGTAATTACAACGCCTATATACTATTAAAGAGCACTATACTTGATAGTAAGGCCGCGCTGTACTTAGTAAATAGTAAAAAACTACTTATACTAGGCTCCTTTATACCTGCAAGGGAAGTAAAGATAGTAAAAGCAGGTACTTAGGCTTTCTTTATTAGTAGTTAAGAGACTTGCATTTTTTGCTAAGTTCTTAGTAAAATATATAGCAATAAAACTAAAAATCTTATTTTTATAAATATAGTAGTTATTAAAAGTTTTTATCTTAATATTGTCTTAGAAGCTTGCCTACGCGGAAAAAGAGTTTAGTACTTAAGCCTAAATAATATACTTTACTAGGGTACACTTAGTAAAAACGTTGTACTAGTATAGCTCTAATATAATTTTAACTTTTTATTTTTTAAATATAAGCTTTTATTTTCTTTTTTAAAGCTTATTATAAATGTAATAGCTTCTATTAAAAGCTTATAGAAAACACATCTTAGAAGCAACTTAAAGAACTTTTAGTATGCTAAAGAGGGGCATCTAGGTCTAAAAGCACTAAAAGTACTTATTTACGTAGTATAAAAAGTGCAAATTAAAGAAATAGCACGCGTTAAATATAAGCACTATACTTTAACTTATGCTAAATAAGTTATTTTAAGGCAACTAAAAGAGCTCTTTTTTTAACTATACTAGAAGATTTTGTAAGACTTATTGAATATGCCTTAAAGTTGTTTAAAAGAGTAATAAATATAAGTAATTAAAAACGCCTTTAGTAGCAAGCTTTATATATATATTTTATAAGCTAAATTTATTTTAAAATTTATAAAAGCTTTTTACTATCTTAAAGCTCTTATTAAGGCTTTTATAAGCTCTAAATTGTTAGAGTTACACAGAATAACAATCCTTTAACGCTCTTTTAGCAAGGTATACTATAGTACTAAATATAGTGTAAGAAATATAGTATTATAATTAAGCTTTCTCTACTATATATATATAAACTAAATAAAGCTACTAGATAAGCAAAATAAGAAATAATAACTAAGTTATTTAAAACAAAAGTAAGCGTAAACCTGCCTAAAAAACTTTAGCTAGAAATTGTTAAGGCTATAGCATAGCTTTATAATATAAGCTTATTTTATGCGCATAGTTTGCGCTTACTAAATAAACTTCTTAATTAATAAAGTAAAAAGTACTTTAAGTACTATAAACTAAAGCTTTTTAAGAGCTTTATAATAGATATAAAACTAAATTAAAGTAGTATATACGCTTATAGCTACTGCGCCTATCTCTTAAATAAGAATAGAGTAGCTAGGTAATATAAAAAAAGCTTTAAGACTTTTTCTAGAGGCTATATTAGTCACTTAGTAGAATATAGAGCTTTTAATATATACTAGATATAAGTCTTAGCGCTTAACTAAGTTATTACAATATGTAACGTTATATTTAATAAAATACTACACTATAAAGAACTAGCTTATAAGCTACTAAAGCAGAACGCAGTTCTTATAGTATATGCTATTAATAATAATAAAATTAGTAAGGCTAGAGAAATACTTAAGCAACTTATAAATATTAGTTAAGTAGTAGTAATAATATAAAAAGCCTTATAGCTAACAAGTAATTAGCTTATAATAAAAACTATAGAAGGCTTACTATAGTTTCTAATAAGTAGTACGCTAAAAGAACATAAAAAATATTAAGCTAATACTTTTTGAAAAATTTATACAAAGTAGAAAAGTTTTTTAGAATAGCTACTAATACTTAAGGCAATACTAGCGCCTTTTTCTCTAAAAGCGTAAATGCTAGAGTAAAGCACTTTAGCTAAAAGAGCTATAAGTAATAGTAATAAGCTGCTTAGCTTCTAGAAATTGTAAACAACTAGTAAATTAAGCTTAATAAACGCGTAAAAACTTTTATAGTTTTTAAAAAAAGTAAAAAATGCTTTTAAGAAGGCTTAGTATAGTACTAAGAATTTTACAGCACTAGCTAGAGTCTTTTAAAATCTTTTAGCAAAAGAACTTTATAAAAAAAGGTATAAGAACTTTTTATACAAAGCTTTATAAAGCTAAAAAATAAGAACTAATATAGTTCTAACGTAAAAGGTATAAGCATACACTGCCTACTTTATAACTTTTTAAAAGCACTTAAGCTTAAGGTACTACTTTATTAGCCTTAAAAAAGTTAAGAGCTAATTATAGTCTATACTATAATAGCAGCAGCTCTTAAAAAGAATAATTAACTTTAAACTTACTTTAACAATCTCTTAAAGCTTCTAAATAAATAGAAAAACTTTTACAACTACTAATATAAGACTTTATTTAAATAAGTTCCTTAAAAAAAAATTAATACTTTACTTATAAAAAGTACTTAGATAAAAAAAAAAATTTAAAAACTTTAGGCCTGTTTTTCTTAAATAAGTATTTACTTATAAGCTTAATAAAAATAGCTACTTTTCTAAATATAAAGCACGTTTTGTAGTAAAAAAAGACTTTTAAGTAAGAAACTTACTATACTTAATATATATAACAATAGTAGCTACATAATTTTTTAGACTTATAATAGTAATTATAGCTAAGTTTAATATAAAAATTTATCAGCTTAATATAGAAGGCGTGTTCTTTAACGCTAATATTAGTAAAAAAATAACAGTTCTATATAACTTACTAAATAGTTATAAGTACTTAAGAAAGTATATTAAGCTTAATAGAGCTTTATATAGCTTAAAAGACTTGCTATTATTATAATATAATAAGTTTTTAAGTACACTAAAAAAGCTTAGCTTATAGGCCTTAGCTAAAAAGCTTTGTCTTTTATATACTAAGGACTACGCGTTTTTCTTAATATTCTATATAAATAATATCCCTTTTATAAATTACTAATTTTACTCAACAAGAGCCTATAAGCTTTTTAAATTAATAAAAAATATTTATAAAGTTAAAAATAAAGGAGAAGTAAGCTAGTTTTTAATAATGAAGATTATAAAAAATTGTAAAAAGCATATTATATTACTACTATATAATACTTATATTAATAGAGTTGCAAAAAGACTTAATTTAAACATCTTTAGCAAGTTTTTAAAGACTTCTTTACTTTTAGAGAAGCTAGTTAAAAATCTTAAAGAAGCTCTAAAGCCTTAAATTAAGGCTTACTAAAAGCGCGTTAGCAGCTCGTTGTATATAGCTATTATACTACGTCCTAACGCTACCTACGCAGTTTCTAAGCTCTTTTACTTTTTAACTAACTTTTTAGAAGCTTATATAAAAGCTATAAATTATTTTATATAATACTTTTACTATAAAAGGTATAAAGAAATTACGTATAGTAAAAATAATAGTAAAAAGCTTACTATTTATTAAGACGCATTTTTTATAAATAACTTAGAAACTTATTAAATTTTTTAAGGCTATATTATTATGCTTTTTAAAAGGCTAATTATTTAGAAAGTAGCTTATTAAGTTACTATAATAACTTTAATAACAGAAGCTAAGCTCCTTGCACTAGAGTATATAGTAAAAGAATTTATAGTACTTAAGAAATTATTTAAAGAGCTTAAGCTTATAGTATTAGAAGCCTTAAGGATTTTCTATAATAACTAGCAAACTATACGCCTAGTTATTAAAAAGCAAGAAAGAATTACCACTTAGCTTTATTATATTAATATATAAAACATGTAGCTTTACTAGGAACATGCTAAAAGCTTATTTTAAATTAAGTATTTACTAATAGCTAAAATACTAGCTAACAGACTTACTAAGTACTTATTAAAGCAAAAGCTTAAGCACTTTAAAAAGCTTATTAATATTAAACGCGTGCTTTACAAAAGAGTATAAAAAAAAAGCATAAAAAGAAATAAAAGAAATATTTAATTACTAGAGTAGATTAGCTCTCTACCTCTAAAGAACTTATAAGTTTCTAAGAAAACAACCTCTCTTTAAATAAGTTTTTAGGTAACTAGGAGGTTAACTAGCTTATTTAATAGCTTTTTAGCGCGTAGACAACACGCAAGAAGACTATTAAAAGAGCTAGTAGGCTTTTTCTAGTTATTCTAACTCTTCTTCTCCTTCTCCTCTTTACCCTTAAGGCCCTCTTTAGCCTTCTTCTTCTTAGCTGCCTGCTCTAGAAGCACGCGAACTGCAGCTTATAAGCTCTTTAGCCTATTTACCTTATAATATATTAATATAAAGAACATAAAAAATAGTATAAAAAGAGCTTATATAGGCGCGTCTTTTTAGAGCTTAGCAAGAAGTTTCTTAGCTAAAAAGAAAGCAATTTAAAAGCTTTAATTATTACTAAAAGCTTAAAATTTAAAAGAAATAATATACAGGACTTTGCAAGTTTTTTGATTAAAGTACTACTAGCAGCGCGTTTTAGCGCTAGAAAACTTGTCTTAATAAGCTTTATTAAAGCTACTAGACAAAGCGCTTTTAACGCACCTAAGATAGGGCACGTTATAATACGTACTAAGTTTGCCTTAGTAACTAAGAGTTGCTGCTAGGGTCTAACGCCCGCAGGCGGTCTTAACTAGGGTTTTAACTTTGCCTATACGCTCTCTAGATGTGTAGGCTAGTGCTGTACTTAAAGCAGCACTAGTTAACTGTGCGCAAGAAGCGCGTTTCAGGGGCAGCTGCGCTACTAGAGCAGGCGGCGATAGTAGCAGCGCGCAGGCGGCGGCGTAGGCGGCAGCACAGGCAGCAGTAGCTTTTTAAAGTTTTAACTTCTATATAAAGTTAGTATCTAAACAGAAGAAGTGCTAAAATAAAGCTAGAAGCTGCACAGGAGTATAAAGTAGCTTATAGTAAGCCTAAAAAGCTATATAAGAGTATAGTAACACGTATAAAAAGTAATTAGTATTACTTTTAACAACCTTAGGTAAACTTGTAAGTAATACTTATAGTAGCTATAGTATTGTTAAATACTAAGCTTAAGAAGCTTAAAAATTTGTTATTATTATTACACCTTGCGCTAAGACGCACGTGCGCAATATGTTGCGTAGTGCGCTAGAACTATATAGAGCTCTGCATAGGTAACTAAAGTCTTAGTTACCTAAAAGGTGTGTTGTATTTATAACGTACTATTCTTAAGGCCTTCTTAGCACTGAGCTTAGGCGCCTGTTAGCTTACGCGCTAAGCGCGCGCTAGCTAACCTTACGTTAGAATATCTACGCCAAACTTATAAGCTTACACTTAAGCTTGTTAAAATACGTGTTAAACCCCTCTAAGTTTAACAGCAGCCTTTCTAGGTCAAGTCTGTATAAATAGCACGTCTTAGACACAGTTAGAAAGGCAGAATTAGAATCAATTATCTAGTTCTCCTAAACTACTGTTTCCAGCTCCTTGTTCTCCACATATTGTCTATAAGGACTTCGCGTATTCTAGGTTATGCAGATTTATTTCCTAGTATAAACTATCTTACCTAACTTTTTATACTTTGCGCCTTTAGCGTGTTGCCTAAAGTTTCTTAGAGATTTCTTTTTTCTTTTTATTTAAAAGCTAACGCCTTATTTTAATTTAAAATACTTTAGCATTTCTTGTTAATATTTGTATAAAATTATGTATTTTGTCTAAATAAGGTGATAAAGTAGTTTCTTTTCTTTTGTAGTTCCTTACCTAGGTCTGTAAAGTCGGTAAATTTTTTAAGCATTTTTTTCTGAAGTTTAGTAAGAACTTTATTAAGCTGTCTAAGTTGTCCTAGCGAGATATTAAATTTTTCATTAACTTTGATTTATTAGAGGTGTTTGCTCCCTATTAATTAGTGTAGGGGACTAATGGCTTTTATGAAACTTAGCTAATCTATTATACTTTGCTTTGTTCTCTAGAGTTACTCTTTTAAGCATTATTTTAGAGACGTTTTTATTAAAAGTATCTTCTAGTGTAATTATAGTTAAGTTATTTAATTACTTAATAATTGCCTTGTCTTGTCCTTAAACAGTAATAGTAGATAAAGTAAGAACGTTATATTTCTTTTCTAGCTTGTTATTTAGTGCTATATAGTAAATAACGCTATACTATTAAGTCACCTTGCTTAATCTTAAGTAGTCTCTTTTTATATAATTTTCTTTACTATATATAAAACAACAGCTTTAGCCTTTTAAGACAACCTTTTAATATAACTTTACATTTTTTAGACACCTTTTTGCTAAAAAAAATGTTTTTTGCTAGTAATAGGTTTTTGAGCTCATGTCCCCTTTTTAGCATTGCTAGCACGCAATCAGTGTGTCGTATATTTAGATAAAACAATAATTAGTAATATTTCTTAAACTAACTATTTTAACTAATAACTATTTACTACTAACTACAGCTTCTATTATCTTATTGCTATCCTAGCAGTGTTGCAGTTGCGGCGTTTATTGCCTATTTTTAATTTTAAATAAACAACAACAGTATTACTATTTATACACAGCTCTTTTAGCTCTAATAGTAACTTATAAAATTCTTTTACTTGTAAGATTATTTTAGCTACTTAATTGCTGTCTTGATACGCCTTTACTTCTTACTAAACTACTTTTAAGTCTGTTTGCTAAGGTTGCATTAGCGCAAAAGAAGATTGCTAAAGTAATATACCTTTACTATACCTAGACTACTAATATGCGTTATATATATAGTGTAATAGCTAAACTAGCCTTTTATAGTCCTTGTTGTAACCTTAATATGTATAGTACTAGACCTATTGAAGATTTCTTAAGCATAGTTATATTTTGACTTCTGCACTAACTTAACTACTATAGAGATCATCGCCACTAGCTTCTTTTTAACTAGTAGATGTAGCCGCTTAATAACAGTAAACGCCGGCTTTGCAATCTACTACTATAGCTTCTAGTATAGCAACTAAGTAAGGTCTAACTTTACTTAGTGTAAGCTATTAGTCTTTCTATTTTAAAAAAATAGTCTAAGTATTATAATATTTGTTTATAAGTTCTTTATTAGCTTTAGCCTTTTAAGAAAGCTTTTTAATGTAACTGCACATTTTGTAGACACCTTTTTAGTAAAAAAAGATTTATTGCTAATAATACGTGTCTAAGCTTATGCTCTCTTATTTTGTCTTACTAGCACGCAATTAGTGTGTCGCATATTTAAACAGAAACAATAAAAAGAAAGATAAAGACGCGAATTACCTTAAAGCTTAATGCGCTTTATCTTGCTTTTATCTTGCCTTTACTGCCTACTTATATTAAGGCTTTACTTTTAGGTGCTCTTAGCCAAATTAATAAAGTAGCACTATTATTACTTTGCTATCTAACTTATACATACAATAATAGAACGCTTACTTCTTTTCTTCTACCTTTTACTTCTTTATTGCTATTTCAACTATATATAACAGCTAGCTTAAATAGTTAATAGTTTCTTTATTTAGCCTATGCACAATTAATAAAAAAAAAAGATATTAAAGTAGAGCATTTTGAGTACTTTACTAGTATTACAAAACACTTTATAGATTTTATATCTCTTCTATAACTATCTAAGTCAAGGCTTAACATTTTTCTTGTACATAAAAATATTGTAAATTCTAAAGTTATTTCTGTAAGATATAATAATAAAGTTATAAAGAAGCTAAGTTTATTAATACTAAATAAACTTAAGTGTCTACATAATTGCTTAAGCTAGACTAGTTTAGAGGCTAGGCGTATAATAAGAGAGCTTTCCGTCTCTAGATAAGAGGTAAGGTTAAAGAGATACTTATTATAAAGGTTATACGCTATCATAGTGTATTATATGCAAATTGTTTATATGCAGTGCTATTAAAAACGTAAAAAGAAGTAGGTAAAAAGCAGCAGCATTATAAAGTATTATAAGCTTCTACAGTAGGACGTATGTGTTCTTTTCTTTCTTTATTACATTATGTTGTAATTCTATTGTAATTCTACTGTAATACTATTGTTAGCTATAAGCTAGCAATTGACGTTAGATATATTTTAAGTAGAGTTGTTTTTTAGTACTTTAGCAAATTTTTTCACTCTATTTATTGCTTAGTAGTCTAGTCTTTCGTCCTAGAACTAATTGACTAGCTGTTCAAATCTTATCAACTATATACAATCTTTTCTTTTCACTTTTGCAATTAATTAGTAGAGGGTAGCTGCTTTTTACTTTTTTAGAACACTATTTTAACTACAACAACAACTACCACCTTGAAGACCTTAAAAAATGAATTAGTAATTTATGTGTAAGTTATTTCTATGCAAGTTATTTATATACAGTATTATGTATTGTAAGAAAACTTGAAGGTAAGAAGTAGTAGATAGAGAGCTTTTATAAAAAAGTAATGCAGGCTTCTACTATAGTAACGTATATATTCTTACTTTTTTTCTCTATCTCTATTTTAATCTTGTTGCTAGCTATAGGCTAGCAATTGCTGTTAAGCACGTTTTACTTAGAGCTGGTTTTTAGTACCTTAAGCAAATTCTTTTAACCTTAATTTTTGCTCAGTAGTCTAAGCTATTCTAATCTAAGCGCATAGCGCGTAGACTTTATCTACTTACTATTTGAATCTATATAACTACACACAAACTTTATTCTTGACTTTTGCGACTAATTAGTAGAGCGTATCTGCTTCTCACTTTTTTAGAAACTCTATTTTAGCTACAACAACAACTACTATCTTTAATATATTAAAAATAAATATAAATCAAGTAATTTTTTTTTTTCTATTTCTGTTAAATTAGAAGTTGATTTTTCTTATTCTTTTGTTAAAATTGTTAATATGTATAGGCTTGTAGCTGTTAGTTGTATAACATTCTAGAATTTTAACAATTTTGTTTTGTTATTAACTTTAGTTAGAAAACAGGCCTTAAGATACTCAATAAAGTTAAGTGTTTATGTTTATTAGTACATAATTTCTTTAGGTAAGCAATTATATTTCTAACTTAAGCTTGTAAAGGTTGTTATCTAATTAAATAGCTATAGCTATAAGTTTGTTAAGTATTTTAAAAGTAACTCCACTTTGTATAAGTTCTATATATATAGCTAGTCTAAGACCTTATTAGTATATGTCAAATAAAGTTTTATTATCCTTTTAACTAACTAATTAATACTGCAAAAACTTTGTTCTTTAATAAGCTGTAAAGTGCGTTTATTATAGCTTTTAAGTCTTGTGTTGTACTACTACAGAATTCTTAAAGACTAAGAAAACTTTTTTTATTTTTGGTTTTAAGTTATCTTAGTTTTTAATAAGTTTTTATATGTAATGTTGTTAATAGTAATATCTATATATTAGCATAAAATAAGAATATCCTATTTTGTAGTGTGCTGGTACACAGGGTGATACCCTACTATACACTAATTTAGTGCTTAACTACGTAATTTCAAGGTATATAGCCTCTTCCGTATCTTACAGAAAGGGGACACTATTAATTATTCGTGCACTCCACAGCTGAGCTTCTGTACCGTACTATAGAATAGGCTTCTTCTTCTGCTAATAGTCTTTATACTTAACCTATGATAAGATTATTATCTTACTAACCTTGTTCTTGTATAATCTAACTACTAGTAATCTCCTGCCCTTATAGTAGTATGTTTTTATACACTCTAACACCTATATAAATAGCAAAGCTTATAAAAACATAGTCTACTACTTAGTGAATAAAAAAACTAGTATATACTTATTACAAGAGCAACTTTATAACTTTACTAACTACTAAATTTTATAGAGTTACTACTAGATATACTTTTAGGGGATTAGCACTATCTCCTACTATAAACTACATTAAGAACTTCATTACCTAAGTTAGCACTAATAACAACTAAGAAAAAAATAAAAATCTACTAATATAATAAACATATATTAATAAATACTAACTTAAATTTTGACTAGTAAAATAAAGGTAGCAAAATACCTAGCAAAATAGAGGTAGTTTTATATATATTTAAACGCTAATGTAAAGTCTACCTAGCAAAATAAAAGTAATAACTTATTAAGTAAAATAGAGATAGGCTTACTTGCGTTAATAATAAAAAGTAAAAGTTTTAATTAGTAAAAATTAAAAAGAGACTAGAAGCTTATAACAAAATGTGTCTAAAACGCTAATTTAAAGTATCTATCTAGCAAAATAAAAATGTAACTAACAATCAAAATAGCATAACTAAAAATCAGAGCTAACTTAGCAAAAACTAAGGTACAAAATAGTTAAAAATTTATATAACTACTTTTAATAAGCAAATACTAAAAAGATTTCAAAAAAAAGTTTGTTATTTTTTTTAATGACCAAACCTTATCTGCTAAACCTTATTTAACTACTAATAGCTATCTATATAAAGGACTTTTATAAGTTCTACTATACTATAGATATGGAAAAAGAATTAGAAGTTAAGTTAAAAACAAGAAGGCAAAACACCTTTTTCTACTAGGCCTATAGCTGCTAGTCCTAAGTTACTATTAACATTATTAAGCTTAGTTATTAATCCTATAATTACATATATATACAACCTAGTGTTGTTTATAGTTTAACTAAAACACTGTACTTAAGTTTTTACCAGAAAAGATATTGTAAAATTCCTAGAACACGTTTACTAATAAGCTAATAATAAAAGTATTTATAATACTATAAGCGTCTTTGTTCTACTAGACTATCTTTTTAATGATGATTTATTGCTCTTTTATATCTTAAAATATATACTAGAATATATGAAAAGAAATTAGTCTAAGTTATAAGTAAAAATAAATAAGTAGTAGAAAGACAAAGATACTACTATTAAAATAAGCAAACAATAATACTTTTAAGCTTATTTTTTGAATGCGTACAAAAAAAGCTAAGCCTAGTAAAGTACTATACTTACTTTACTTCTATTACTAATACTTGTATTTAGAACAAGCAAATCGCTTAAAAATAGGAAACTATATTCTTCTTTTAAGGTTTACTAGAAATAGACAAAGAGGTAGTTATATACTTTATGCTTACTGCCTCTAATAGTAATAATTAGAATACAAATAAACTAGATGTAATTTATTTATTTCTTAAATTCTACTACAAGAAGATAATAAGTCTAAAGAAGATTTATTAGATAGAACAAAGAGGCCTTAATGTAGGAATGCGCTAGAATATACTATTTAACTAGCGTGCGACCTTTACACCTAAAAAGTAAAAAAAATAGTGGTTAAGATTAGTAAACTACATAAGAAGATAAGTATACTAGTAAATTTTAACTTAAAAGTAGAAGACTTTATTAAGTTCTTAAAGAACTTACAACTTAGACTATTAACTATCAACATAGTTGAAGCCTATCTATATAGTAAAGAAACTTTTAGTAAAACTTTATAATTATGCGTACTTTATTGCATAAGTAATAAATACTAAACTTTTAAGTAAAAAAAATAATAGTTCTTTTATAACTTATATAAAAAAAGGACTTCTAATAAAGATAAGTATAGTATACTTAAATAACACAGAAAGAAACACTTTTTATTATATATATAATATCATAAGGCACATACTTAAGAATTATATGCTACTCTACGCCCTAAAGCAAATAAAGTATGTTAGTTTTAACTAAGCTCCTACAGCTAGAAAAGGGGCTTACTACTTTAGGCTACTACATAAACGTCTAAAGAAAATTCTTAGATAGCTACTATCTACTTTAGTCTTGTTATAGTTAAAAGTAAAGATTCAAAAACTCTATAATATTACTAATGACGTACTAAATTAACTAGCTTCTAGTATAATACTTAAGAAGTTTACAAGTAAGAACTATTAACTAGGCTTAAAGTACAAAGGTAAAGTCTCTAGTTTAGTAAACTTAGCAACTAGCTTAATAAACAAAAGTTACTACAATAATGTTCTCTGGCAGTTTTAACAGTTTTAGAAACAGCTATACAATCCTGCTACAAATAAATATATTAATAAGCTTAATAATATTAATGCTGCTAATAATATATAAAAACGCAAGCAAGATATATTATATAATATCACTAAGTTAAATACTACTACACGCTTAAAAAGAAAAAGCCATTTTTAACTAAGATATTAATTATGTCTACAATAGAAGATTAAAAAAAAATAAAAGCTAAGCAAGAATATAAGCACCTAAAGAAGTAATTAGAAAATCTAAAGTAATACTCTAATTCCTAATTTATAGCCTATAAATATAGAGTTTCTATAGAAGAAAATATAGAGTAAGATATTTTTAATAAGTTAGCTTTATAATACACCACTTTTAAATATGAGGCTGCCGTAGTTATTCTAGCAAATTAGTAATATATTAGCTAATTTAAAGCATCTACTGTAAAGCCAAAATAAAAAAAGCTGTACAGTTTATAAATACGCTTTATAATTTAAAGTGAAAAAAATAATATAAAGCTAGCTATACTAAATTGTAACTGCCCTACTTAAATAAGAAGTGTAAAGAGTTACTGAATGTAACTTTATAGAGTAAGAAAATATTGAGAAACAACTACGCGACTTTTAAAAAATAATATTAGTATTGTATATATCTTAGAAACGCTAAACGTTATAACTAGTGGATAAATTATAGGATTTAAGTGTAATTTAGCGCACTCAAAATCTATTCTATTTACTAATTAGCTTAATCAGCGCACAGGCTAAAAACACTTTACTAAAAAAATTTTACTTATTTCACTAACTATTGAAAGCCTGTTGTATAATACAATATCTTTATATTAATTAAATACTTCAATATCATATAAAGTGGATGAAAAAATAATTCTTAAGTAAATAAGCTAGATAATAGGTCTACTAAGAAAGTTTTAGGAGTTTAGTAAAAGAACAGACAAGTCTTTGCTTAAATAAGCTTGCTAAAATACTAAGTATTATTAAATGCATTTTCTTAAAGAGCTTACTTAATACTAAAGCATAAATAAATATTCTAAAACTTAATGCTGCATAGGCACTAGAGATACTATATAAAATAATAGAACACAGACTAGGATAGCTATTTTCTAGTGTTACTTTAGCTAACAGAACTTAAAATCTATTTGTTATAATAGTATTTAATGTATTTATGCAAATAAGGGTAGTTACTATCAAAACTATATTTGGATTATTACTTATATTACTAGATCTATAATTTTAGGAGGACAATAGTGCGCATGCATAAAAATAGCAATATAGTATAATATATCTAGATAAATTACATGCTAAGTCCTTCTTATAAATAGCAATATAAATATAGTCTTTATTATATCTAATTTATTACTAAGCTACCCTGCGTAGATAATAAGAAATAAAGCTTCTAACAACAATTCAAACAGAGAGATAGTAAGTAATATACAAGTACACGCATTTACTAACATAATAAAGAATAAGCTATAGGCAGCTGCAGTAAAGTAAATATAGGAAGCCGCATAGTTAAGTTTAATAACTAGATTTAGCAATTTTAAAATGCTGTACACAAATAACAATAAGTGTAGAGAACTAGGAGCTGGTAACAGTGGTTTAGGAGAACCAAATAATTAATTCCAATTCTACCTTTCTAACTGCGTCTAAGACGAGCTATTTATACAGACCTGACCTAGAAAGACTGTTGTTAAACTTAGAGGAGTTTAACACGTATCCTAACAAGCTTAGGTGTAAGATTATAAGTTCGGCGTAGATACTCTAATATAAGGTTAGCTAGCGCACGCTTAGCGCGTAAGCTAACAGGCGCCTAGCCTTAGGCTTAAGAAGGCCTTAGGCTTAAGAAGGCCTTAGGCCTTAAAAATAGTATATTATAAATGCAACACACCTTTTAGGTAACTAAGACCTTAGTTACCTGTGTAGAGCTCTATATAGTTCTAGCGCACCGCGCAACGCGTTGCGCACGTACAGCTTAGCGCAAGGCGTAATAATAATAATAAACTTTTAAGCCTTTTAGGCTTAGAATTTAACACTACTATAGCTACTGTAAGTATTGCTTATAAGTTTATCTAAACTTTTTAAAAGCAATATTTATTACTTTTGTAAGTGTTACTATACCTTTATATAGCTTTTTAGGCTTACTGCGCGCTACTCTATACCCCTGCGTAGCTCCTAGCTCTATTTTAGTACTTCTTCTGTTTAGTTACTAACTTTATATAAAAGTTAAAACTATAAAAAGCTACTACTACCTACGCTGCCGCCTGTGCTGCTGCGCGCGCGCTGCCGCCGCTGCTATTGCCCTTGCCCTTGCCCGCGCCTTTGCCCTTGCCGCCGCCGCTATTGCTGCCTACTCTAGTAGCGCAGCTGCCTTTAAAACGCGCTTTTTATGTAAAGTTAATTAGTACTACTTTAAATATAGTACTAGCTTACACGTCTAAAGAGTGTATAAGTAAGGTTAAAACTTTAGTTCAGACTGCCTGCAGGCGAAAGACACTAGCAGCAACTTTTAATTACTAGAGCAAACTTAGTGTGTATTACAACATGCCACATCTTAAGTACGTTAAAAGCGCTTTATCTAGTAGCTCTAATAGAGCTTAATAAGATAAGTCCTTTAGCGCTAGAAAGTACTACTAGTAGTACTTTAATAGAAAGACTTGCAAAGTTTTATATTTTTTTTTTTTTAAATTTTAAGCTTTTACTAATAATTAAAGCTTTGAAATTACTTTGTTTTTAGCTAAGTAACCTTTTACTAAGCTCTAAAAAGATGCGCTCGCGTAAGCTCTTCTTTTACTTTTTTCTTACGTTTCTTATACTAATAAATTATAAAGTAAGCAAGCTAAAAAGCCTATAAGCTGCAGTTTGCGTGCTTTTAAAGCAGGTAGCTAAAAAAAGAAAAAGCTAAAATAAGCCTTAAAAGTAAAGAAAAAAAGAAGAAGAGTTAAAATAACTAAAAAAAGCCTACTGGCCTTTTTAATAGTCTCTTTGCGCGTTGTCTACGCGCTAAAGAGCTATTAGATAAGCTAATTAACTTTCTAGTTACTTAAAAACCTATTAGGAGGAAGTTGTTTTTTAAAAACTTATAAGTTTTCTAAAGGTAAAGTGCTAATCTACCTTTATAATTAGAATTTTATTTTTTATTTTTTTTATGCTTTTTTTTTCTTATAATTAATTGTAAAATATGCTTTTAATATTAATAAGCTTCTTAAAGTACTTAAGCTTTAGCCTTAATAAGTACTTAGTAAGTCTATTAGCTAGCATTTTAGCTATTAGTAAATACTTAATTTAAAATAAGCCTTTAGCGTGTTTTTAGCAAAGCTATATGTTTTATATATTAATATAATAGAACTTAGTAGTAATTTTTTCTTGCTTTTTAATAATTAGGCGTATAGTTTGCTAGTTATTATAGAAAACTCTCTAGGCTCTTAAAACTATAAGCTTAAGTTTTTTAAATAATTTTTTAAACACTATAAATCTTTTTACTACATGCTTTAGTGCAAAGAGCTTAGCTTCTATTATTAAAATTATTACTATAGCTTAATAAGCTACTTTATAAACAATTAGTTCTTTAAAAAGTATAATTATATACTTTTAAGAAAATTAATAAGTTTTTAAATTATCTATAAAAGATACGTTTTTATAAATAGTAAGCTCTTTACTATTGCTTTTACTATATATGATTTTCTTATGCCTTATATAGTAAAAGTATTATATAAAATAATTTATAGCCTTTATATAAGCTTCTAAAAAGTTAGATAAAAAGTAAAAAAGCTTAAAAACTGCGTAAGTAGTGTTAGAACGCAGCATAATAGCTGTGTAAAGCGTGCTACTAACGCGCTTTTAGTAAGCTTTAATTTAAGGCTTTAAAGCCTTTTTAAAATTCTTAAATAACTTCTTTAGATGCTATAAAGTTTCTAGAAACTTACTAAAAGTATTTAAATTAAATCTTTTTACAACTTTATTAATATAGGTGTTGTATAGTAGCAATATTAAGTGCTTATTACAATCTTTCATAATTTTTATTTCTAAAAATTAGCTTAACTTTTCTTTATTCTTAATCTTGTCATTATTTTTAATTAATTTAAAAAGCTTTTAGGCTTTTATTTAGTAAAATTAATTATTTATAAAAAAAATATTGTTTATATAAAATATTAGAAGAAGCGCGCAGTTTTAAGTAAAGAAAAGATAAAGCTTCTTAGCTAAAGCTTATAAGTTAAGCTTTTTAAGTGTGCTTAAGAATTGATTATACTATAATAATAGCAATTCTTATAGGCTGTATAAGGCTCTTTTAAGCCTAACATGCTTTTTTAAGTGCTTATAACTATCTAGGCGGTTGTATAAAACTACTGTTTTATTACTAATATTAGTGTTAAGAAACGCGCCTACTACGTTAAGCTACTAAATTTTTATATTAAACTTAGCTAAAATTACTTTTGTAAGTTAAAAGAATTGCGCGGCTAGTGTTACTGCGTATATTAAGAATAGTAAGTTTTTACTTAAAAGTCTTTTTTTACTACAAGACGTGCTTTAAATTTAAAAAAGTAGCTGTTCTAATTAAGTTTATAGATAAATACTTATTTAAGAGGAAGAGGCTTAAAGTTCTTTAAGGTCTCTTCTTCTATCTAGGTGCTTTTTAAAAGTAAAGTACCAATTTCTTTTTAACTAGCTTATTTTAATAGAGTCTTATATTAGTAGTTATAAAAGTTTTTTTTTATCTAAAAGCTTTAAGAGATTGTTATAGTGTGTTTATAATTAATTAACTTGTTTAAAAGCTACTGCTGTTATAGCGTAGACTATAATTAGCTCTTAATTTTTTTAAAGCTAATAAAGTAGTGCCTTAAGCTTAGGTACTTTTAAGAGGTTATATAGTAGGCAGTGTACGCCTACACCCTTTATATTAAGACTATATTAGTTCTTGTCTTTTAGCCTTAAAGAGCTTTTTATAAAAAGTCTTTATACTTTTTTTTATAAAGTCTTTTTACTAGAGAATTTTAAAAGACTTTAGTTAGTACTGTAAGATTCTTAGGACTACGCTAGGCTTTTTAAGAATTATTTCTTACTCTTTTTAAAGACTCTAAGTATTTTTACGTATTTATTAAGCTTAATTTACTAGTTATTTATAATTTCTTAGAGCTAAGTAGCTTATTACTGCTACTTATAGCTTTTTAAGCTAAAGTACTTTACTCTAGCATTTACGCTCCTAAAGAAGAAGGCGCTAGCGTTGCCTTAAGCATTAGTAGCTATTCTAAAGAACCTTTTTATCCTGCACAAATTCCTTAAAAAGCATTAGGTTAATACTTTTTACGTGCTTTTAGCGTACTGCTTGTTAGAAACTATAGTAGGCTTTTTATAGTTTTTATTATTAGCTAATTACTTGTTAGCTATAAGGCCTTCTATGTTATTACCTCTACTTTAATAATACTTATAAGTTACTTAAGTATTTCTCTAGCTTTACTAATTCTATTATTATTAATAGTGTATACTATTAAAACTGCGTCCTACCTTAGTAGCTTATAAGCTAGTTCTTTATAGTATAGCGTCTTGTTAAATATAATATTATGCGTTGTAATAACTTAGTTAAGCGCTAGAACTTATATCTAGTATATGTTAGAGGCTCTATAGCCTACTAAGTTACTAATATAGCTCTTTAGAAGAGTTTTAAAGCTCTTTTTATATTACTTAGCTACCTTATTTTTGTTTAACAAATAAGCGCAGCAGCTATAGGCGTATATACTTCTTTAATTTAGTTTTATATTTATTGTAAAGCTTTTAAAAGGCTTTAGTTTATAGTACTTAAAGTACTTTTTACTTTATTAATTAAGAAGCTTATATAGTAAGTATAAACTATGTGTATAAAATAGACTTATATTATAAAGCTATACTATAGCTGTAATAATTTTTAGCTAAAGTTTTTTAAGCAGGTTTACGCTCACCTTTATTTTAATTAACTTAGTTATTATTTTCTTGTCCTGCTTATTTAGCAGCTCTATTTAGTTTATATATATATATATAGTAGAGATAGCTTAATTTTAATACTGCGTTCTTTATACTATATTTAGTACTGTAATATACTTTACTAAGAGAGCATGAAAGAATTATTATTTTATGTAATTTTAGCTATTTAAAGCTTATAATAAGCTTTAATAAGAGCTTTAAAATAGTAAAAAGCTTTTATAATTTTTAAAGTAAGTTTAGCTTATAAAATGTATATATAAAGCTTACTACTAAAAGCGTTTTTAATAACTTATATTTATTGCTTTTCTAAGAAACCTTAAGGCATGTTAAATAGGTCTTATAAGATTTTCTAGTATAGTTAAAAGTAGAGCTCTTTTATTTGCTTTAAAATAACTATTTTAGTATAAGTTGGAGTATAGTACTTATATTTAATATATACTATTTTTTTAACTAACACTCTTTAAGCTGCGTTAGTAAGTGCTTTTAGTGCTTTTAGACCTAAATGCCCTACTTTAGTATATTAAAGGTCTTTTAAGTTGCTTCTTAGATAAGTTTTTTATAAGCTTCTAATAAGAAGTATTACATTTATAATAAGCTTTAAATAAATAAAAAAAGCTTATATTTAAAAAATAAAAAGTTAAAATAACATATAAGCTATGCTAGTATAATATATTTACTAAGTGTACTTTAGTAAAGTATATTATTTAGGCCTAAGTACTAAACTTCTTTTTTATCTAGGTAAGCTTTTAAGATAATATTAAAATTAAACTTTTTAATAACTACTATTTTTTATAAAAGTAAAGTTTTTAGTTTTACTACTCTATATTTTATTTAGGACTTAGTAAAAAATGCAAGTTCTTTATTTACTAATAAAAAAGCTTAAGTACTTACTTTTATTGTCTTTACTATTCTTGCAGGTATAAAGTAGCCTAGTATAAGTAGTTTTCTACTATTTACTAAGTATAATACAGCTTTACTATTAAGTATAGTACTTCTAAATAGTATATAGGTGTTGTAATTGCTAGTGTAGTATACACTTAAGCTATTGTCTTTTCTAAAAAGTACTAAGTTAATTATAAATATAATATAACTACTTAAAAAAGCTTTTAACTTACTTTTTTTTTTAAAAGAGCTAATATTCTGCTTTAACTAGTTAATTTTAAGTTTTTTATACTACTTAGTGTATAAGCGTTTATAAATCTTTTTTACTTTTTTTTTACTAATATTATAATAGTATTTTGCGTAGGCTTTAATTACTAATATAAGTATATAGTATTTTATAAAATTTTAAATGTATTATTACTTTTTATCATTTTTATATAAGTACTTATAGTTAGTTATATAGCCTATGCCTTGATTACTTTAGATTTTTTAAAGTTTTAAGTTTTTTAAAGTAGAAAAAGCTTCTACTATTAATTTACTTAAGCTTAGTACACTAATTAAGTACTAATAAAGTATTTTTAAAAATTTTTAACTAGTTTAGTTAAAGTTTAAAAACTTCTTTTTAAGTATTTACTACTATTAGTAAAATATTTTTATTATATTAGCTTAGTTAAGAGCGTATTTAGCTCTTACAGCGTCTAGAAAGTTAAATATAGTAAGTGCACTGTCTACTTTAGAAATCTTTAGCTTTTTAGCTCTTAGTTAGCTTATTTACTACTTATTATACTAAGCTTTTAGTTTTATAGCACTAAGTTTTACTTTTTTAAGGCTTACTTAGTACTTCTAGCATATTACTATTTAGTTAACAGCGTCTATTAACGCTAGTTTAAGCTATAGTTATTTAATAAGCTTATTAAGTATATAACTAGCTTTATTTATAAGTTTAATTATAATTTAAGCTAGTAACTATTAATTAATAGTTACAGAGACTTAATTTTAAATATATTAATAAGTTTATACACTTTATATAGTATTTATTAAGTTTTTTATTATAAGCTTTAAGTTTTTTTAAAAATAAGTTTTTTATAAGCGCTAAAAGCCTTAAAAGCAGCTTTATTAATAAATTAATAGTTATAATAGCCTATAAGTTAATATATTCTAAAACTTCTTTAAATTCTATATTAAATTTTAGCTAGGTGTACTAGTAAATCTAAGTTGCGTAGCCTAAAAGGCGCGCTAAGTTAGTAATTAAAAAAAAGTTACTTACTATTATTTTACGTGTAATTAGTAAGTAAGTTAAGAAGTAAAAACCAATTTTTTAAATAAATAAGAAAGTCTAAACTACTACTAGTATACTTTAAGTTATATAAGAAGAGTTTAAACTGCAATTTAAAGCGCTAGGCTTATAACTATATAGAACTAGAAGCTAGTAATAATAGTTTAAAAGAACTAAATAATTAATTTTAATTCTACTTTTCTAACTGCGTCTAAGACGTGCTATTTATACAGACTAAACCTAAAAAGGCTGTTGTTAAACTTAGAGGAGTTTAACACGTATCCTAACAAGCTTAGGTGTAAGATTGTAAGTTTGGCGTAGATACTCTAACGTAAGGTTAGCTAGCGCGCGCTCAGCGCGTAAGCTAACAGGCGCCTAGCCTTAGGCCTAAGGAGGCCTTGGGCCTTAAGGATAGTACGTCATAGATGCGACAATAAGTATAACTAAATAGTTTAGATGAACTAAGGTTTTACACACGCAGTTAGAAAATTGAAAAACTTTATAAAAATTATAGTTTTAGTAAACTTTTAATTATGTATAAGCTTAACTAGCAACAATTATAAGAGAGGCTGCTTAACAACTTCTAATAACACAATAATCTCTATACTATATACAAAACTATAAACAAGAAACTTTACCCTATTAATTTTTTTTTAGTAAGAGCTACTAATAGAATTAAAATAAGAAGACTAGAAAGAAAAGGCTAAACAATAACAGCTCCTTTAAAGAAGCATTTGTAATCTTAAAACTAAACTATATAATTATCTATTTAAACTAAAATATACTTCTTTTCTATAAAATACAAGACTTTTTAAGAAAATAAATTTATAAACTGTATATAAGAAATTATCTCTAGCTAAAAAAAAAAACTTTTATGCATATGCTTCTTAACAAAGAAGAAGCTCTTTTATAGTGATTTAAAGAATTAAAAAGACTTTTTTCCAATGTATACTTACTGTACAAGATATAGACAATACTATATAAAGCTTAGTAAGTGCAAGTCTTTGCTATTTTAAAGGTGTTAAAATTGCAAGTAGTAGATATAGTTAATACCTGCCTAAACTGAGGAACGTAGGAATAATGTAATAGTTAGTATTATTATCTATAGCACCTAGTACTAAAGAAAGATAAAGGCGTTTAATAGATTAGCAATGCACAAAGGATAAATGCAGTTACAATATAAAATATAAACCTACTACTAATAGTAGACAAGTTCTTTAAGAGATTTATAGAATACAAGATTATTTTACTTATAGACTTATTCTTAGAATACAACTAGATTATACTACATCTAGAAAGTAAAGATATAACTGCATTTTAAACGCCTGTAGGACTTGTACGCTTATGCACAATAGTTATAAGTGCTACTAACTTAGTAGCAGCATTTTAACAAGTTATAATAAAATCTTATAAGACTACCTTTATAAGTAACAGAAAGGATTCTCTCCTTAACGTAGAAGGTGGGTTAAGGGTCAACCACACACACGCTAGAAGGCAATAATCCGCGCAGGGCGCAGGGATTACGTAATTAGCATCCTACTAAGACAGGACCTCTAGAAGGCTGCTGCTTAAAAAAAGGCTAACACCCTCCTTAAGCTCCCTCTTAGATAGAAGGCACGGGAGGACATAGGATAAAGGTAATAAGTATAAGAATGTGTTAGATCTTATTATTACACTTATTGTAGTTAACTTAAATAGTTTATCTCTTACATAAATTGTTAACTAGTTATTTTATCTTTATAAAATTATTATTGCATACGTTTAGTCAATATTAATAACTTTTTATTACTTAAACTACTTCTATAGTATTTTATAATATACTATATACGTTAGCCTTACATTAAAATAAACTAAGTCTAGCTAAGTGTAGACTAACCTTGTGTAACACTTTAATTATTAGGAATTAAAGTAGATAATTTAACTAACAAGTTACTTAATTAAGATTTATAATAGCATCCTAAAAAATTACTTAAAATAATATAGCCTAGAGTCTAAAACTTTCTTTACTAATTTAACTAATATTAAAGAATAACAAGATACCTAACACATTTAACTTTAATATTAAAGATAACTCTAGTGCTTAGAAGATTAAAAATCTTAGGCAATAAGCTTATATCTAAGCACAGTAAGTAGCTTTAATAATAGATATAATTAATTAGCTTTTAGGTTAGCTAATAGCTACTTTAAATAAGCAATTTATTACTATAAGAGAACTTCAGATAGAATTACTTAAGAAGTATAAAAAAGAGTAGAAGAAATTGCAGATATTTTTTACTTACACTAATTTATACTATAAGTATAATAAAGTTCTTACTAATTAAAAAAAGATATCTATAGCAAGTATATATAAGAAAGATAAAGCCTTTAACTTGATAAAACTTTCTATAAATAACTACCTACTTAATATAATATATAAAGAAATTAAAACTAAAGTATAAGCCTTGTTTGCAAGTTAGATAAATTTTAAATAAAAAATAAAACGCATTGTTAAAAAAGTATATGCTAAAAACTAGGCTAAGAAAAAGATTACTTGCTTAAGGCAGACTACGTTAATATTAGCATATATAGCAGAATTAAATTAACTAAAAGCACAAATTAATTAAACCAATAAAGCACTTTAAATAGTAGTTAAAGCAGGCCTAAAAGAGAATATTAAAAATAGCTTTATATACTATAATAAGCTTAACATACTATACGCACTAGTTAAGCTACCTACGCGCATTAACAACAGGCTCTAGAAATAATATAATTAAAAGAAATACTTTTAACTTAGTTTAGCCAACACAAGAAGGCAACGCGGTAGGTATAATAAGAATAGCAACGCTATTATAACTTGTAAAGTACAAGAAAAGGCTAAAGATAAAAATACTTAAAAAAGAAAATAAAATAGCCTTTTTGAAGAAGAACGCTTCAAGCGTTATAATAACAAGACATGTTTCTAATATAGTAAAGTTAGATACTTTGCTTAAAACTACAAGAAAGAACTAGTTAAACAAGTAACTATTAAGATTAAAATAATTAAATAAAGAACGCTATACTTAGTTTAGATAGAACTAGATAATAACTTAAGTAACTTAAACTTCTATAAAAAGGCACGCTTAATAAACAGCTACAAAATTATACTATGACTAAGACTAAATAATAAGGTTCTTACTCTAAGTAAACTTAAACTAAAAAATTAGAAAGTTAAAGACAAAGTTATGCTAGAACAATTAGCTAATAACTAACATTAGGTATGCAGAACAACAATTTCCTACGCTAATAAGTATATAATTTAAAAAAATATTATAATTACTAGTAAGAACGCTAAAATAGTTAGTTATTAAGTAATACACTAACAGCCCTACTTAAATAATTTAGTAGCTAAGGTTAAGGACTAAAAAGCTAAAAAAGTAAAAAGTACTAAAAAATATAAATAGTTGTGTTAGTATAGCTACAAGCTTAATTATAAGTTTTATAAAAAGTGTAAAAAGAAGTGTAAGTTAAACTAAGACTAGTGCTACTACCTCAACTTATAAGCAGACAAATACTTAGTAGACAAGTGTTACTTTTATAAACTTAAAAAAGTTAAGATCTACTACTAACTTTTATAGACGCAATACAGGAATAGATAAAACTTCTATTAGTAGTAATTAAAAAGAGTATAATAGGTAGATAACTATTACTATATTTTTTATTATTAAATATTAATAAGGTAGTGGACTACCTAATTTATAAAGCTAGGAAACTAGAGCTAAAAAGATAAGCTTTAAGGCGAGAGATACTTTACTAAAATCTCTATTAGAGCTTCTGTCATAATAATAGTTGCTTAATACACTATAGCAATAAGTACAGTATAGGCTACTTTTCTAAAAAAAAAAAAAGTAAATAGGCAAAATACTAGAATACTGCTAGAGACAAAGTTATACTAGTAAAAGTATACCTAGAACAACTCTAAAAAAGGTATAAGATACTTATAGTTAGGTAAAGCTATTGCTTATAACTATATCTATATATAGTTAAAATATGTAGGTGTTTATAAATAGTAGAGCTGCGTAAATAATAATCTCCTTATAAGTAGTAGAAAAACACAACATACTGTACTAAGTTAAAAGAGAACTAATCCTAATAGTACTAGCTAATAAGAAACCTATAAAATATGAAGACAGCATAATATAGATAGAGACTGAATTGACAAAGCTATAAATAGTAGGCATAAAGTACTAAATAAATATTAATATTATAAATTTAGGAAGATTAGATATTTTAATTAGTTATTTGTTTTTAAGGTATCAAAGGTGGTGGTTATTGTTGTAGTCGAAATAGGTTTTCTAAAAAAGTGAAAAGCAGCTGCCCTCTACTAATTAGTCGCAAGAGTCAAAAAAAATTATGTATAGTTAATAAAATTTAAACAGTAAGTAGATAAAGTCTACGCACTAAGCGCTTAGAGCAGAAAAGCTTAGACTACTAAGTAAAATTAAAGTTAAAAAATTTGCTAAAGGTACTATAAAACAACACTAATTAAAACATGTTTAATAGCAATTGCTAGCCTATAGCTAGCAACAAGATTGCGATAGAGGTAGAGAAGGTAGAAGAAAGTAAGAACACGTACGTCACCGCAGCAGGAGCCTATAATACTTTATAAAAGCTTTCTACTTACTACTTCTTACTTTTAGGCTTTCTTATACTATATAGTACTGCATACAAATAACTTACATATAAATAATATAATACTTAGACTATTTTTCGTTTTGTTTAACACAAAGACTAATAGCTTATATTAGGTAAAATTAAACTTTACTAAGTTACTATATAAAAAGCAATAGTAGTAAATTACAAAGCCTGCGTTTACTTTTATTAAGTAGCCTTCCTAGTTAGTTAAAGAAAAGCTGTTAGTAGTACCTTTTATAGTAATTATGTAAACATAAAAGTTAAATTATATATTTTATTAACACTTTATTAATACGTTTAGTATTATAAATATTAAAGTTTTAATAAAAGTTATAAAAAGCTTATTTAATAGTAAGTTTATTAAATACGTTGCATATATTAATAGTCTAAGTGTAGTAATAGTATGTTATTTTACTAATCTCCTCCTATATAAATGCAACTTTAGTAGAGAGACCTTGTAGTAGCTTTATAAGGAGCAAGAGCATGTTAAAACAGCTATTAAGTAGCTAGAATAAACTAACAAGTAAGAAGATTTTGTAAGTTGCTTTTAAAGAGAAAAAAGCTGTACTTAGATAGTAATGCTGTTGTTGTATGTTTATATCTAAGTATAGGCGCATGCTAGAAACGCCGTAACTGCAACACTGCTAGGATAGTAATAGAGACAATAGAAGTTGCAGTTATTAGTAAATAGTTATTAGTTAAGACAGTTAGTTAAAGAAATATTACGCATCTTTGTTTCCGTCTAAACATGCTAGAGCGACACACTAATTGCGTGCCGACAATGCCAAACAAGGGGGCATAAGCCTGGATACCTATTATTAGCAATAAATCATTTTTTACTGAAAAGGTGTCTACAAAATATGTAGTCACATTAAAAGGTTGTCTGAAAAGGCTAAAGCCTTTTAATTAGTTATAACTAGCTAGATGCCTATAACCCTGCTATTAATTAGTAAATAAAAATACTACTTAGAAGAAAACTTTTACATAAGGTTGCTTAAGTACTTAAAGAGATACGCCTATTAAATTAAAGCTTAACTTAAGATAGGAGATTTAGCAAAATTTCCCTATATAAAAGCAAGAGAATTTATGTAAAGACCTTTAAGAAGATAAAAGTTATTAAAATAAAGTAAGTTACAACTATAAAAAAAAGACTTTTACTACTAAAAATACTAAGAGAGTATTATACAAACGAGTTTAAAGAACATTTTAAGAAAAACAAGGCTACAGAGCTAGTAGACTATTAAAATTAAAGTTATAAAATTAACTTAAATAATAGAGCTAAGCTAAGCCTAAGATTAATATACTTAATATTACCTAAGCATAATGCTAAGCTAAGGATTTACATTTACAAGAATCTAAAGAAGGATTTTATCTAACTAAAATTAGGCCTAATAGCCTTACTTATCTTATTTATAAAAAAGCTTAATGAAAGGTAGTAACTGTGTATTAACTTTAAAATGTTAGACAGCATAATAAAAAAGAACTAAAATTTCTTACTACTAAAAATAGCGCTTATAGATTAACTTTAAAAAGCTAAGTAGTTTATAAAATTTAATATTTAAAAAAGATTTTACTAAATTAGAATTAAAAAAAGTTATAAGTAAATAATAGCGTTTAAGACAAAGTATAAACTATTTAAATGTATAGTTATGCTTTTTAAATTAACAAACGCACTAGCAACCTTTTAATTAGTTATTATAAACGCACTTTATAAATACTTTAGAATTTTTATTATAGCCTACTTAGAAAATATACTAGTGTACTCTAGGAGAATACTTAAAGAATATGTAAGGCATGTTAAGAAAGTACTAAAAAAGCTTAAAAGTTATAAGCTAGACCTATAGCTAAGGAAGTACAAATTCTATATTAAAGAGACAGAATTCCTAGGCTTTATAATATTTATAAAGGGAGTAAAAATAGATCTAAAGAAGATCGCGGCTATACAAAAATAGCTAACACTTAAAATAGTTAAAAATATATATAATATTTTTAAGAATTTGCTAACTACTATTAGAAGTTTAATAAGAATTACTTAAAGATTACTACACCCTTTTAAAAAATTATAAAGTAAAAAATAAAATTTACTTAAAATAAAGAATAATAAAAAGCGTTTAATAAGATTAAATAGATATTTCTTAAGGCACCTGTACTAGAGATATGTAACTTAAAATAAAAAACGCAAGTTAAGACTAACGCGTTAAATTATATACTTAAAGCTTTATTATTATAGTAGTGCCTAGATAAGAAATAGAGACTAGTGTCTTACTATTTAAAAAGGTTTTCTAGAGCAGAACTCAATTATAATGTTTATAATAAGAAGCTACTAATTGTATTAATTTTTTTAAATAGTAAGAAGTTTATTTGTTAAAACTACTATACTAGATTAAGGTTTTTACTAATTACTAGAACTTAGTAAAGTTTATAATAATAAAGAAACTTAACTAAGAATAAGTTAAATAAGCTAAGATATTAGCTTAGTTTAACTTTAAGATAACACACTACGCTAGAACACTTAATAAAGTAGTAGACGCTTTAAGTAGAAGATTTAACTTACGTAAAAAAAGTTATAAAGAACTATATAATGTTATATTTAAAAAGATACTAGATAGTAATTTATATTATAACTAGCTAAAACTAGCTAGAGTAGCTAAGGTAGCTAAGCAGTTAAAAACACTACAATAGTAGTAGTAGTAAAAAGCAGCTAACTAGTAGTTTAAGCTTAATGTAAACAGCTCTAATAAACTACTATAAAATAAATAAAAGTACTAAAATATAGTTTAAAGAAATTAAACATATATACTTTTATATATAAAATTAAGTCTTATTAAAGAACTATATAAGTTCTTAAAATATAGATATGCGGTAATTAAAGAAATAGTTAGGCAACTAGCTAAGGTGTTAATAATACTACGCTTATAAGTAAAAGTATAGAATGTCTTAGGCAACAATTAAGCTTATTACTAAAATAAGCCTAAGAAATATAAGCTTTATAGCCTGTTACAACCTTTATAGCTACTAAAAAAACTATAAAGTAGTATAATAATAAACTTTATAGTAAAGCTTCTAAAATTATTAAAACTAGAATAAGCTTAACTTTGCAACACTATCTTAGTAATTATTAATTAATTAACTAAAGCAGCAAAGTTTATGCTTATATAAAAAACTATTATAGTAGAAGGCTACGTGTATAAAGTTATAAAAGTACTAGTATTAAAGTATAAAAAACTTAAAAAGCTTATTACTAATTGTAACAAACTATTTATGTTTAAGTATTAAGACATATTTTTAGCAAAATTAAGTATAAAGAAAACGCTATTAACTAGCTTTTACTCTAAAATAGATAGCTAGATAGAATAAATAAACTAGATACTAGAATAGTATCTAAGGATATACGCTAATAAGCTATAAGCTAACTATGAAAAACTTTTAGTAATAGTACAATTAGTCTACAATAGTATAAAGTTAGTAACTATAAAGTACTTGCTATACTATGTAAATTATAAATATAAGCTAGCTACTTATTAGAATTTAAAAAATATTAAGAGTATTGCATTAAGCGTAGATAATAAAACTCACTTAATATAAAAGCTATAAAAAGAATTAAGTCAAAATATAGCTTATAAAATTTTTATAATAGCTAAGGCAGCTAATAAGTAAAAAATTAAAGGACTAACTTTTAAAAAAAGAAAAAAAGTTTTCCTATTATAATAGAACTTAAAAACTAAGCAACTAAGCAGAAAACTAGATAACTTCTAAGTAAGACTATGTAAAATCTTGAAAGAAATAGGCAATATAAACTATAAACTTTAATTACTACTAAGTATACGCGTTTACTTTGTCTTATACAAAAAACTTTTAAAAAGAGTACTTTTAGATGCTAAGCTAGCTACTAATATAAAGCTTAAAGATAACAAGTATAAGGTTAAAGAGATTAAAAACTTATAGAAATTAGTTGTTAGTAAAAATACTTAGTTAAGTAGCAAGAAGAGCTAGAGAGCTAAATCACTTAAAAACTAAAAGAAAATTTAATAAACTACAAGTTACAAGTACTTAAGTACTATTAAAGATATATAAAGAGGAAAGAACTAAGTTTTAAAAAAAAAGTAATTAATTAGAGAATTAAAAAACGTATTAGCTTATAACTAGCCTAAGTTAGATAACAATTTAAGTAGTAATAGTTTAGTTATTAGAAAGTTTGTACTAAATATAAAGTTCTTTTTAGCTTACTTCTTTGTATAATTCTAGAGACTTAAAATTATATAATTGTAACTAGTGTAAGAATGCTTCAAAGCTTTAGTCTTAGCAACCTTTAGGCAAAGCTAAGCAACCTCTACTTTAGTATAAAGAAGTGCTAGCTGCTTTTTAAACTTTTTAGCCTTTACCTTCTTTTACTTTTTTTTTAGAAATAAAAAGACTACACTCTGCCTTTATAAAAATACAATAGTAGAACAACTAGTTGTAGTATTTATAAAATAATAAAAATTCTTCTTCTTACAGCGCTTATAATAGAATATTATTTCTTTCTCTTACTAATAAATGCAATTAACCTAGGCCTAACGCTACAAAGTTAAGTTAGTTAATTAGATATAATAGGACAATAAAACTTTAAGCATAGTTAGAAAGGCGTAAAAAAAAAGAGTATATAATATAATAGACGTACTAAGGCCTTATATACAGCTAGCAATTAAACACGCAGCGCAGGAAAACAATAATCTAAAGTATTAAGATAATATATTTAAGAAGAGGAATAATATTATAAGTAATAGAAAAGATTCTCTCTTTAACGTAGAAGGTAGATTAAGAGTTAACTACACATACGCTAGAAGGCAATAATCTGCGCAGGGCGCAGGGATTACGTAATTAGCATCTTAATAAGACAAGACCTCTAGGAGGCTGCTGCTTAAAGAGAGGCTAATACTCTCCCTAACCTCTCTCTTAGATAGAAGGCACAGGAGGACACAAGACAAAGGCAATAGGTATAAGAATATGTTAGATCTTATTATTATCCTTGTTATAGTTAACTTAATTTATTTTTAAGGTATTAAAGGTGGTGGTTGTTGTTGTAGTTATAATAGGTTTTCTAAAAATGTGAAAAGTTACTAATTAGTTGCAAAAGTTAAAAAAAGATTGTGTGTAGTTAACAAAATTTAAACAGTAAGTAGATAAGGTCTACGCGCTAAGCGCATAGAGCAGAAAAGCTTAGACTACTAAGCAAAATTAGAGTTGAAAAATATGCTAAAAGTACTAAAAAACATTACTAATTAAAACGTGTTTAAGAGCAATTGCTAGCCTATAGCTAGCAATAAAATTGCGATAAAGGTAGAGGAGGTAAAAGAAAGTAAGAATACGTACATTACTACAGCAAAAGCCTACAATACTTTATAAAAGCTTTCTACTTACTACTTCTTACTTTTAGAATTTCCTACACTATATAGTACTACATATAAAAAACTTATATATAAATAATACAATATTTAGACTATTTTTCTTTTTGTTTAATATAAAGATTAATAGCTTATATTAAGTAAAGTTAAACCTTACTAAGTTAGTATATAGGAAGCTATAGTAGTAAATTATAAAGCCTGCGTTTACTTTTATTAAGCGGCCTCTTTAGTTAGTTAAAGAGGAGCTATTAGTAGTAGCTCTTATAGTAATTAGGTAAACGCAGAGGTTAAATTTTATTATTTATTAATACTTTATTAATGCGTTTAGTATTAAAGATGTTAAAGTTATAATAAAAGTTATAAAAGGCTTATTTAGTAGTAAGGCTATTAAATACGTTATATATATTAATAGTCTAGGAATAGTAATAATGTATTATTTTACTAATTTCTTTCTACATAAATATAACTTTAGTAAAAAGACTTTGTAGTAGCTCTACAAAAAGCAAGAGCATGTTAAAATAGCTATTAAGTAGCTAAAATAAACTAATAAGTAAGAGAATTTTGTAAGTTGCCTTTAGAAATAAAAGAGCTGTGCTTAGATAGTAATGCTGTTATTGTATGTTTACATCTAAGTATAGGCGCTAAAAATGCCGCAACTGTAACACTGCTAGGATAGTAACAGAGATAATAGAAGTTGCTGTTATTAGTAAATAGTTATTAGTTAAGATAGTTAGTTAGAGGGATCTTGCGCATCTTTATTTCTGTCTAAACATGCGACACACCAATTGCGTGCCGGCAATGCTAAACAAGGGGGCATAAGCCCGGATACCTGTTGTTAGCAATAAATCCTTTTTTACCAAAAAGGTGTCTACAAAATGTGTAGTTACATTAAAAGGTTGTCTTAAAAGGCCGAAGCCAATAGTTAACTTAGATAGTTTATCTCTTACATAGATTGTTAACTAGTTATTCTATCTTTATAGAGTTTGTATTGCTTACCTTTAGTTAACATTGATAACTCTTTTCTACTTAAACTACTCCTATCATACCTCACAGACTACTGCATACGTCAGCCTCACCCTAATACGGACTAAGTCTAGATAAGTGTAGACCAACCCCGTGTAACAACTACTATCCTAATACTATGCCTCTTTAATAACATTACATGCAGAGGTCTAAAGACTAATTACATAGGAGAAAAATTAATGCTAAAAGTATAATATTATATTCTTAAATATATTGTGCAACTAGACGGAGTGCTAGCTAATATTAAATAAGCTATAGGCACTATTTAAGAAGAAAAGTATTACTTTTTTATGAAAA
The DNA here is from genome assembly GCA_009289805.1 of Alternaria gansuensis. Lineage (NCBI taxonomy): Eukaryota > Fungi > Ascomycota > Dothideomycetes > Pleosporales > Pleosporaceae > Alternaria > Alternaria gansuensis. The sequence continues at coordinate 98,313 of WBOK01000086.1, read as the reverse complement.
GACTTAAGGTAGTAAGCCATAAGGTTAGTCTATAAGATCGCTATCCTAACTAAAAGAAATTTAAGAAAATTATAAACTAGCTACTATGCAAAAATAAAAAAAAAGTGTTATTATCTGTAGGTATATATGTCTACTATTATATATAGATAAAAGACTTTACTAAAATGGCTAAACTCTTATTTATACTACTAGAAGATAATACGCTTTTTAAATAAAGTTATGCACAAGACACAGCAATATACATACTAAAATAAGTAATATATAATACATTTAGACTAATAAAACTAGACTACACTAATACTAAAGACTGCAAAATATTCTTTTTAACTAATACCAGTTAAGATAGTATAGGGGCTTGTATAGAGCAACTTAAGAAAGATAATAAACAACACCTGGTATATTTTAAAAGTACTTTATAGTTAGTCCAAGAAAAGTAAAAGCACTTTACTAAGTTACAATATAAAGCTGTAGTGTAAGCCTTTAAGAAGTTTGATACTTATCTCTATAGTATTTACTTTACTATAAAGACTAACGCTGCAACTCTTATTGCTTAACTAACTTATTTATTAACAAACAATCTAGAATTAGTAATGAATAGGTAGATATTAACAATTCTTTTATAAAACTTCAACATTAAGCATTTAATACCAAGAAAGAAGAATATTGTTATAAATGCATTGTCTAAGTATCTAAAAACAAACAATTAGGAGCTTTCTCTTAGACTTAAAAAGGATCTAAAAAAGTTTATTAACTATATGATTAGAAATGTAAATGCACTAGTACTAGTAGAACAAGCTAAAATACTTTGTTAGGAGTTCTTTAAGGAATTAAAACAATATACTTAGTTTTTAGTTAACTTTGAGACTTCTGATAGAATAAGACTACAAGAACTACAGGCGTAGAAAAAGTAAGCACCAAACCTCTTTATATAAAATAGTATACTCTTTAAAAAAACGTCTAGAAACATTATATTCTAACAAGTTGTAGATAATTCAAATTTAAAAACAGCTGTGGTATAGATTATGAACACCTAGATTAGACACTAAAGAGTTAATTTAGTATACTTTATACTTGAGCAGCAATATAAGTAGAAAGAAATATATATAAGTAAATACAAAAGAGACTAGTAACTGACCTAAACTTTTAACTGTAAGCTTCAAAAAAAAATTAATATGTTTACTAACACCTATAGTTCTGCTATTTAAGAAACTATTGCTATTAATATATTATACATAACCTAGTATTTTAGAAAGAAGTTTCTTATAATTACAAGGGACTTAATTAGCGGCTAGCTTAAAGCAAAAGCGCTATTAAACAACTAGTCTAAAATAATTACAAAATTTATATATAATGACATTATATGCAAATAAAGCACAGCACGTAAACTTAGAGTTGATAAAAGACCTAACTTTGCTAAGCTAGTTTTACATCTATTAAAAATGTACAAAATTCACTAAGTCTAATTTTTTAGACATAATTCTTAAGCTACAAAAAAGATTAAAAAAGAATATAAACTAATTATAAATGCTTTTACAAAGCTACTAAGACTTTAAGTTAAGAGCTTGTTTATAGTTTTTCTTATAAACATGATCTCTATATAGAAGTAAACAGGTTACTTGCTATACTAACTAGTTATAAAATAGAACCTAGTGCTCCCTAATAAGCTTACACTACTTATGTAGCAAACGCTTCTATTTAAAGAGGTAAAGAACTGTGCACATTTGCTTACTATACAAGTTATATAGTAAAATTTTAAAATCAGTCTACTAAGTAAGCTATTGCTTGTACTAATTGCATAAGAGCTGCTAAGAAGAAATACTAAGATAACACTATAATAATATAACATAAAAATTAAAAAGCTAGGAGAATTAGTTCTTCTTTAAAACTCAGTCTAAAAAATCATTAAATTTTAAGATTATAAGCTAGATGCAAAATAGTTAAAACTATATTATATTTAGAATACTAAAATCAAAAGAGGAACTTACTGCTTTAAGGACCTTCATAGTACACAATTTCTACACACAACACCTAGCTAGCAATTAAAGCTTTTCCAAAAATAACACGTGCTGGATATTATAAAGAAGAATTAAAAAAATGTAAAGCTGTAAAATCCTAAGTATTAGAGATAAGCTAGCCTAATAGTAAACGTTCCTGTTTCTCTAGACTTACCTAAGCTACCTACTAAGTTATAATTATCTCTACGTCCTGTAATAAGAGATAATCTTTACCCTTAAGTTGTTGTTACTAAGCGGTTTACTGAAGAAGAGCGTTGTATATATATATAAAACTTAAAATTCTTAGACTCTAATTCTAATACTACTACAACTAGCAACTAATAGACTACTAAACAGCCTATATTTTTATAAAAAAAGAAAAAGGCGCTAGGCTATTAGAGTCTACCTTTACCTTTAGCTACTCATTTACAGATTTCTTATATTAAATTTAGGTATTAGCTGTTTATTCTACAAATTTAAAGTATGTTAGAAGGACCTAGATTTTGTAAATTTATTATACTTTAATACCCAACACTATGTTTGTGTTACAACACGCGCTTAATTTCAAGCTTCTTTAGTAATTAATTATAATTCTAATAGTCTTATGCGTTTTAAGCTAGTCGCCTTAAAGACAAAAGCTCTTTAAGTAAACTATTACTTTCTCTCTTTTAACATTAGCTAATTTTAAGCTTCATACATTACTATTAAACAAGCTAGCTTACTTAGTTAACACAACTAACAACACTTAGAGCAGCAACCTCTTACATTTTTATAGTAGCAAAATATATAAAAAAGGTAGTAAGCACTGGCGTAATACACTAAAAACTAGTAACAGAAACTACAATTACTACAGCACTATAAAAGCTATATAATTTAGTAAAAGCTAAAATATAAGCATTCTTAGTAGAAGCAATAGCAATAACAACTAAATGTAAAAACAAGTACCTTTTTTTAAGAAAAGGCTTCTTTAGACTAGGAATTTAGAAACAAGCTAGAAGGCGATATTAACTTAATGTCTTTTATAGCCACTTTAGAATTAAACACTTAAAAGCATACTACTATAATTAAATTTTTGCCTATTTCTTATTAATTAGCCTGTAACTACTAGTTTTCTTAATATTAAAATAATAAACCGCCTTTCTAGATTAGGCAAAACGCTACCTAGGCCGCGAGTACAAACAACTTAGCATAGTAATTCTTAGTAATATAAGTAATACTGTACTATAATATACTAAGCTTAGCAATCTTAGATTACTAGTAGCACTACAAAAACTTAAATAAGTACTACTACACTAGTAAAATAGAGATAAGTAAAAGCTGCTAACAATAATCTATTATTGGTGCTATACTACAGACGGCGCAACACGTTTTACAGCTCCTAGCGCTATTACTAGCCTGAACTTTAAACTTAGGGTTGCGCAAAACTAGCTTAAGAAATTTATAATTTTATATAGTAGCTAGTAGAGGTCTACTATTGCAAGTTCTTTTACTAGAAAAAATCAGCGCTAGTTAGCCTAGCTAAGTTGCTAGAAGTATACAGGATTAGCTTTTAAGCCTAAAGGCTACATTAACTTAACGCTAGCGAATTCGCTAAAGACAAAAGGCTTTATAAGCTTTAGCTTCTACTATTAGTAACAAGGAATATAGAGGGTATATAGAACGTATTACTTAAGGCTTAATGCTAGAAAGGGGCTATTATCTTACATTTCTTAATATTAGACCTTTAGTACCTCGCAAATAGCAATAGTATTAGCGCTAACGTCCTAGCTCTTAAAGAGTTTTAATAAGAGCAGCCGCCGTTACTAGAACGTTACTAGAACAACACAAACAACGCTTTCTAAGATAAGTACAACTTCTTTAGCCTAACTGTTTTTTTTTACTAAAATAGACAACTTACAAAACTTTAAGCAAATTATTACTTACTCATAACTAGCTACTATTAGTTTACTTATTAACACCTGTTTACTAACAACAGATATTGCTAATTCTAGCACTTATAGCATTGCTTATATTAGGAAAGTTACCAACTAATGTATTAGTGTACTTACTAAACCTAACTATCTACTAAAAAGATTACGTTACAACAAACTTATAAAAGTTTTAAGACCGGGGAGGCCGCTTAACGAAGGTGAACGCGGGCTTCGTGATCTACCACCATAGCTTCTCGTATGGTGACCTAGTAAGGTCTAACTTCACTTAATGTAAGCTATTAGTCTTTTTGTTAAACAGAGAGAAGAATAGTCTAAGCATTGTATTGTTTGTATGCGAGTTGTTTATATGCGGTACCGTATAGTGTATAAAATCCTAAAGGTAAGAAGCAGTAGGCAGGGAGCTTTTATAAAGTATTGCAGGCTCCCGCAGCAGTAACGTACGTGTCCTAACTCTTCTCTACTTCCTCTACCTCTATCGCAATCTTGTTGCTATTTATAGGCTAGCAATTGCTGTTAAACATATTTTAATTAGTATTGTTTTTTAGTACCTTTAGCAAATTTTTTAACCCTAATTTTGCTTAGTAGTCTAAGCTTGTCTACTTTAAGCTCTTAGCGCATAGACCTTATCTACTTACTGTTTTAATTTTGTTAACTATACATAATCTTTTTTTAACTTTTGTAACTAATTAGTAGAGGGCAGCTGCTTTTTACTTTTTTAGAAAACCTATTTCGACTATAACTAGAACTACCACCTTTAATACCTTAAAAATAAATAAAAGATTTTAATTTAAACTAATTTGTGCTAGGCTAGAGATACTTGGTTATTAGAAATCTAGAGTAGGATAAGATTAACTAAGGTGTTCTCTAGTCTACTACGTTTAAAGACTATGCACACTGCTTTAAAACACTTAATTTCTAGTGTCTTCTTTCTAATAAGAGTGCTGATTAGATTACTAATAAGCTTTCTGTAATTAATTAGGAGTTTCACACTAAACTAGAGTAGGCTCTTGCTCATTTTAAGCAGTTTTAAACAACACTACAGCTAGCAACTTATGAGCTATATAACAGCCTATATTCTTGAGAAGAGAAGAGGATGCTATACTATTAGTATCTGCCTTTACCTATAGCCGCTAAGTTACTAATTTCCTATGTAAAATTTAGGTACAGGCTGCCAATTCTACAAATTCTAGGTATACCGTAAGCACCTAGATTCTGTAGACCTATAATACTTTACTACTACACTAACACCACACCGAATTTTTTGCATTTACAAAGCAAAAGCTAATTATAGTAACTATTTCTACTATTAACCTGCTTATTTTATTGCAATATAGACCCTATTTACCTTTACCTTTATCTGCCTACTAATAGTATACTACTATTATACCTAAAGTTAAACTACAACCCTGCTAACTAATTAACCCTTCTTTTATACTAATTTTACTACTTTTTAACCTAGGTATTAACTTACAAAGAAAATAATTATAGTAATATCTTCTCTCTTAGTCTAACAAAGGCTAAAGAGAATATATACACTACTAACTAATCTACTTAAGTAATATTTTAGCCTCTATTAAATAAAGCTTAAGGCAAGTAGCTATAGTAGTAACTGCCTTAAACACTAAGTCTATTAAGAGTTTTTAAAAGCTTAAAAGTAAGTATAAGAAAAAAAAACTATGTTATAAACTATACTCTTAAAGTTGTCTAGTATTAAGACAGAGTACTAAAGCTCGCGAAACTTAGCAACAGTGTTTAAGTTACTAACATCTAGACTTTAGTAAATAAAATCTTTTTAAACACTTTTTAGTAACAGCACATTATTGTAAACTAATAGTTTAATAGCTCCTTCTAGTAATTAAATCTTATTTTTAAAGTTGTTCTAGAAGTAAGTGATTTTTTTACTTAACTTCCTAGACTTAAAGATTAATATAGAAGTGTTAAAAGTTTCTAGAAATACTATTTTATTATTAGTGCAGCATTCTTGTCGCAAAAAAAAGCTAAAGAACTAGGCAATGCAGTCTTAATAGTAAAGAAACTAGTAGTAGAATTTATTAAAGAATATGTTAGCATTTACATGCCCTGCATATTATTTAACTACTAAAAATCAATAGACATAGCTATTACAATACAATGCATAGATTTCAAGAATACTATCTACTTTCTTAATATAGTAGCACTACACTGTATTAACTTAAAGAACTAAAGAAAAAAACACTATATATTACTAGTAGATTAGGCTATAGTTAAGCTGCTATATAAGGAGATTGTGCTTTTGCTATATAATAAAAATTTTTATAGTAAAGGACTACTTCTAGATATTAATAAATAAAAAAAAGAAAACTTGCGCAAAATTGTTGCAGCTATAAAAGTTAGAGAAAATAACATAAACTATAGCGCACAGAAGCTACGCCCTAACGCTAGAGCTAAGAATAATAAAAGGAATAAAACTCTTACTATACTTTCTAGCAAATTTTATTTAAGTATATAGCTATATCTTGAGACTTTAAAACTAATTAAGTTTACTCTACGCGATCTCTCAAGGACATAGATTACTATAAAGTAATAAAAGTGTAAGTATAGTTAATATATAAAGTGCTTATTTCAATAGCTGCAGAACTTAAAAGGACTTTATTTAAAGTTTAGTTTATTAATTATTCTAGTAACTTTATAGCATTTAAAACCTGCACTCTAGAGAGTTGTAGTCTATTAATTATAAGTAAGCAACTAAGGCAATCCTTAGAAATGTTAGTAGGAAGTAGAGCTAATAGTTAAATAATAGTTAAGGCATTTAAACTTATAAGTAAAAAACTATTATATAATAAAAGTGTAATTCTGCTAATATCTACGCAGGACGTATAAAGGCTAGGAATAGTAACTAACTAGTTCTTACTTTACTGCTTTTACTAAGCTCTTGTGCTTTAAAGGCAATACTAGTATACTAAAAAGCAGCTATATAGCTAGGCACTAAGCTTAATAATACTACTTATGTAAATAAAGAGCCTAATATAATAAATTAAGAGACTAAAATTCTTAAAACAAGATGCTACTACATAAATCTTACTTTAGCGTTCTTTAAGCTACTTAAGCGTGCCTATGTAAAAAAGCTAATTACAAGTTCTAATTGTGTTAAAGTTATCAAAAAATAGTATTAAGAAGTTAATATTCAATAACTGTATAACTCTTTCAACCTATTATATAACTAGGTATACTTTATTTCTAAGCGAACTGCTATAAATGTTATAAGTCTATTTAAAAAAGCTATGCCTTTTAATATGCTTAATAAGTGTCTGCTTTTACTATATATAGGACAATGCTTTTAAAAGGAATTTTAATCTAATCTTACTATTTCTAAGCTTTTTACTAGCAAATATTATCTAACTAAGCAAGATAAAGATCTACTAAGCTACTAATATTAACTATTTTAACTTAACCTCTTCTCTATCTCTACTTAGAATAAAATTATTAACACTATAGAGTTTTAACTACAGGTAAAAGAATTCTAATATATAGAAAGTATTATTACTAACGCTTACATATAGCTGTAATAGCGTAGCAATCTAGAAGACATTATTATAAAAACTTTTTAAGGTATATAAGTTCTATTTACAATATATAGACAGAAAACTAAACCTTAAGTAGTTACGTAATATATACAACTTACTTATTTAATAAGCTATATGTATAAACTTAAAATACTAGTTATAATACGCAATACTTTTTAAAAAATACACTTTAAGTTCTTACTCTTACTACGCTAAGTTTGCTAAGAAGGGCAATTAAATATAATTTAAGCACATAAACTTTAACCTTAAGTATGTTATAATAGAAGGCCTTAGTATAAGGATAAATTAAGGTAGTATCTTATTTAATAATAAAAATTTCAACAGCTGCACAAAGTTACTTCTAGAATTCTCTAAGTATATACTAGCGTACCTACAGTAGCGTAAGAATATAGGTGTTTAATTATTTAATAGTCTTATTAAAGAATAAGAAGATAAGACTAACTAGCTAGAAAACGCGTTAAAGGTAGTTCCTAACGCTAAATAAATAAAGCAAAGCTATAAAAAAAGAATAAGCTTAAAGTTTATTACCTTTTCTACCCTATAAATATACTAGGCTAACTACTCTCAACTGCTGTACTGTGCTTTTCTAGTTTATTATAGTTTAAAATAGTGTTATAAAAATGCTTATTATAAGAACTTATAAGGAGATTTGTAAGGCTTACTGCAACCTTACTACTACTCTTTATACTTTTTTTAGTTATCTTAATAAGCTTAGAAAAAATAACTAGCTATTCCTTATAAATGTGTATATTAAGTACAAACTCTAGATCTAGATGGCCTTTATAGAATAAACCAAATAAAATAATCCTCTTATTTATAAGAAGCTAAATAACATGCTATAAAATGCTACTAAAGAATAAATTAACATGTATATTAAGGAATGTTATTACTTTATTACAAAACAAACTCTTAACTTATGGCACATAGTATAAGAAAAAAAAAAGAACGCCTTTTATGCTAATTTTGTTTGAAGTTTATTTAACTAATTGTACTTTTTTAATAATAAAAAGAATTAAAATAAGTAATATAATAATTTTTATAAGCTAATTTTGTCCCGCGCTTTTAAAAAGAACTTAGAATAAAATCTAATAAGGGCTAGGTTTTCTAAGATAGTAAAAAGCTTATTATACTCTTTGTTAGGTATAGCGTTTTCTGCAAGTTTATTTTTGATTAGGCATAGTAATTTTAAATAATGTTTTAGTACCTTTAGCTCCAAATAAGTAGCCTTATTATAGTTGTCTTTAATTAATATTCAAGACCTAAGCTCCTACTACTACTACAATAACTGCACTTATACCTAAGCTAAGTACTAAAATTACTGTTTACGAACCTTGTTAAAGTAAACGCTTAAGAAAGTAAAAATAGTAATATAATAGAGATATGCCCTTAATAGGTGTGTAGAAAGAGAACTGCTAAGCTTATAAAATCTAGGTGCTCTCTAAACAACTAGATTCTGCAGCTACTTTTTAGATATAAGATCTGTTACAGTGGGGTGACGAAAAAAAAGAAATCAAAAAAGTTATAGTTTTCAAAGCCTTATATTTTAGTGACTAGAAGGGATAGGCTAAAGGGAGTTAGTGATTTGGAAAGCCAAGAACCTCCTCTTCAAGATAGGTTGCTTAATAGGCTGCTTAGTCAGCACAATTGCGCCTGTAATCTCGCTCAAAATATGTTAAAAAAAATCAAAAATAGATTTTGCTATATCTTTTTTATAAACGTGTAAAAAGGGCTAAGAAAAATATTAATTTAATAAGCTTACGTAAGCATGATGTGAGCAGATTTTAGAGTAATATTTCTTATTTCCTTATAGTTTAATGAAAAGATAAAAAAATAGAGGCTGCTTACGTAAGCACTAATCACGTAATAACTTAATTAAAATATAGTATATTTACTCCTGCTGTTTATCCTAACTTTCTATTTTTATATTATCTCCTTTATGGCTTGCAATCTCTCTTAATTTAAACAACAAGTTTATACTTTATATTTACACAATAAATCTATCTCTTTTATTAGTAATATACTAGAAAAGCCTTCTAAAAGTATTTACAATACTTTTTATTAAATTAAATAAAGAAAAAACGCTGCTTTATCTATTATTAGCTCTAAACAAGGTCGTCCTTCTAAGATCTTAAAAAAAGCAAAAAAAGTGCTTAATAGAGACCTTACAAGAAGCCCTAAAAAGACAATTTAACGTCTTTTAATAGAAAATAGTATAGATCTTTTAATTAGAAGCGTACAGCGCTTTCTAAAAAAGGAGAACTATTCTACTTATATTTTTAAAAAAAGGACGCCTTTAGATACTAAAAAAGCTTATAATTGTTACATTTACGCTAAGCAAACACTTAAAAATATTAAAAATATAAACTTTTATATTATTATATTTTTAGACAAGTCTACTATTAAGCGTAGGCACAGTGCTAAGACAGAATACTATTAAACAAAGCACAATAATAGAATAGAAAATAGAATTATCTCTACAACAAATACAAGTAAGTTGTAAGAACTCTAATTATTAAATTATAAACTATATTATATTTATAAAATATTCGTTATTTTAATATATTTTTAGAATACTTACTAATCTAGTTATAGGTCAAGATATTTCTATTTAAGTTTAGGGTATAATTTAAATAAGTAAAAGAATCTAAACTAGTAGTAATTAAAAGCCCTTTAATTACTACTTTTTTTAGGAATTTAGACTATATTAAAAAAATCCTAATTCTTATAGTAAAACCTGCTACAAAAAAAGGTAAGTTATATATACTTTTTTTTTCTATTTAGAGGCTTATTACTCTATATTTAAATTATAAAGTTAAAGTCTTTGTCTATATATTTAAGCAACTTACTAACTTCTATATAGGCTAGAAGTTTTAGCAGGATAACGCTAAGGTTTTTAAAACTACAGAAGTTTTATCTTAGGTCAATCTAAGTAATAATATTATGTTCTCTTTATTTTGTTTCCTTTGTTTTGCTAGTTTTCTTCTCTTTTTCTTTCTAAAGAGTAAAGAGCTTAAAAGGGCTAAGCTTGTAAGAAGGGGAGGGTTATGCTAGTGCATAGGGTGCTACCCTACTACACACTAAGTTAGTGCTTAACTACGTGATTTTAAGGTATATAGCCTCTTCAATATTTTACAGAAAGGGGACACTATTAATTATTCGTGCACTCTGTAGCTAAGCTCCTGTACTGTACTATAGAATAGGCTTCTTCTTCTACCAATAGTCTTTATACTCAACCCACAATAAGATTATTATCTTACTAACCTCGTTCTTGCATGATCTAACCACTAGTGATCTCCTGCCCTCGTAGCAGTATGTCTTCATACACTCCAACACCTGTACATTAGCAGCTTTTTATAAATATATCAAGGGTTATACAACGATATTATTAGTACAGAGGGGTGACAAAGAAAAAAGTAATTAAAAAAGTTATTGTTTTTAAAATCTTAGAATTCTATAAGGAGAAGGGCTTTAATAAATAAGGTTAGTCTTAGTCTAATTATAATAATGATAAGGTCTCTCTCAGGTTTAAAGGTAGCATTTTCTTAGAATTCTCTATAATGTAGATATCTTAATTTAGCAAGTTCTATATGCTCTCCATAAAAGATTAATATCTATTTTATATTTTTGGTTTTTGGTTCCATTTTCTAGATGTTGGAGTATTGACACGCGGATCACGCTGTTGATCAGGTGATCCTGGTAAGCTGTTCACGTGACGGCCCCGCTGGCGTCTATATAAACGGCTAGATTGTCTTATATTTCTTTAGTAGCTATTAGACACATTGTTGTAGCACTTACTTAATTAATACACTCAATTTCTACTTAGGTAATTAAGCAATTGCTCCTTCTTAGCTCTTACAGTTATGAGCCCAGCTACTTAATTGTAGTTTTAATTCCTACTGCGCAATTAGCAAGCTAGAAGGTTAACTGTTTAATTATTACCTTACTCTTCTCTATTTTCTCCTACAGCACAGCTAGTAGATTGCTGTAGCCGCTGTACCTCCTACCTACTTAATTATATAATTAACCTCCTACTAATTATACTAGCTAGGTTAGTTTACTCTATTAAGACTGCACTGCTAAAAGAAAGGTATTTAAAATTAAGTTAATGTTAATCTCCTAGAAGTGCGCTTTATAAATTACTAGAAGCCTTACTATTTTAAGTTGCCTAAAGATATTAAAAAGCCTTTTGCTCTACTACTTAGTGCAAGCGCCTAAAGATAATAGGACTATAAAATTACTAAATGCAAATATAAGGCTTATATATGTAATACTAAGTATGAGAAGAATAATTACAAGAAGCTATTTACTAGCTTTAAGGTATATACTACTTAATAAATAAAAATCACACCTGGAATCTACAATTAACCTACGATCAATTGATTACTAGAAGCTATTACGCTACTAGTACGACTTATTATTGTTATTAGTTAATCTACAGCAACTTCGCAATCTATTACGTGAGATTACATAAGATTGCAAGATATTGCATTATCTACTACGCAAGCTATTGCGTAAGTACAAATCTTTCTAGAATGCAAATAACAGGTATATATAGACTGTAGTTTAGCTTGTAGTTAGAAACTAAGAAAGTTAAAAGAGAGTTCTTAAGAGAAAAAATAATTACAATTAAGCAGTTATACAATATAATAATAAGACTTAATTACTCTCTTCCCCTAGTCTCTATATTATTTATTTCTCGTATCTTATCGTTCTACTTCCGCCTACAAACAAGTAGAAGGCAGAGACCTCTACCTCTGAGTTGATAGTAGAACAAGCAGCAATTAGGCCTAGAGATTGAATCTCCAACATAAAGTACTAGCGTTCTATAGCGTATAGGCGTACTATTAGAGTTTCTCTATATTAGAGGTAGCTAAAGAGATAGACTAAGTTATTTAGTTAAGTTAATTGCCTCTATTACTAGTTATAGTTTTCTTTATATAGTAGTTTATATTTAGTAAAGTAGATTTAAATACGTATTATCTAATAGAGTTATTAAGTCTAACTTTAGATAAGTAAAGGGTAGCTTCTAGTGTACTTAGTATTATAGAAAATAATTTAAAAGTCTCTATATTCTTTCTATAAGCCTAGTTTTAAAGTTTCTACCTACGATTAAGGACGTAATATTATTTTTTCTAAAATAGTTGGTATCTGTAATCTACTATATTTGTAATATAAGCTAGATATAATTGCTTTACTACTTTAAGTAAGAGGCTTTTATTAATATTAGCTAGCCTGCTTACGCAGGAAAACGATTAAGTTGCTTATAATATTTTTATATAGTAGTAATCTTTCAACTTTAAAGTATTATTAAATAATATACTAAGCTATTAAACTAATTTTTTTAGTTAAAAGGTCTTTTATGTAAATAGTATAAAGAGTCTGCTAGTGTTCTCTTTTAATCTTGTCTTATTAGTTAATTCTATTTTTAAGCTATTAAACTTAATAGCTAGCTTTTTTACTTAGCTAAAGAGATTACTAATTCTTTTTTTAGTAGTTCAATGTTTTTCTTGAAATATTTTATTAATATAGAGATCTTTAAGTTATATATATAAGATAAAGAGTATATATTATTATTTACTATAATTAATTCGAATAGTAGTTGTATATAAATAAAAAATAGAATAGATAATGCTAAGCTTTCTTATATTATACTAGTATTAACTTCTTGTAGTTTCTCTGTTTGCCTATTAAAAGATAGCTCTAGTAGCGTTTTAGTAAAGAATAATTTAGTTTATAATATAAAGTAAGTTAGTAGTTGTTAGTTATATATGTTCTCTAGTAGCTTGTTTTTAAATAAATAGTTAAAAGCGCCTTTAATAATTAGAAAAGCTATTAAAGTAACTTTTTTTTAACCTTATTATTAAATGTTATTGTAAAAGAGTAGTACAGCGTTAAAGGCTAATGTTTTAAGCCTACCTCTTATTTATATAGAGGGGTAACAAAAAAAACAGAGATTAAAAAAGTTATTATTTTAAAGCTTTGTAATTCTATAAGTAGAAGAGCTATACTAAAAAGAGTTAGTAATTTGAAAAGCTAAAAGCTTCCTTTTTAAGATACAGTGCTTGGTAAGCTGCTTAGTTAGCACAGTTGACCCTGCAATATCGCTCAAATTAAGAGGAGAAAAAAAGTTAAAATAAATTTTCGTATAACTTTTTTTGGAACGTGTAAAAATTGCTAATAAAAAACTATGTTTAATAAGGTTACGTAAGCAGTATATAAGCAGGTTATAGAGAGTAGTATCTTAATTACTTTAAGTTTAATAGTATATATATATTATATAAGCTTATTACCTTAAATAGTAACATACTAAAGAATCTTTTTAAAAGTATTAGTAAGTACATTAAGTTAAATTATGTAAAAAAAAGGCCTTTTTACTTCTTTTTGCGCTTAAACTAGGCTGTTTTACTGAGATCTTTTACAATATTGAAAAACTACCTAATAAAAACCTTATTAATATTTCTAGAAAATAAAACAAAAACTTAAAAAGGTAAAATAAACATAAATTTCAAATAAATATCTTATAGAACTTGCTAAAACAAGATATCTATATTAGAAAAAATTTAAAGAAAAAACTCTCTTTACACATAAGAAAGACCTTATAATTATTATAATTATACTAAGTAGAAACTTAAAAAACTTTAAAATTCAGACTTAGAATTAGTTTTTTATTAATATAAATTAACTATTAAGTACTGTTATAATGCTAAAGTAATGGGATATTTAACATTTATTTAATAGTTATACTTTACACTAGCTATAGTAATACTTAGCTACTAGGGAAGCTATAGGCTAGCTTACTAAGTGTTAGTAAGCTACATTATAGTATTATCTACATAAATCTTAAAAATAGGCTTTTAATTATAACTAGGTAGTTTTTATAATACTACTCTAAAACTCTTACACTTAAGAGATTAACTAGTCTTATTTAATAATTTATAAATTTTAGCAATTTTTATACGTTCAAAAAAAAGTAATACAGAAATCTATTTTAATCTTTTTTTCTTTTATAATTTAGGAAGAATTGCAAAGGCAGCTGTGCTAACTAAGTAGCTTACTAAGCAGTGTAGCTTAAAGAAGAAGCTCTTAGCTTTTTAAATTACTAACTCTTTTTAGTATAGCCCTTTTACTTATAGAATTATAAAGCTTTAAAAATAATAACTTTTTTAATTACTTTTTTTTTGTTACCCCTTTATAAAAAGTAAAGTAAGTTTATTATTTCTGCTAGTATTGTGCCGGTGCACAGGGTAATACCCAACTGCACACTAGATTAGTGCTTAACTACCTAATCCTAAGGTATATAATTTATTTAGTATTCTACAAAAAGGGGCACTATTTATTATTTATTTACTCTACAGCTCGGCTCCTGCAATGTACTATAAGATAAGCATCTTCTTCTACTAATAGTCTTTATATCTAACCTATAATAAGATTATTATTTTATTAACCTTATTCTTGCATAGTCTAGCTACTAGTAATTTCTTGCCCTTGTAGTAGTATGTCCTTATACACTCTAACACCTATACAGTACACCTAGTCTTTTTACATATGGCTTCTTTACTGCCTTCTTTAGGCAGTATAGAAAAGAAATAACTTTATATACTTTTAAGATTCAGTAATTAGGCGTATTTAGTTTCTTTAAGATAACTTCTCTAGCCTTTTTCTAATACCTTAGTTAGTATCCTAAGTTAAAGAGCGTTAAATAAACTTTATACATAGTATTTATTAGTATTTATACGCTATTAAGATAACTTCTAAGCTAATTTTATTAAGTCTTAGTAAGGTAGCTTTTATCTTTTTACAGGCAGTGTAGAGCTTTTCTCTAGTTAATATTAGCTACTCTTATTTATTATTTCTTTAGTACTTGTTAAGCCTTAGTGCTAGTATAGTAAAAGGGAGTTAAAATAGTTTTTTTTTTAAAGATTTAGCATTTCTTCTTAAACTATTTCTTATTTTTAATAGCTAAGATTCTTGTTAAGAGGTTGTTTTGAATAGGCTATAGCTTTAAATAACTCTATAGGTAATTTGTTTTAAAAAAACTATTTTTAGTAATTAATTTTAGCTTTTCTAACAGCTTTAAAGTAATTATTCTTAGTAAGCAAGTGGTTTTTTTTTAATAAGTATAAAGTATTGTTTTTTCTCCTTACTATTTATTTGTAGTATTAATAAGCTTTATATAGGCTAGCCTTAAAAATATTAAAATTACTAGACTACTAAAGCTTTAGTTCTAACTTTTAGTTTATAAGTAAAGTAAATTTCATAAGCACTTTTTAAATACTATTGTAAGATTTTCTACTATTTTATTTAAGCTTTCTTTTAAAGAATTCTTAAGTTTTATAAAAAGTTGCTTTAAAAAGTTATTAGACGCTTATAGTATAGCTAGTACTTAATTCTCTAGCTTTACTTGCAGTATTTCTTTTTATAAAGTAATTTTAAAAAAGTTTAAGTTTGTTTTTCTGTGTTGTATTTCTTTAGTTAGCTAAGTAGCTGACTTCAATTAGTAATACTAAAGAGAATAGCGTAATAGTCTAATTTAGTATCTAGAATAGCTTGCTAGTCTATTATAGTAGACGCTATATAATTTATTAAGAAAGTAAGGTTATGTACGCTTTTTTTATACGTGTAGCCTCTAAAGAAGGTTCTAACTCTTATAGTATGTAATAAAGTAAGGTTTTAATTATCTATTTACTCTACTAAATCTTCTATTTATTAATTTAAGTTACACTATTGTATGCTTAATCTAAAGTAGTAGCAATTAAACTTCTTTAAGATAATTAAATAAAATTCTATAAACTCTTTTAAAAGGCGTTTTTAGATTATGATTGTATTTTAGTCTTATTTTAGGCTTTTGTTATTATAAATGTTATAGATGTTAATTTTCTTTAAGTAAAGAAGTAATGTAATTACTTAAAAGTTATTGTTATTGCTAATATAAAGATTAACTTCTACTTCTATATTCTTTTAAATATAGAACAAAGTTCTTAGTTGTAGTTCTCTATAAGTTAGTAAGATTTAAGTAAAGTCTAAGTAGGTAATTAACCTAGTATCCTTGCATAGCCCTTCTACTAACTACAGCCTTTATATTATAATAATCTTAGTATTTTTTGTAATAGCTAAGTTAATTGCGCTTTCTATAGCTAGGCTATGTCTATTAATATTTATTTGTAGAACTTTAATTATACTAATTAGTTTAATTAGTCCTAGTAATTTTAGCTTATAAAATATTATATTAAGCGCTATTAGCTGCGTAAAGTTTGTTATACTTAGCACACTTGTATATAGTGTAAATATAAGCTTTTTTTTTACTAGTGTAGAATTTGCACTTATGCTAGTTAGTATAGTAAGGCTTACTACAAATTTTGCAGGCTATATTTAAGTATTTATTCTTTAAGTAGCTAAATTTCTAGCAATTAGTGCACTGCCTTAAGAAATTAACTACTTATAGTTTTTTTGCTTTAAAGCTTTTCTCTAAAATATAAAGTTTCTATTTTATAGCCTTTTAGGCCTTGTCCTCTGTAGCAAAGGCTACGCAGGCTAAGCTAATTTTAATATTTTTTTTATTCTTAAATATAAGCTAAGAAAAATTGCCTATTACTTTAAGACTTTTATTAAAGGTTTTAATCTCTTCTTTAATAATCTAAAGGTTGTAATTTGTAGGCAGCTTATAGATAAGAACTTTAAACTAAGGCATAATAAGCTAGGTAGCCTTAAAAGTTGTACTATCTTGCTATATTGCTTAATTTTTAAGAAGGTATTTTACTTTAAATGCTAGTATAGTTGTAATAATTTTATTTTTTCTAAAAAAAATTGTAATTAAAGTAACTAGAAGTAAAAGTATTTATTTTGTTACAAATATGTTATTAAAGGCGTTTGTAAGTTTGTAGCGTTAAAGTCTTTTAAAGTTTTACCAACTAGGACTAGCTAGCAATCTTTTAGGCTAGTAGCTGTTAGTTTCTAAGTTCTTTATATATTTATTTATAGTTAATCTTTGTTGTTGCCTGCTAGAGTAGCGTGAGAGGCTTAGATAGGCGTGTTTTATATAGGTGTGTTCTATATAGGCGTGTTCTGTTTAGACGTGTTCTAGGTAAGCAAGTTTATTGTTAGTTTCTTTATACTAACTTGTCTAATTTTCTCTCTAAGCTCTCTTAAGGCGTTAGAGAGGCTTAATATTTAGTCTACTAAGACAGTTGTGTTTTTTTTATTTACTTTACTATTTTCTATATAGTCTCTAAAGACCTTTACTAGGTCTAGTAGGCTTTTTTGCTAAGTAAGGTTGTTCTTAGCTAAGTTAGCAGCTTAAATTACTAAGTTTTTAGCAATTTTAAGCGCTTTTTTAACTAAAAGGGCTTTTAGTGTTTTATACTTAATTAGGAATTAAGGTATAGCTTTAATAAAAGAAAAAAAATTACTTTTAGTTTAATTGTAGGTAGGCTTTTGTAGTTCCTTCTCTAGAGTTTGCCTTTCTAGGCGTAGCGTAGTAGCTTAGCTATTCTTTACTATTATATTATTGTCCTCTATCTCTATTTGTTTCTTTTTTGTTCCTTCTAAGTCTCTAAAAGCAAATTATTTTTTGTTGTTTTTTATTATTGTTTTTATTTCTTAGTAAATTTAAGCTTTAAGAAGCTTTTTAACTTCTATTAGCTCTAAATGCCTTAGCATATAGTCTAAGCTTTTTTAAGTAATTTTTCTCTTAGCAGCAGAGGTAGAACAACTCTGTTACTCTCTCTAGCGCCTTAGCGCCTTTACTGCAAGCTTTAAAAAGTGTTGTAATTAATTTCTTGTAGTTATTTTTCTTATATCTAGTTGTTTTTAAGTAGTTTCTAGGAAAGTTAATATTAGGCTAAATATAAGCTATTTGTCTTTGTGTTAGATAAAAATAATTAGTTTAAGTATTATACTATTTATATGTAAGTTGTTTCTATATAGTACTATATAGTATAGAGAATCTTAATAGTAGAAAGTAGTAGATAGAGAGCTTTTATAAAGTTTTGTTAACTCCTGCTGCAGTAACGTACGTGTCTTTACTCTTTTCTACCTCCTCTACTTTTATTGCAATTTTGTTGCTAGTTATAGGCTACTAATTACTATTAAACACGTTCTAATTAGTGTTGTTTTTTAATACTTTTAGCAAATTTTTTAACTTTAATTTTACTAAGTAGTCTAAGCTTTTTTGCTTTAAGCGCTTAGCGCGTAGATCTTATCTACTTACAATTTAAATTTTGTTAACAACACATAATCTTTTTTTAACTTTTACAACTAACTAGTAGAGAGCAGCTGCTTTTTCCTTTATTAGAAAATTTATTTTAACTACAACAGCAAACAGCTCCTTTAATACCTTAAAAATAAGTAATACTATAGCTATTATATAGTATAATTATTAAACACTTTTATTAGAAATTTACTTTTTTATAACTAAATATTTATTACATTTAATAAACTGTTACTTTAGCAATGTATTTATACTTAATAGTAAACTTATACTAATATTTAAATAAGTTTAGGTTAATGTTCTAGAGTTCTTTAAGTTTTTACTTAAACAAAATATTTAAGTTTTTACTTAGACAAAATAATACAATAATAAGTTTCTTTTAATTTTATAGGTAACTTTTTCTTTATAATTTTTTCAAAATAGATAATTTTATTCTGCAAGTTTTATAGGCTTTTATAAAGAATTAATACATATTTTATTTTTTAAAGTTGTTAATTCAATTTTTTATAATTTTTAAAAAGGTTTTGATTAAGTAGTTTTAAGACCTTGTAAGAAATCTTAGTATAATAACTTAGATCAATTGCAAGAAAAAGTAAAAAAGCTAGTTTTTATATTAAATTTACCTAGAAGTATTTAAGAATACTATTAGAAAAAAGAATTGTAGATTACTATTTAAGGTAATAAGCTTATGTAACATTAATATAGTATAAACTTACAATATATATTATAATTTACTACAAGCTACAAGGGAGATGCTTTAGAAAAAGTGGGTTAATTTACTTTTAAGGTATCAAAGGTAGTACAGGCTGTGATAGTTAAAATAGGTTTTTTAAAAAGGAAAAAAGCAGCTGCTCTTTACTAATTAGTTGTAAAAATTGAAAAAAGATTATGTGTAGTTAATAAAATTTAAATAGTAAGTAGATAAGATCTACGTGCTAAGAGCTTAAAGTAAAAAAGCTTAGACTATTTAGTAAAATTAGAGTAAAAAAATCTAATAAAAGTACTAAAAAACAATACTAATTAAAACGTGTTTAACAGCAATTACTAGCTTATAGCTAGTAACAAGATTGCAATAGAGGTAAAGGAGGTAGAGAAGAGCAAAAACATGTATGTTACTACAGCAGGAGTTTATAATACTTTACAAAAGCTCTTTACTTACTACTTTTTATTTTTAGAATCTTCTACACTATATAGTTCTATATACAAACAACTTACATATAAATAATATAATACTTAGACTATTTTTTTCTTTATTTAATACAAGGACTATTAGCTTATATTAAGTATAAACCTTACCATATTACTATATAAAAAGCTATAGTAGTAGATTATAAAGCTTGCATTTACTTTTATTAAGCAGCCTTTTAAATTAGTTAAAGAGAAGCTGCTAGTAGTAGCTTGTATAGTAACTAGGTAAACGCAGAGGTTAAGTTTAATAATATATTAATACTTTATTTCTTTGTTTAGTATCATATATATTAAAGTTAAAATAAAAGTTAAGGAAAGCTTATTTAGCAGCAAGTTTATTAAATACGTTACGCATTTTAATAGTTTAGGTACAGTAATAGTATATTATTTTACTAATCTCTTTTTAAGTAAATGTAACTTTAGTAAAAAAAACTTCATAGTAGCTCTATTAAGAGTAGAAGTGTGTTAAAATAGCTATTAAGTAGCTAAAATAAACTAATAAGTAAGAGAATTTTTTAAGTTACTACTAAAAATAAAAAAGCTATACTTAAATAGTAATGCTGTTGTTGTATATTTATATCTAAGTATTGGCTTTAGTCTTTTAAGACAACTTTTTGATGTAACCACACATTTTGTAGACACCTTTTTAGTAAAAAAAGATTTATTGCTAATAATAAGTATTTAGGCTTATGCCTTTTTGTTTAGTATTGCTAGCACGCAATTAGTGTGCTACATGTTTAGAGAGAAACAAAGATACGTAATATCTTTCTAACTAACTTTCTTAACTAATAACTATTTACTGCTAACTTTTTACTGCTAACTATTTACTGCTAACTATTTACTGCTAACTATTTACTGCTAACTATTTACTGCTAACTGCAACTTCTATTGTCTTATTGCTATTTTAGCAGTGTTGTAGTTGCGGTGTTTAGTACTTATTCTTAGATATAAATAAATAATAATAGCATTACTATTTATTCACAGCTCTCTTATTTTGAAAAGTAACTTATAAAATTTTCTTACTTTTAGTTTATTTTAGCTACTTAATAGCTATTTTAACACGCCTTTACTTTTTATAAAGCTACTTTTAAGTTCTTTTACTAAGGTTGTATTTGCGTAGAAGAAAATTACTAAAGTAATATACTTTTACTATACTTAAACTATTAACATGCGTAGTATATATAGTGTACTAGCTAAACTAGCGTTTTATTGTCCTTATTGTAACTTTAATATTTATAATACTAGACGTATTAATAATATTTTAACTATAGTTATATTTTAACTTCTACACTAACTTAACTACTATAAGGACTATTACTACTAGCTCCTTTTTAACTAACAAAGGTAGCTACTTAATAATAGTAAATGCTAGCTTTGTAATTTACTACTATAGTTTTTAGTATAGTAACTTAGTAAGGTTTAACTTTACTTAATATAAGCTATTAGTCTTTGTATTAAAAAAGAAAAAAAATAGTTTAAGCATTGCATTATTTGTATATAAGTTGTTTATATGCGGTACTGTGTAGTGTAGGAAACTCTAAAAGTAAAAAGTAGTAAGTAGAAAGCTTTTATAAAGAAGTATTGTAGGCTCTTACTGCAGTAACGTATGTATTTTTACTTTTTTCTTTTATTTTTAAATCTTATTAACTACACATAATCTTTTTTTTAACTTTTGCGACTAATTAGTAGAGGGTAGCTGCTTTTTACTTTTTTTAGAAATCCCATTTTAACTATAACAACAACCACCACCTTTGACACCTTAAAAATAAATATCTAAGTAAAGGCACATGCTAGAAACGCAGCGACTGCAACACTACTAGAATAGTAATAAAAATAACAGAAGTTGCAGTTATTAGTAAATAGTTATTAGTTAAAATTGTTAGTTAGAGGGATTTTGCGCATCTTTATTTCCGTCTAAATATGCTGGAGCGACACACTAATTGCGTGCCGGCAATGCTGAACAAGGGGGCGTGAGCCTAGATACCTGTTGTTAGCAATAAATCTTTTTTTACTAATAAGGTGTCACAAAATGTATAGTTACATTAAAAGGTTGTCTTAAAAGGCTAAAGCCAAAAGTAAGTTAAGATAAATAAATAGACTTAATATACTTCAAGCTTATAAATATATTACGTAATCATCGCTTATATAAGCAACCTCTATATCTTATACCTATTAATTATTCTCAAATTAATATGATATTGCTCTCTAGACCTTGCTTACAGAATGCCTACGTAGCATTATCAAATATGGTTTTTTATTAGCGATTTTTATACGTTTATGAGAAAGTTTAACTAAAATTTAATTTTGCTTTTTTCAACTTTTTTTTTAGGCGAGATTGCAGGGGCAACCGTGCTTACTAAGCAGCCTACTCAGCACCCTATTTTAATGAGGAAGTTCTTGGCTTTTCAAATTACTAAATTTTTTTAGCATAGCCTCTCACTTTATAGAAATAAAAAGCTTTAAAAACCATAACTTTTTTGATTTCTTTTTTTTGTCACCTCTCTGTAATATAGGCTTCAATACCGACGAGGGCATTCGTAAGTCTAAAAGGCATAACAAGATATTTAAAATGTCTATATTATATTCTAAACACTGCTTTCTATTTTTCTTTTACTTTAATCCTTAGACAATAGTAGGCGTCCTTTAGATGTAATGTATTATAGTAGCCTGCGCCTAATAGATTGTCCAGTGTCTTTCTAAGTAGAAGAAGCAAGTAATAATTCTTTATTATAACAGCATTAAAACTCTAATAATCTACGCAAAGGTAAAAATTCTGATGTTTCTTTAGTATTTATAGCATTGAGACGCTAGTAGGGCTAGTGCTATAGCAAATTTATTCTTTTCTTGGTACTTCTTTAATATGTTCTTAGAGCACTTAAAGCTTATGAAAACAGAGAGTGTAGAAAATGCTATAAGAGGGTTCTTTTTCTTATAAAATAAAAATTACATAATCTAAACTTTTAAGTTGTAGAAAAGTCTTAGCAGTATAATCATTAGAGATATTAGCCTAGTTCTATAATATATCAGGTATATGCTATACTTATGCTGCAGATATATTTAGCACATGTGCTTTTAGCCTAATACTTACGCTACTATTTTCAAGTACTTCTAAAAAGTAAGTTTTTAAGTTTATAAGTCTTATGTTGTTTAAGAATACTTTAATAGCTACTAATTTAATACTTGCTTTTCTATATTCTTAGCACTGCATCTGTCGCTTATACTTAATATAGATACCCTCCTAGCTTAAGGAAAAGTTACTAATTAGTAGTAGTGCGC
Source organism: Alternaria gansuensis (assembly GCA_009289805.1). Classification (NCBI taxonomy): domain Eukaryota; kingdom Fungi; phylum Ascomycota; class Dothideomycetes; order Pleosporales; family Pleosporaceae; genus Alternaria; species Alternaria gansuensis. The sequence goes on along the minus strand of WBOK01000086.1, from coordinate 75,155 downwards.
CCTCTTTATCTACTTTGTACGCAGTAACCTTTGTAATGCGCTTTATGCTATTATTATTCTTTAAGCGTAGCTAAAGCTTATATACTATATATACATTCTACCTCTAAAGTCTAATCTAACTTAAGCAGGAAAGTTCTATATTGTAGATTAGTCTTAAGTCTATTTCTACAGCTATTTTTTACTAATAAGGCTAATATCTACTTATAGGTCTAAAATAACTTAAAGTTCTTTTTCTACTTTAGTTACTAAACGTACGTAAAATATGCGTTGTATTTTTAGTAAAACATTTTAGCTTATGCCGTACTATTTCTAATCTTATAGTAATGCTTAACCTTTTCTTATTTAGTTTATATCAACTCAAACTTTTTTAAAATAACTGTTTTAGCACTTACTTTTGTAGTGTTCCTTCTTCTAGCACTTAAAGTAAGTAATATTATTATTATTTTTACACTTTATAGGTGCGTCTAGTATAGTAGTTTTTAAAGACTATTCTTTTTTTTTTCTTTATAAAAGTGTTCTAGTTAGGCTAATTAGATAGTACAAGTGCTTTGCGCAAATTCTATTTAAGTATAAAACTAAATATAACAAAGTCTTCTTTAGTTGCTAGAACTTAATTGTAGTTAGTAACTGCGTACTATAATTTAGGCCTTAGTTTTATAAATAAGTGCTAGACTTATTATGCCTTAGTGTATGTTCTAAGTTAGGTTTTAAAATTATTAAAATAAGTTGCAAATAATTAGATAATTTAGTTATTTTGCTATGTAGTATACACGTGCGTAGTTGCTGCTTTAGAACTATAGTTAATAAAGTCTAAAAGTAAGTTAAGTTTATATTGCTTAAAGTAGCTTTAAGTTAGCACTTTTCTTTTTGCTTTAAAAAACTGCTTATAATAAGTATACTAAAGTTCTTAAAAGTCTACCTTAAGATACTATATTACTTGAATTACTTTATTATTATTTATCTTAAATTCTTATAGTAGTAGCTAAAATACTATTTTAGAATAAAATATAAGCTTCTAATAGTTCTTAAGAGTTTTGCTTTAGTATTTAGTTAGATCTTTAGGTTTTAACGCTCGTTATATGTATAAAGTTAGTATTACTTAACATATATTCTACGCGCAGGATGTTTTAGTTATTACTATAAGTATATTTAAAATTTCTTTTTATTTAACCTTCTTTAGTTTTACTACTTCTTCTTCTAGCTCCTGCAATTATTATAAAAATTAAAGTTTATTACATTGCTTTTCTATAGCTTTAGTGCGCTTCTTAAGCGTTAAGAGTGCGTTTTAAGTACGCTCTCTAGGCTTTTTAGGTATAGCAGGCCTTAATAAAGTTAGAGGAGAGTTAGAGAGTTTAGATGCAGTAGGGCTCTAGCTTCCTTAATTGCCTTAAGTATTAAATTGTGTTAAAAGAGCTATCTCTAAACTATTAGCTTATAGAGAGGGGTATTATTTTGTAAAGGGTACCTTTAGACATTAGTACTTGCTTTACACTATAGAAAAGAGTAGGAGATAGCTTAGAATAATAACGTATTTATATTTTAAGCAAAAATACCTGTAGGTATTCTTGCAGGTAAGGAGCATCTTATAAGCATAATTGCAGGTAGGCAAGCTAACAATAAGTGAGCTTGACGGATCTAGCCAATACACAACCATCCTTGACACAAGCTAAAGATCTAATTTAAAATAAGTTAATAGATAATTGCGTTGTTAAGACATAACACATTACAGTGTTAACGTTAACGCGCTGGTAGGGTGTAAGTTATTTGCTTAGGTAAGCTATTCGCTTATAAACCACGTTATAAAGACTAAGTTACTTAGCTTTTAAATGCTTTTTATATTATAACAGTGCTGCTAAAATTTAATACTATTCTTTATATAAGTAGTAAGCCTTGCTTTTTATATCTTTTTATACAATTTACAAGTATTCTTTCTTGTTAAAGGCTAAGTAACTGCTACGCTTGTCTCTAGGCTGCATTTTAGCGTGTTGCACCTTAGTAGCGGCGTAATAACATTGTTTTATCATCTTTAAATTATTTTCTATAACTTCATAGTACAAAAAAGATGCGCTATCTTTACGTAATTCAATATCTTTAATTGCTTCCTGAATTAGGTTCATACTGGTGGAATTATGACGCTCTAAAGTTGGGATGATTTCAATGTGGTGATGTTCAGGTGGCTCGTCAGTGTGTACCCCCCTTCCTATCTATTTCCTTTATTTCCAGATGGGGTCGCCCAGTACCCCTTGCAACTCGCATATGCAGTGTCAAGAGGTTTGAATCAGGTTTGATCTTGTCAATCTTCCCCAACCTCGCATCGCCCATAGTGTCGAAATATCGGAGCTCATCGAGGGTGTCGCGGTAATGCTTGTGAAACATGTTGCGTTTAGCGGCCCACTGATCACCAACAACCACTGTGGCCGACCAGTGGCCGTTCCTGAAGAAGAATACAAATGCGAAGACGGGATATGTGTTCGCTTTGAACTCCATGTAACCGATGATAGCGCCGGTATGTGTTGCGTGCAGCCATTTTGCGGACGGATCCCACAGGCCATGGGGTTCAACTCGACTGACATGGACACTGGCAGGCTTTACTACCCGCATGACCTTGTCCATGATTGTTGAGGCTTGAGTGGCCGTCAACGATTTGACTGCAGTGAACTCGGTGTATGTTACTTCTGTCTTCACAGTAGGGCACTCTTGAGGCTGCGCGCGTACAAATAGATCCGGCCCGACTCTCCTGAGATATATGCCAACAGGTTTATCAACAGTGCCAAGAGAATGTTTCACTGGTAATATGGCGAGCCCAGTATCCTTGTCCCATGCAAGACCAAGCTTAAGGCATATGCCACGATTCGTGAGATAGAAATTTCGCGGTCGGACAGTCGGCTTAGGCGTGATCGATCGCATTTGTCTAAAACTCTTCGGAGAAGGAGCGAGAAGACCTGTCAGCTTCTGACACGAAAATGGGTCGTTCCAAAGGAAGATGGAGTCATCAGCGCTTTCGCTGAGAATTTGTTCTTGCAAGCGAATAAACGCTTTTGGCCCTTCCCCATAAAGCATTGCCATGTTGATATCGAATATGCCAAGGAGACTATATGCGACGTCTTCCTCTCTGGTCGTCCTGCGTTCAGACGCCCACGAGAAGCGCTGAGCAACGGGCACCTCGCTTAGCTCCATTTCGTATTTGAGAATCTTGTCTGGAATACCCGTAATTTCCGTAATCTGAGTGGCCAAGCTCGCTTTGGTCCCTCTAAACTCCCAACTTCGGCCGTAGAAGACAAGATCCCTCGGCGCGATGAGTTCCTGGAGTGTCCAGCCACGAGAGAACCATTTTGATGAATTGAACGAGTAGCCGCTATCAGTGACGTCAAAGAGATAGGCGAAGCACACCGAAGCCTCCTTGTAGTACCTGAACATGGAGTTGATGGCCTCACTAAGTTCTGCACTGCTAGACTTGTTTATGCAGCAAGTGTCGCACCATGCATAAGGCAGCTTGTATCGAGATGAGGAAGCTATCCTACAAGTCTCGACGATCTTCTGGTACCCTGGCTTTGCGAGCGTGGACTTCGGACGGTCCTGGGGTGACACCAGCATCTCTTCGTAAGTTACCTCGTCCTTGGTGAGACCCCATACGTGCGACAAGATGGCATACCGTTGATCTGGATCGCCATGGTCCCGGACGTGGAGGGACAGGGTCTTAGTGTCAATAAATATCATAATTGAAACTGTGTATTCAATGAAACCCGTGCGATGGCTTGAAATGACTGACTGCCTTTAATCATTTGGATCGATATCGACGGTCGATGTGTGGAGGGGAGATTTTCGGCTTCGACCCCGCCAGCTGAGTCTATAGGTAGCTGGCCTTAAACCTTTTTTTAGGTGTGCATCATGCACTGCGTGTCAGCTTATTTCAGTGCTACAAAACTTTGATAGGATTCGTTGTGTCGCCCTCCATGGCATACATCTTAGTGATTGCTTTGAGTTTTGTACGCAGAGTAAGTATGGGAAGATATCTTGTAATGCACTAGTCCAGATCTGGTAAGCTCCTTTACTGGTGTCAACTGATACTTCCAATGAATTAAGAAGCCTGTGAAAGCGTATGCTCGAACGTATTGATTAAATTGAACATCGCTACTTGAGTATGAGTTGGGGGGAGTCGCCATAGAAATTTTGACCACTCGGACTACGAAGAAGTAGCGAAATGTGTCAACATTGCTAAAGAATGGGGGTACGATGAATCTAATTTAACCACTGCTTATCAAACTATCCTTCCCTTACACCCTTGATTTTGTTCAGCTTGTTTCTTTGCTTCTCCCTCTCATCCATATCGATATTGATGTTGAAGTGCTGGCCCCTTATCTTCTCGTAAAACCTACCCGCAGTGATACCATTCATAGGTTCGGGCCATTTGCCGGTAACCTCGGTCTCTAAGGAAGCAGAGTTGATGATGACAGGTTCGTGAGCGCGAAGAACAAAGACGATCGAGAAACGATATCTCTTATCCTTGGCTGAAGGAGTGGTAGCGCAAGTGGTGAGAGAAGAATGTGAGATGGAGTTGAGAGGCTGTGGAGAAGGCTCCGGGGATCCGTAAGCCACAACTCGATGACCGCCAGCAGGATATCTCCCATTAGAGAGTCGTTCGAGTTGCCGTCCAGCGAGCATGGTAGCTCCTTTTCTCCCAGAATTTTCTACTACTTTCTCTACTGCGAACCAGTTGGCTCCATCCCAAACTTCTAGGCCAGGTACATCACCCACAACTACACTTAGCAGTCCTAAATCAGCATGAGGTTCAGCCACCACCTTAGCTTCCCAGCCCTCGTATCTAAACAAACGTAGCATTGTCGCTGTTTTCTCCTTATCTGAGGCTTGAAATGTACCACAAGGTCCAACATATTGCCTCAGCCCTTCATCTTCGTTGTCTACTAGCCCAAGAGATGTCGAGATTCTACCGAGCGTGTTCGAGCAGTGCTGTCCAATGAGATCCCAATACCTTTTTGCGGGCACTCTCAAGACATCTGGACAATACTCCAGAGTTCTCAACGTAATGAACTCTTTTTCCCCGGGGATCTTGGACCAGCCTTCTTCGGACCTGAGTTTGTGCTTCCATTGTTGCTTTTCCTTATCGGGCTGGTTGAAGAAAGCCTGGCTTGCTGCGAAGAGCTGTTCGTATGCAGTCTGAAGAGGATGAGATCCAAATTCTGGCTCTTCTATTTCCTCTACTTTTGGAGGTGGTTGTGTTGATGAAGAATTAGGGAAAGTGACGGTGGTCCAACCCAGCGCAGATAGGGTTTGTTGATGTTCTGATACGACTAAAGGTAATAGCGCTGGTTTTAGTGGCAGCCGCCTCTCTTGTGAGAGATCCCGTGGTGACTGCACTTCCAGCTTCTTGTTGCTGGTCCCTTTCTTTGACCGAAATTTCGAGATGATGTTTGAGATGAAGAAGTGGCGTTCGGGTGATCTTGAGGGTAGTGTGGCGGCCATGTCACCCAGATGTCGGAATATGAATATGCTGGGCGAGAATGAGGTTTTATAGGCAAAGGAATGTGGGAAGCACAGTGGAAGGAGGGTAGGAATGATGACTACGGGTATGGTATGGGTACATCGAAGGCAGGTTATGGAACGCCCAGGTGCCCAGGTGACATTTGCCCGGCTGCACAAGCTAAACCACAATTGCACAGCCCCACCCGCCTTAAGCCAAGGAACTATTGTAAACAAAGCGTGCCGTTCAACTCCAGAATTTGTAAGATCGTGAGGGGAGAGTCTCGAGGCTAATATTAGTTTTGAGCACGATGTAGCCTTGTAGAAATAGTGCGATTCATTCAATCTTTATAGTCTGAGCCTATTCTTATCCCACAGCTCCCTCTCCCTCAATACAAACCAATCATGGAGCAGCGGTTTGACCTTGACAACCCCGTCATTAGTCTCGCAACCAAATTCCATTCCCGGCTTCCACGTCCCTCCCTCGGCGCTGACCTTCATACTAGTCATGTTTTCCAATCGACACAATGCAAGACCTACTTCCCCAATTCCCGCAATGAACTTGCCTGCCGCACGCCCCTTCTTGATTCCACCGCTTTCATCTAGCTGCTTGATATCTGTTCCACGATCTGGGAGGGTAGTTGATGTACTAACATTGTCGATTATGATGGGTAAAATGCGCTTTCGTACGATACCGGTGTGTTTTGTGCGGATGGTAAGCTCCTGGCCAACGTAGCAGCCTTTCTTGAAATCTATACCATGCGAGAGGTCAATGTTACATTCCATTGGCAACGCGATCTCTCTTGGTATCTCTTGCGGTCCTTCGGGTATGCCGTTCCTGTAGCGTTGGATGTGGTATTCCCGGACGTCCGTTGGCTCCACTCCCTCTACAATTGCTGGCGCATCTGCGCTTGCGAGATAACGATCCATCTCCGGTCCGCGGGGATCGCTCAGCGCAGCGATCAGTCCGTCAGTATTGATGTGCTCAACCCTAGGGCCCCAAGCCGCCCACACGCCCATTTCGTCCGCACTCATATCCTCGATTTGCACCTTACTCCGGAGCTTATGCCTCTTTAAGTGCTTTTTTAGAGACTCCAACTCGCCCTCATCAACCTCAATGTAGCATGCCCAGTGTCCCTTCTCTTCCATTAACTTTGGCCACACCCAGACAAAGACATCCCACAATACCCTGCCGCGCGCATCTAGGAAGGCCGCATAAAAGGACGACTGTCGATTCGAATCTACATTGTTCGTAATGAGCCCCTGTAGGAACTTCGCAGTATCGGGGCCAGAAAGCGAGATAAGGCGGCGATGCGGAAGCGCTGCAAGGCCTGAGCTAGCAGCTTGTGAAGAGGTTGCTATCGAGTATTGGCGTCCTGAGAACCGTCCACGAGCATTGTCGTCATATATTGATCGGTTCACGGCCCGATTGCGAAATTGCGAAGGGGCCACCGGTCGCGTTGAAATTTTGGTGTTTGAAGACGACGCGGTGCTTAAGGTTCGGTTCGCATCGGCGCCGGGTCGACGCAGAGAGCGCAGATTTATACGGCAAGTATCACGTATATACTTGGGCGTCCTTAGTGGTGCGCTCAGCGTCAAAGTGGCCATAATGGTGATTGAAATGGGTGGCGTGTGTTGAAGTGGACAGGAAAGAGCTCTGACGCCATGCTCAAGATGTCTCGGTGTTTACGGAGTTAAGACCAGATCGAGATGTGATCATTCGGAATATGCTAAATCTGAATCCTCAGATCAAATGTACTACAAAAACGCTGATAATGTCTAATCTGCCAGGCACAACATAAGCGCACGCTAAACAATATGAAAAGCGTTCTCGACCATCCAATGCCGCTGTCCAACAATTCGAAGTATGTTCGCGTCAAATCAACACCTAGTCGTTCTTTCGACCCGTTAATCTTGAACGCTCGCTATTGCTCTCTTTTGGGCTCGCCGGCCCCGACTCGTCGTCACTATCGTCACTTTCGTCACTACTCCACTTATCATCTTCGCCCACCGCGAAGATAGTGTCACCATCGAGACTCTCCCTGGGAGGCACAATGGGCTTCTGTGCTTGTGGTGCAGGTAATGGCGATTCATCGCGCGCACGGTTGTTGTTCGACCTCTGCACTGGGTCGTAAGATGGGGGTTGGTCTGAGCCTCTCTCCTCTTCATCTAGAGAATCTCTCAGGGATGCAATCTCGAAACCCTCATCATCTTGAGCAATCTAGACAGTCGTCAGTAAGAGTACAAAAAAAGGCATGGTTGTATGAACGTACCTCATCACTCATGGCAAATCTCCGGTTGTTGGCCGTTGGTCTCCACATGTACGCAACGAAACAAACGTCGGCTAGGTAGACAAGGTTTAGCCAACCATCAAGCACGAACCATCGTGTTTGCCAGTGGGTCGGCGCAAAGTCGGGAGTGGAAGCTCCGGCAAAGGTAAAACTGTTGATGAAGAAAAACCCGAAGATGACAATGATGCTCGTTAAAATGCACCACCACAGTCTCTTATACATGGTAGCTTTGACGTGCTGCTTTCGCTCCATCAAGTCCTTCATCGTAAGGTTCAGCGAGTTCAGAGTCCAGATGTAAAACGCTGTGAGTGTGGCTGACAGTGGGAGGATGACTAGTAAAACTAAGGGTCCGGCGTCATCGGGACGAACAGTCAGCGAGGCCACAGCATAGATTACGCCAAAGACGAAGTGGGCCACAGCAAGCCAACGAACAACGGTCATAGTCTTGCCAAGGGAAGGCTTGACAACACCGTATCCCATACATACGATCAGAAGCAGGAAGAAGGAGAAGGAGTTACGGAAAGCGTTGAGTACGGCGACGACAATCATGAGGGCTTTAGTACCAACGTTGTTACCGTGGCGATTTTGATAGTCGTAGTAGCCCCAAGTCATCAGCATCTCCACGACTAGGAAGACTAGGATGGCAGTGATGTAGTTCTGGACGGCAAGAATGTCGTGGCGGTTCTGGAAGTATAGGAAACCCCAAAATGCCAGCACAACAAAGTATACGATTGTGATGCCACCGTAAAAAGGCAACTTCGCAATCTGGGCCGCTTGGAGCTCTCCATAGGCATTCCGGAACGTCACAATAGCCTCGAATTGCAATTGCTTGTCTTGCGCACTTGCAGCCACACAATAGTAGCCCGTCTTAATGGGTACCTTCGTCTCTGCCGTGGAGGTTGGGTATTTGATCGCTTTTGGGTCGTTCAGGTCGATGGCTTCGGTCCGGATAGGCATTTGAGAAAGGTTCTCGGCGTCTTCGGCGAGTACCCATTCGCCTTTGTGTGTAGCGTTACAGAGTTTCAGGTTGATGGATTCGTCGTCGCATATATAATGGCGGTTTTCCTGAGAGGAAATCAGTTTGACTAGCCAGATACCATCGAAGGCATGCATACATCGTTCACTGGCAAGTCGGAAGGCGCGCCCAGAAGTAAAGTGTCTTTCCATTCCCAGATCACAACACTGACAGTTTGGTCTTTGATTCCCTCGTTCTTCTTGGCATCTTTGATAAACTTGACAAGTATGAAGGGGTTCATCTTCCCTCCCCACGACTTCTTGCTGTACATGCCGCTGGACTTTGTGTAAGCATGCTGCCTCTGTAACTAATGGCCCATGTGTTTATTCATACCTGCACTTTTGCGTCTCTTTATCGGAAAGTGTTACATCCATCGCTGCTACTGCTGTTATAGTGGTTAACAGCAGTAGAGCGATGTTGTGCAGCCGTGCCTTCATCTTGCCGCGGTGTGAGGCCAGCTGGCGGAGCTGACGGCTGAGGGTTCACGGCGCTTCAGGCGGAAGAATGCGATTCGATTCGAGTCGGCAATGGTTTCTTGTCGTCAATTGTTGGTCCAAGGCGGATCATGGGTGCAGGTTGGTGTTTAGTGGTGGATGTTTAGCTTGCGCGTTCGTCACCTTCGAGGTCCGCCTTCCTGGTAATAGCTCTTAGCGCGCATCCCAGAATGTGGCGCAGCCGCCCAACGGCAACCATGACCGAAACCGCCGACGAGTCAGCCCTGCCAAACTCCTTCACCAATACCCGCCGAACACACGCACATCATGCCAGGCAAACACATTGCTGGCGCCTCTGATGAGCCTTGCAGACGATGCAAAGACAATATTTCAGCTCTCGTTGTGCGCTCCGAGCCACTTTGCCAGTCAGTCTACGCCACCATGAGGGGACGCAGAATTTGCTAAATTTGTGTAGTGACTGCTTTGCCCGCTACGTGCATACAAAGTGTATCAAGCGTTTGGAGTCGTTTCGCGTGAATTTTGGAGCAGAACAACAACGGAGGATTCTTGTACCCCTGTCGTTTGGTGTCTCATCTACAACGCTCCTCCATATTCTGGATCTGCATCTCAAGACACAAGAGAGCAAGACTGGCCGGACTGGGTTTGAAATTATCGCACTACATATCGAGGATCCGGAGCAGAAAGTGAAAGCTGCGCAGTTACTCGACAAGGCGCGCAAACGATACTCGGACCATCAGTATGCTTCACTGCCGTTGCACCATGTATTTTGCCTGATCTCAGGTGATGCTTCAATGAGGTCTCTGGTACCACAGGTCGAGGAATCGGGAGACTTTAGCCCCGAAGAGCAGTTCGTCAACATGATGAGCTCGCTCACCTCAGCGACTGCTCGTGCGGACGTGCTGGCTACACTTAAAACACGGCTGATCGTAGAACATGCTAGATTGACTGGTTGCGAAAGTATCCTCTGGGGGGATAGTACAACTAGACTCGCTCAAAAGACACTTGCAGAGACTGCAAAGGGCCGAGGGTTCTCCCTGCCTTGGCAAGTCTCGGATGGAATGTCGCCCTTTGGTCTCAACTTCCACTACCCACTTCGAGATGTCCTAAAGAAAGAGCTAGTATCTTACACTACTATGGCCGACCTTGGACTATCATCACTTGTCCACGAAACTTCGTCAGGCGCCACTCAAGTATCGACAAGCTCAAGGAACACCACTATTGACGATCTCATGACGCAGTACTTCGAATCCGTTGAAGAGAACTTTCCGAGCATTGTTGCAAACGTCGTACGAACAACAAGCAAGCTCGAGGCTCGGCCCGATGCACTTTCAGATCCACAATGCAGCCTATGTAGCATGCCTGTACCTGGCGGTCAATTTGGCATCCATGGCTGGGGTGGTGATCAGCAGGATGGCGACAACTTTGAATCCAAAAATATGAAAAGGGATATCTGCTACGGCTGCACGAGGTCGTTGCCCAAAGTCATGCTAAGATCAAACGGTCTTTGAGGGAATCGTTGTAATTTACAGTCGTCGTTCTCCGACGTTCCAAAGCATCGCCTATTGGAATGTTGCTTATACGAGCCTCGAAGGATTTATGCAGAATGGTTCTTTCAGGTTCATTTGCTGTCTAGGCAAATTCCAATTTGCACGCTCGAGTGCTGCCGGCTAAACAATCAACAAGCTGGTACTATCCTGGAGATCGACACACATTCCCGGGTATTGGCTGAAAACACTATCCGTACTCATATATGTCGGTGCAACGCGTTCCGAACCCCATCATCAGATATCCAAGTACAAAAACATAAGAGCGACACAGACAGCCACTGTATATTCATCACGACAATCGCAATGAAACTCCCCATTTCAGCACTCCTCTGCCTTGCACTTGGCACAACATGTCTCGCACATTGGAACTACGACCGCATCATCGTTAACGGCGAGATCATTGGTCCATCCTACCAATACGTTCGTAAAACCAACAACTCCAACTATCCCCTTCAGAATGTCAATTCCACACATATGCGCTGCAACTCTGGCGCCGAATCTGGCATCGCGCTTAAAACCCAAACCTACACCGTAGCTGCAGGCGATATGCTAGGCTTTGCAGTCAAAGATACTTTCGGGCACCCTGGGCCACAGCAGGTCTACCTATCTAAGGCACCAGGCCCTGCTGCTGAGTACGACGGCTCAGGCGACTGGGCAAAAATCTACAGCCTCACCTACTCCCTGAACTCAAGCTACGGCGCGAGCGACGGTCTCCTCAAATGGGCGACCCACAACGCACGAACCTTCAACTTTAAGCTTCCCACCGAAACACCACCAGGCGAGTACCTTCTCCGCGCCGAAGGTCTAGCACTCCACGCAGCGCACAAACCAGACAACTACCAGTTCTATGTTGCCTGCGCGCAGATCAAAGTGACGGGTAGTGGTGCGGGTGTTCTGGGTCCGACGATTAGATTCCCGGGTGGGTATCAGTGGAACTCAACGGGTGTGTTGATACCGGAGTTTTGGAGCAAGATTACGAATTACACGGCTGCGGGACCGAAATTGTGGCCAGACGGGACGAGAGAGGCGCACATTTTGAATGGGACGAAGAAGACTGGTGCGGACTAAGGACGTGCATAGACAGTATCACATGAAGAATGTTCGATCGACTAGGGGATATACTAACAAACTCGCAAGGAAAGGAAGAACATTTCTAGCTATCCAATCGTATACGACTCCAAACATTGAATAACTCTCAGCCGTGCTTTTGCTCTTTGTTCAGATATAGAATGAGATAGCCCCTCCTTCTCTGAAAGTAACGCCCCCCTCACACGAGAAAATAACTCATATCACAGTCATGAGGTTCTCGTCCAGAATTAGTGCTGTCGTTTTGAATTCCACTACCGATACTTGCTGCGTCGCTATCCGGATCAAGTCCTGCGCTCTGATATCAACCAAAATCGGGTTTAGTAACATCTCAGATCCCTTGATCTACGATACACACTGATGGCGGTGTTTTGGTTTAACAAATGTGAACAATATTGTCGTCAGACCTGAGGGGCGATGAAAGATGTAGTGCAATAGTTTGTTATTCCTTCTTTGAACTGCATCCCAGAAGATCTTGTGCCTCTAGTATTGTCGCGAAAGCCGGAATAACGGGACCTTGGTACTTGGGCGTTCTACCCTGTAAAAACATGTCTAAAGTGACAAAGAAGGTCACATAAACCCACGTAGTGAGCATGATTTTTGTTTACCTTTGGAACTTCGTTTAGACATGCGTTTGTAGTATTGTAATAGATGCTCTCTTTTCTAGTATATCTAGTGATGGCGCTGTAACAAGCTCAGAAGCCGTAAACTCAGGCAAGTAAGATATGCGAGAAGCGACATCCGTAACACCTTTACCATGCACTCCTATAGGCCTTACCAATGTTGTTCTTCGGCAACCCCTGAGACGCAGAGGGAAAGAGCGTTCAACAACCCCTAAGCTTTGCTTCTTACCAGAGTCTCTAGAAATGCCGGTATGCCTATCAATCTGCCAGTTCCGGGCAAACCAAATTCTCTACCGTTCCCATCTAGAGCAAAACTTATAGTCTAAGCATCCAACCCATCCCTTTCAACCATCCATCTGACAACATCAATAACCTCGCTCTGCCTACCACTAACCCCCTTCCCAGGTTCCTTCACCATACTCTCAAGCACAGCATCCAACATACCCCTCAACCGACTAACCAAGACTCCGATTCTTGCCCAGCCCCTCAACCGAATCCACTCGTCAACTACCAAACCCCTCCCCAAAGTATCCACCTTGATCTCTCCGGCAAACAACAGCAGACTGTACGCATTGAACGGCGTGATATCTCTAATGAAGACTTTACTCGTTGCCATCTTGTTGAAGTACGCAACGAAACTGGCATTGTGCGGAAATGTCTGACTGGAGAAGAGGGTGGAGGAGGGGTGAACGAAGACACGTCCGTTTTCCTGGTTGAAGTACTTGATCTCGCGGGCTGAGGGATCGAGTTCCACGGCACCGGCTATACCAGCGGCGAATTTCTTATCGGGGAGCTGGATTCGTGCGATTTGTGGGTTAAAAGATGCTGCGATTAAGGCGCGCAGGAGCGCGTCATTGGCGTTGTGTTTGTTGTAGGACGAGTGTGCGGAAGCGTTGTTGGAGGAGTAATGTGTGGGTATGAAGGAGATTTCTTTAAGAGATGAGAGATATTGGGTACGATTGGATGCTATGTCAAACATGGTTTGGGGTGATAGGCGGTTGTCTTGACACCAGAAGCGGAGGTCTCGTGTTGACATGCCTTTATTGCGCAATGCAGACCACTGTTCATATGCTCGCAAGTCAACAAGCAGATCTCCCTGGTTATTTGAGAAGGAAGCGCGAAGGCGGTCGAACTCGTTCCGGGTCTCCTGATCTCGCTCCCGTGGTGATGTGAACGGGCTGCGAGCGGTCAGGACAGACGCGATGGTTAACACAGCTTCGAGACAGCCGAATGTCGCACCGTATACTAGAAGTTTGCCCAGGCGAAGATCCGCCGGGATCATCGACATGTGGCGGCCAAGAGCAGTGAGTTCATCGTCGGTTATCGCACCCATCTGCGATAGCAATCGAATTGCGCCCTCTACCGCTGTGCTTTCTGGTGGTGTGAGCGCCGAAGCAAGGAAGCCTGAAACATTCTGCACTCCCATCGCCTTGATAGACAAGCACATTTGTTCCAATGGCACACGTCGGATCTCCGGATCCGGCCGCTCCATCATCTTTGCTTCGGCGTTGCGTGTATACAGCTTGTAGCAGTCACCTGCTCGGACACGGCCTGCTCGGCCTCGTCGCTGCTTGCATGCTGCTCTCGAAGCCCAGGTTTCGGCTAGGCGCACCATATTGTTTTGCGGATCGTAGCTCGTCTCTTTGACCCTACCCGTATCGATCACAGCTACAATATCCTCAATCGTAATCGACGTTTCTGCGACGTTGGTACATGCGATGACCTTACGCTTGCCGTGGGGAGCGGGAGGGAAGACGCGCTTTTGCTCGACAGGCATGAGTGATGCATGTAGAGGCAATGGATGGAGGTTTTCAAACTGACTGAGCGCTTGCAGTGTACGATCAATCTCCATAGTACCAGGAAGGAAGATGAGAATACCTCCATCTTTTGTACCAAGCTGGCGATCAATATGACGAACAGTCTCCGCAATGAGATCGTAGTTGATACCGAATCCGATACTCCGGAGGTTCGCAGAAAAAGACTTGTCTTCGGAGGCATCTTCGTCGCCAATGACATAACCTTTGAATCCAGTAAAACGTACAACATCGTCGACATAGTAGTCTGTCACGGGGTGAGTGCGGCCTTCGATCTCAACACGGCCCACAGGTCCAACCTCCTTGAAGTATTCTTCGAAGACAGCAGCGTCGAGGGTGGCACTCATCAAGATGACCTTGAGGTCTTTCCGCTTTCGCAGGATCTGCCGTAACAGAACTAGTAGAAAGTCAGTGTCTAGACTGCGCTCGTGGACTTCATCGACAACAACATGGCTGACATCGGCTAGTGCGGCAACGACATCATCGGCATTGCCACCCGACGTTTGAAGACGTCTTAAAAGAACACCAGTTGTAACGAATGTGATCTTTGTAACTCCAGGCTTTTGTTTGGACTCTCCACGGATGGTGTAACCAATCTCGTCGCCGACCTGAGAGCATCGCTCGTCAGCCACACGATCGGCGAGACCAAGCGCAGATATCCTACGTGGTTGAGTACAGATTATATTAGCAACAGCTCCAAGTTGTCGCTGTATTAGATCATCGAGGACAAACTGCACGGACTGAGTCGATTTTCCCGATCCAGTTTCACCTGAGATGATTGTGACTTTACAATCGTTGACGGTTCGAACGATATCATCCCTCAACCTCCAAGCTGGGAGTGACTGTCGAGCACTCATCATCTTTTCCTGAGCTGGAGAACACTGCTTGGCCTGCCAATCAGACAAGAGTTTTTGACTAGGAGGTGTTGCATGTGTCCAGTCGATAGGCTTTCTAGGTTTACCCTTCGCTCTTCGTTTTCGACTTTGCTGTTCCGACGAGTGATCTGCTGCTGCAAGGCCAGATGATACGTCAGTCAATCTTCCTGGGTTCTGGAAGATCTCGCCAGCGTTGGATTGGATCCAGTCTACAATATCGTATATCATGGGCATACCAATAAAGTTGGCCTCGGCGTGTAGGAGCGCTTGTCTGATAATACTTAGTCGAATGTACGCTGGGATAGCCGCCTCAAACGTGATGATAGGGACGACTGCGGGGTAGGGACCAAAGGGTTTCCTGACCTGCAGGATAAGCCTCTTTCCTTGTTGCTTGACGTCCAGCTCGATACGGCACATTTCGGAAGCAGGACGTGAAAACAGACAGTCGTATATTGCCTCGAGTGATGACATCTCCACCTCCCAAGGATCATCTTCGGGCGACATCTCAAGCTCACCATCGGTCACCGAAAGGTCGTTCAGGTCTTGCGCTATTCCACTGTCTTCCTCGTCCGGTCGGAGTAGACGGGCTTGTAGCAAAGCTGCAGCTTTCCTCTCATCACTGCCTTGGCTATCATAGGCCTCCTCGCAGAGATCTACAGAATATCCGGTGGCAGCAAGGCGCTTCACAGCACCCTCGCGCTTGAGATTTGAGCTGGCCATACTGACACCAGCAACGTAGCCTTCCGGCAATGACCAAGATGGGAGATCGTCTTCAGGTACGTGAATGAGAAGCCATTCGATGATTTCCTCGCGGTCTTTGCAGATATCGGCAGCCTCCTCAACGTGGCTTCTCCGAAAGCCAAGTTCTGTGATCTCTTCAACGAGTCGATTCTTTGTAGACGCGTTCATCTCGATACCGTTCGGGTTCCAGAGTGCGTCCCGGCGGATTAGACGCTCGGCTTCCTTTCGCGTCCTCTTCCCGAGCTCGATTTTGGGTACTCTTTCCCATCCTTTAAGCAGGTTTCTGCTGGGAGCTGGACCCGTGGAGTTTGGCATTGCTGCGCCAGGTTGCTGATTATGGGCCTTTTGCGACTCTTCCTGTTGCTTCTGTCTCTTCTCACGCGCTTTGGTCGCTGCCTCTCTCGCCTTTTCCCGCTCTGCAAAACCGAAGAAGGGATCTGCTTCATACATCCATCCCTTGCCCTCTTGTTCGTCTATCTTTTTGAGGTCCATGAATTGCCCTTTCCAGATATCTTTGTATGTCGGGGGAAGCATCATGTGGAGATTCTTGGCGCTGGCGACTCGGAAGAGGGTATAGGCCGCGGCAAAATTGCGGGCTTCGACGGCGGTGGGCTGGTGAGCCAGTTCTTCGAGCTCGGAGGGGATTTTGATGGGCGGTAGGGTGGTCGTCTGTCGTGTCTTCTGGTTCATCTTGGACAGTACCACAGCGTACGCAAAATGCTTATCTCCATCTTTGCGCTGCCAAACGTCAGCAATCTTCTGTGACTACTTCAACGCGTCTACTTACGATACGAAAGTCAGGCTTGCTCCACTGCTGTTTCTGAAAATGTTCAGACAGGAGGTTGACCGGCAGCTTTCCTGTCCACGATGCGCCTGCGATCAGAGTCCTTGTATCCGGCTTCTTGGGCCCATCTTCAGCCGCTCCAGCTGCGACTTTCCCTTTGCCTTTGCCTTCGCTCTGGGCAGAATCTCCACCAGAACTCTCGCCCTTCTTCTTCTTGGCTTTGCCGTCACCGAAGACGATGAACGATGTGTCTTCCTCGGGAGGAACGGTTTTCTTGGCAGGCTTGCCGCGGGGAGGATGAGCGTTCTTTGGCATCTCTAGCGATTTGTATAGAGTAAACGGGTCCCTCAGACTCCATAGACGGATGCTTAATTCGGAAGGGTAAAGATAGGAATATCTGTTGTTTGTGTGGGCGGTGAGAAGGGCGCAGTCGCTAACGAAAGGGCTCAAACACCGGGTCTGACATTACACCACTCTCCAATGTAATTAGGTACGGCAGTAAAAGCCATAATGGTAGCCATTATGAGTTCCTGGAACTCCTACTCGAAATTCCGATGTTTGCAGGGATGCCTCGGTACGCTTGGACCACCCGTTCAGAGCCTCATCGTCTGTTGACGGTTGCGCCTACTCTTCAGTATCGATGCGCCAACCGTCTTCAAGATTCAGAGCAGCCTTCTTGTTTCGTACTTCTTTCGTGCAAGTTCCATACAAACACACGAGACCTTGTCGCAGATCAAAAAGTGGTATCAGATCAAGAATGACCAACCAATTTACCGCGAAGCAGACCCACGATGCGATCACAAGTGAAGAGATAGCAGGGACAGAGACGCCGAATCAACCTCAGCCTGCAACTGACCCTGCATCCTCAAAGCGTCCAAATGCATGTACATTTCACCCTGTACCTCATAAACTCAACGCGCAGCCTTAACTCACGGTGCAGTTATAGAACTCATGTCACAGTCCAAGAAACCAAAACCACATACTATACCCGCCGCAGACAGCCCAGGCATAGTAGAGAAAGCTACCAAATCGGTCAAGCGTTGGGATCCACGGAACGGGTTGGGTGTCTATATCGAAAGCCCTGAGACGAATCCAGAGAACAAAGTGCTGGAATACGACGATAACTTTGTCGTCATAACCGACAAGTACCCCAAGGCAAGGTCAGTATTCGCGCTACTCAAACGCTGAAGGAAGTTGACATTAACCCTTTCCAGCGTACACCTCCTACTCATCCCGCGGAAACCCGAATACTACGATCAACACCCTCTGCACGCTCTCTCCACCGACCCTGCCTTCCTCGCCGAAGTACGAAAACGAACCGTTCGTCTCAAAGAGCTCGCGGCTTACGAACTGCGGCGTCAATATGGTGAAATCAGCGTTTCGGATAAACCGTACAATGAAGCCTTGGAGGCGCTGATGAGTTCATCTGACCCACCGCCACCACCTGAAGAGCGCGCAGCCCTCCTCCCACCCGGCCGCGACTGGTCAAAAGACATCGTCACAGGCGTACACACCCACCCTTCAATGAACCATCTACACATCCACATCCTCAGTCGGGACATGCACTCAGAGTGGGTGAAGCACAAGAAGCACTATTTGAGCTTCAACTCGAGTTTCTTCGTACACTTGGACGAGTTTCCCTTGGAAGAGGGAAGCGAGAGATTTCATCCTGGGGATTGGCCTAGCTGGGATATGAAGTGTTGGCGATGCGGAAAGAACTTCAAGAACAAGTTTGCGGCGCTGAAACAACATCTCAACGATGAGTTTGAAGAGTGGATAGGGGAATAAGGCTGTGTCCATGTTTGAAGGATCTCCGGATAGCTAAGCAACGCCCAACTCATACTTCTCTGCACTTCGACACGTAAAAACCGGTGATAGCACACTTCAGGGCGCATGCCCGCAACTTCTTCGAACGACTGTCTTAGCGAGCATGTTTACTATTTTCTAGTCTACCGGGTCACATGAAAGTCTGCTAAATCCGAGATTCTGCCACGCATCTCTCCGTCTCCATGCTTACACGCTACGATCCCATTTGAGCACCTCATCTCCTAAACATCGAATTTTGTCTTGCTCGTCCTAGCGAATAACCAGGGTCTTGACTACGTTAGTGTCGATATCATGCAGCTCAACCGGAAACTTGCACGAGTCGCCAAAAATGCAGCTCTTCGTGCCCTTAACATGATGAGTCTTGTGACGAGGCGCTGGGCAGCAGTGGCCATATATACACCTAATATCTTGGCAGCTGCTGCCATTGATGCAAGGCGCCATGCGAGCGACCAGACGAAGGGTAGACACTTCGCTGGGAGTAGGCTTGTAAGCGTGGAGGTGCGTGCAGTTCGTCTCAAAAGGGCACTCGTCCCTCAGGAAATGGACGTTGCACATCTTGATCTTCTTGACGCGGTCCACTTCAGTCTTGTCGTAGTCCTTGCATGGTGGGTCGATGCGTTGGCCGGCGCGGTTGCGGGAGATGACTTCCTCACGGTTGGCGGGCTTGTACGTAGGGGAAGAGTGCGTAACGGGTGGCGGTGGAGCAGCGGCCTTAGCCGCCCAGTTCATCGGCGGCGCTGGCTTGATTGCAGGAGGCATGCCGTCCGAGGCCAGTGTCGATGTCGAAGGCGTCCTAGGCAGTGTCATCATCGTAGCCCGGCTCGGCAGAGGGCTATCCATGACTGGGGACTTCGCTGGGGGTGGGAACCGGCTGGGTAGGCCTGTTGATGCTATAGATTCCTTCGAGCTGCCATTTGAGTCTACCCTACCAGGCACAAATGCCGGGGGAAAACCGCTACCGTATGCAGGACTAGTTCCCCAGATTACGAGCTTTGTGTCGCGGAAGATGCCCGGAAATTTCCTGGTGTCGTACGGCAGGTTTACGAGCTCCTTCTCGAACGGGACGCCTTCGAGGAGGATGACCTTGTTAACTAGCTCAGGACGATCGGAGCACTCCTCTAGCATTCGCGCATAGCCATTGTCGTGCGAGCAACCGAAGAGAATCCGACGGCAATGGTAGTCTTGGGCGTATAGTTTACAAGATTCTGCAGCTATCAGTACGGGCTAGAGGCCTTTGCAGGAGTTATAGAACACAACACCTCCGGAGCCACTCACCTATGATCTTCTCGTCAGCGCGGTCTTTTCCCGCACCGACGTCGATGAAGTCGAACAGCGTCTTGCCCTGCGTGAAACCACGCACGAAGTCCTCAAACTCGGAAATATCTTGATAGACTCCTTTGCGTACGAGCACGTCACCAAGGCCCCGCACGTTCGCATAGATGCGGCATGCGATGCGTGCTCCGTAGGGTATGTCATTACACTCGTTGTCAACGTATCTCCGGACGGCAGCGGAGAGATCAAAAGCAGCCCGGCGGCCACCTTGTTCGCCTTCGCCAAGGTATTTGTCGCAAAACTAGATTTGTGATGAGCAGATTAGTCTTCAACTCGCAGAATGGCAACCTTACAATCATGCCATCGCCGTCGATGAGTACCATGACGAATGGGTTATCGGTCTGTAGGCTTCACGTCAGCTTCTTTATCAGACTTGAGTAGCAGTTTGCCCAGTTTGCTGAAGCAGTAGTTGCTAGGGATGTGTATTGGGGCAAAATTACTATATTTCGCAGCAAGGATTTGTGCTTCTTTTCGTATTGCACTTTCTCGTTTTGCCATGCAATGACCCAAGCGCGATCTCGTTCGCGTTCAGCTGCTAATGCCTGGTACTGTTGGTGCATATATTCGTAACGAGTAACCATCTCCTATGGCGCGAATGTCAGTTCACATTGTGGGATTTTAAGTGGCGTGTCCCAGTCAAACATACGGCCAAAAACCGCGTCTTTTCCTCCTCAAATTGCTGAAAATGCTCGAAACGCCTAGTGAATTCTGCTAAATCGGCGTCTGAGAAGCCAAGTGAGGCAGGGCTAGCAAGCCCATGACCATGTAGCGAGGACGGCATTTCGAAAAGCGAGCAGTTGAATTCGAGTTTTCAGCGACAGGCGGGTAGTTGGTATAAAGAAAGTGCGGGGTTGAATGATAGAACTGTAAGGCACAGTTGGTAGAGGTTCCGCGTGTGAGAGGGTGGGGGAGAAAAAGTAGAGAGTGAGAAGAAGAAGAAGAAGAAGAAGAAGAAGTTGAAGGAACAGTCGAGCGTCGCTTCCAGGGTTCACAGAGAAAGTGTCAAGCTCAAATAGGCAATTGTCGGTGACAGTGAGTTATTGTAGCGAATAGCCTAGGGGCAGCGAAGATGGAGAAAATATCAGGCTGGCCATTTGACAATATAATGCAACCAGGCACAGTGCGCGATGCCGGCGGCAGGCCACTCCACACAGGGCGGCGCATATGCGGTGAGAGCAAATAAGCGTATCAAACTACGGATGAATGGTCGCTGCCGCGTTGGTAATGAGACGAGCCACATTTGCGGCGTGGATGCCTTGTACAACGCAAGCCGGCGCGTAGCAGTGGATGGGTCTATATTTGGGGGAGCCATGGTGGAGAGCACTGCAGCGATAGCTCACCTCTACAAGAAAGAACATGTGCAGTATCGACAAGACAGAGTGTACAGAGAGGCGACAAGATGCGGAACATGAGGCTGTCGCGTGAGGTTGTCGAGCTGAGGTCTAGTGGTAGGTAGCGATAGCTTCGCATTGCCGCGGCTCTAGGCCCGCCCGCCGACGCCAAGAGGAAGCTGCGCCCGGACGTCCCCATCTGTTCCCACGCGCCCTCCCTCGTCCTCTTCTCCCATCTCATCGTCTCGTGTCGCCTTCATCATGGTCAATTGCAAGTTTTCATCTCTGCTCCTGCTCTCCCTACGAGCGCTCGGTACCGTTGCTGAGCCCGAGGTAAGTTCCGCCCTTGGTGACGCAGCATGACATCAGATGGCTAAAAGTGCCATCTCCAGGCTGAGAAGGTGCAACAAGCAGTAGACGAGCCGCAAACTCCCAATCTCAATGTCGCCGTCTCCGTCTCTTTCCCCCAGGCTGAGATCTTCGGCGTCAAGCTCGTCAATGGCCAGGCCACCCAGGCGCGTCTGTCCATGGTCAACAATGAGCCAACTCCTGTTGGCGTCACCATTGTCAGTGGCTTGTTGATCCAGGAGGTTGCAGGACAGTCTCAGATTCTTCGCAACCTCACTCGTCAGCGCTACTCGATTCAGATTCCCGCTGGCGCCAACGAGACGGTTCCGTACAGCTTCACGACAGAGATGCACCCCCAGAGCCTTCGTCTCGAGCTCATGGCTGTGCTGAAGGACAGCAAGAACAATCTCATTCCTGTCGCTGTCTACAACGAGACTGTCAGCATTGTTGAGGCACCCACCAGCTTCCTCGACCCTCAGATGTGCGTACCAACCCACCCCTTTCTCTGCGCACGCTTGTTGTCCGCCCCATGATTTGCAGCACATGTACTTACTTCTCCGTTGTAGTATTTTCCTCTACCTCGTCCTCCTCGGCGCTTTCGGTGGAACTGTCTACTTCGTCTACAACACATGGATCTCAACCTTCTTCCCTCAGAAGAAGGGCCGCGGCAAGGGTGGTGAGCGCGCTAAAATGTCTTCGGGCCAGAGCAAGAAGGTCGACCCCGCCGACCAGGTTGCCGTCGTCGGTGCTGACGGTCCCGCTGTCACTTCAGGCGCAAAGGCCTACGACGAGAGCTGGATCCCCGCCTCCCACCTTCAGCGCCCCGAGGCCAAGCGCGTTCGCAGCGGTACCCCCAAGACAAAGCCCCGAGTTTAGATTCCCTGATCTTATGTTTGATTTTGTTGGGACAATTGGATAACATGAACAGCATGTTAGCACGTGCGTGGTACGGGGATGCTTGCACATTCCAGACTCGAACGCAGTTGCGCGTTGAGCGATACGTCACTGGGTTGGACACAAGAGGTTTCAGATACCGATTTGGATGTACTATGTTGTGACGTCTAAAAGTTGGGCAATATTGTATACTAGGAAAAAGAAATGTCACTATCCTTCTGACAAGGAATCGTTCACCATAGACTTGAACATGCGTCGTAGGATGCAGCCCAAGAAGACGTGCCACACCGCAACAATGACGAGACGCTGAGCTCCCAGGTAGCACTCATGCTCCAACGCCCGCCGACGTAACGCTCGCCTCTCACATGCATTGCTTTCCAGTTACATGCGCAGTACATGTACGCCTCTCCATGTCCACGCTAGTGCCAGGCGCAAAAGAAATGCTGTAGAGCATATGCCACACCGTTCGCTCGGCCTGTCTAACGTCTAACAGCTGCCCCGCCTCGCCATCTTGTCGCATGTGTCGTGCATTCACTTTGCAAACTTGCTCAGCTGAAGTTGTCGAAATACTTTGGCGGAAGCATACTGGAAGCCATCAAACGAGACACATGGCTGGCCGCGCGGGCGGTTTACAAGAAAGCAGGGTAAGCCCACCACCCCGCACTTGAGACTTGAGGCTACGACGCTACGTGCATGACGTGTCGCAGTCGCCCATCTCCAAACAAGCACGCACACCATGACAAGACAAAGTTCAAACACGCATCCAACTGCCATCACACGTCTCGGCGCCTTGGCGGCTTCTTGACATGTGTAGTAGGTGTGGAAGCTACAGGACATGCACAACAATGCGGGCGACTTGCGACTATCGGGCCTTTCTTGCTTTTCCGGCCGTTTGGGATGGAGGGTCGGCTCGCGATGCCTGATGCACCTAGGCACAGTAGTCGCACACGGAAAACCCCTCGGGGTAACGGGAACTAGTCGACGTGGAGCAACTCACCATCGCATGCGTCACGTTTGGACTGGCGTTGAATCGTATTTGTCGCTTTAGAACGAGACGTATCCGCCGGTGAGGCCCGGATGCGCGCGTGCAAGACGTGATGCTCACGATGCCGTGGGGTGATCATGGCGATCATGGCTCGAAACGGGAAGGGCTTCACATGTCATGGCGCGGGCGGAGTTTGGGGCACGCGCGCTAGATGGGTGCGTGGATGGGGTGCGTGGATGGTGGGCTAGGCGACTTGCTTGTGACTCGATGCGGGCCTAGTAAGGTGAGTCAAGTTGGGTTGCGTGAGAGATATAAGACGGACGGTCGCTGCCGGTGATGAGGCTTTTACTATCACCATCTACATTCATCGTCTAGCAGCCAACACCATACCCACAACCCCAACTCAACAACCCTAACCTACACAGCCACAATGCCGCCAGTCAGCCAATTCCCACCTGCGCGTGTCTTTCTCAAGAACGCAGCCTCATCGCCATCACCCATCACCATCTCGACATCCAGAAGAGCCGGTCTGCCGTCACCACTCAGTCCCAGATACACGTTTTCCTCGTCGTCGAATGCATCGCAGTCCATGGTCCAGATGCTATCGCAAAGACCAGGCGCCAGAGAAGCGGATGGGGGTGCAAGGAGAGTGACCAACTGAAGATGCATCCATAAGCTGTTTATTTCCAGCCAACGAACGCTGTGCCAGCATATCAAATTCTACAGGCTGCCCAAAATTAAGCACGGCGACATTTGGCGCATTGCCAACTTTTGCACGCATGTAACAAGTAAATGTCGACGACATTTGGGTGGGGGCCCAAGTGTGGAAACGTACGCCACGACACTGGTTTGTCTCGGTAGAGCGATGAGGAAGGTAGCGATACCGTTTGGAAGTTATCGCGGAATCAGAGGCGTCATGTAAGAACATCACGTAGCGCGGTGCGCACGTGCGGATTTCACGCCAGGAGATTTTTCGGGGGGGTCCTGCTTTGGGGACTACAAAAGCTGTAAATAGCGTTTTGGGCACATTAGGATGATGTAGATTTATAGATTGACGATATACACGAATCTACTTCTTCTTCAGGAGAAAGGAAAAAAAACTTTCCACTTGAATCTGCTTCCTTTAGTACAGAGTAAGTGATGCAGCATGTATTTCGAGTCACGATGACTAGGTAGCCCCACCATCCATGTCTTCACCACGAATCAACTCGAAGCGGGTTAGCGTGCTCAGACAGTGCAGAGCTTGTTCGAACATATCATCAACTCCTTGCATTTTTATTTTTTTGAACAAAAAAAGTCAAATCTATAACGACAGTAGGTATCCATAAACCTACGCCTCCCACCGCAATCGCTCCAGAGCCACGTCGTTGCTGCCGCAGAAAAATACACATCCTCACACCTCTATCCTGATAGCTTCTTCCCAAGCGAGCTACGCGCAATCTATCCAGATCATTAGCACAACGTACAACACGAACCGGCATTCCAGTAGCGACTCACCAAACTTCGAAACCTCTTTCCAAGCACATACGCCGGAATGGTAAGTGCACAAATGCCCAGGTTGATAATCGTGATCCCATTAAAGAGCGCGCGCGGTCCAACGTTCGCCATGATACCATTCGCGTACGTCGTCGCAATAAACGTAAACACCGCCTTTGTAAAGTTGATCGTCACAAACGCCTGGTTTGCGTCTTTGGGGTGGCAATCAATCACATAAGTCAGACTGGCTGTCGAGGCGAACGGGACGGAAAGCGAGTGAATTGACATGAATACCAAGGGCCAGACAATGGGATAGCCGGCTGAGACGCTCATGCCGAAGCCGAGGAAGCCGATTGTAGCGAAGATGACGGCGGGGATCATGAGTGTCAGGCGGAACTCAGGTTCGAAAACGCCCTTGTTGCGGCGAGCCATGAATGTGGCAAGGGCATCGGCTGTCCATCCCGAAATAGGTGAGCCAATCAGTGAGACGAGGAGGAGAGGTAGATTGGTAAGACCGACTTGTGCTGGGTTCAGCGAATACGGTGGCGCGGAAAAAAGGTTGACGGAGAGAACGGAGATGGTAAGCAGCCAGGTCTAAGTACAGAATTAGTGTGTGTGTGTGTGTGTGTGTGTGCTCTTCACGCGCAGTTCTTAAACTTTACTTACAAAGTAAGACCCATATACAATGGTACTGAACAGGACTGCCGGGAAAGCGATAAGTGGTACGGGCTTCCAAGCATTCTTCCAGAATGACTCCGGTGACAAGCGACCACGGAAAAGTGCTAGTTGGCTGCGGTATGGCTCTCTTTCCTCTTCAAGCTCGAAATCCGACTTACGCTTCTCATCAACTCCCAGCTTGTCCATGGTGGGTCGGTGCCCATAGTATGTGGTTTCAACGACTAAGAAGTACATGCCGAAGAGAAGGGGAATGAATATCAGCGCAGAGATACCAAAAGTCGCTTCGAAAGAGATGTTCTGGATGATGGCACCGGCAATCGTTTGGCTGAGGCGTGTCAGTATGTCGACGCAATGGAGAAGAAGAAGAGGAATATACCCAAGAAGCACGCCTGAAGCTAGCATACAACCCCAGACTGCGATACGGGTACCACGTTGATGCACAAAATACATGTCTGATACTGTGGAGGTGACGAGTGTCTCGAGAGGTGCTGATGCGATACCCTGAATGACTCGCATAACAGCGAGAGAGACGAACGACTACTTCCCGTTAACGGAGAACAAGATGAATATTTCTCTCATATCTACCTTGGTGAAAAATCCCCAGACATTCGTTGCGAGGAGGAACACAGTGGAAATGACAAAGAACGGACGCTTGCCCCAGATGTTTGCTCCAGCTGCTGTGAAGAATGTCGTGAACCCGACCCAGAAGGCCAGGAAACCAATGATAAGACTAGATACCAAGTCGATGCTGACGTTGTATTTCTTAGCGATGAGCGGTAGAGCAGGTGTCACCATCGGTCCGAGAGCTGTCGTTACACCTGAACTGAAAGCGAGAAGAATCATTATGCATTCCTTTCTGCTAGGCGACCAATTGAGCGGATCGTTGGGGCTGTTTGAGGGTTGTGGCTGCAGGATGATGTCGCCAACGCGCTTGAGTTCGCTCGAATCGATCTTAGTCGAGTCCAAATCAGGTCCAGAGTCGTTGATAGTAGATGTCCCAGGAGGGGCTGCCATGTGGCGGTCTTCTAGAATACCGAAACCCATCTTGGCGGCACTGAGATAGCTATTTAATGTGAACAAAAAAATTCACAAAGGGAGCGGAAGAAACACAATAGACTGCCGGCAGTCTCGTCAAGTGCGTTGCGTTGAGGAAGAAGATAGAAAGAATGTACAGTGCCTGAAGAAGTGATAGTAGGACAACGAGGCCAGCTCTGGATGAGGAGTGCTTTGGGTCAACCTTCCTCATCATCAACTCGCGGTCAGGCACGCCATCGGAGGCAGCAAGAGTAGTCTGATACTATCGAAACCCTGCTGAAGCATTCGATACAAAGCTCTTTCTCAACCATGCTCGTTGATCGACGCCTTACATTGGGGGCGGCTGCGGTAGCATGAAAGGGCCTAGCCGAATGCAAAGTCCAACACAACGTGTTTCAGTATGTCGGAACTTTACAGAAATACGTATACTCAAACAAGAGCTATCTTGTACGAGCTTGTACGAACTCGTACGAACTTGGACGAACTTGTACGAACTTGTACAAACTTATACAAACTTGTATAAACTAAGAAATGCAACATCTGGATGCAGACGTTGGCATCATACTAGGCGAGTAGCATATTTACCTATGCGGACACTGCTGGTTGGTTGCGGACGCGTGCCAAACATTGCAACTCGGCAAAAAGATATTTGTGCCCTGGCAGAAGCAACATCACCAGCATCCTCAGACGTTGCGGTAGCGCCATAGTGTGATCCTGTTTAGGCAGTTTAATGTTCATTGCAAGCTGGAGGCTGATAAGCAAGTCCAATGACGCGTACATGGTGTTTGATTGCGGAACGGATGATACAGTTGTCCCCACGTTTCGAGTAGAGTCCATCTCAGCCAGTACCAGTGGAGTGCACAGATTTTTCGTAAATATTGCGAACACCATCAGGATTACAGGCTGCTCACTGCAACTACTGTTAGCATAGCTTGCGTGTTCCTGCGTGGATAGAGATCTTCGCGTTTCGCGTCATATGCCGAAGAGAGCGTGCCTGGTGATCGCGTGTCTAATGCGCGACGTGCCATGCATTGACGTCGTGTCGCTCGTACAACAAAGTTGAGTAATTGCGCGATGAGCATCGTTTGAAGTCAACGTTGATGGAGAAGGTCGACTGCGACGAGGTTGGGAACCCATGGATCTCTCGCCTTAGCTACATTCAGCATGGTGCCCGACATCATCGCCATCGTGGGGCAGCGACATGTACCCCGTCCACTACAATTGCCATTTAGCCGCAGTACAGCCGGTGACGGGAAGACAAGAGTAGAAAAAGGGAGCTTTTCGAAATCCCCTAGAGCTTCCTGTGCCAACTAATTCGCGAAATTTTCATCAACATGTCTATCGGCATAGCCATCATCGGCAGCGGTATCTTCGCCAAAGAAGAACACCTACCCGCTATTCAAGATACCCCATCACTGAGCTTGAAAGCAGTTTACTCGCGATCAATCACATCGGCAAAGGCTCTATCTGAGAAGCTGTCCGACGTCGAGCTCTACAGCGACGACCAGGATGGCAAGAAATTTGAAGACCTATTACAGAGGGATGATGTAAAGGGTGTGGTCATCGCGTGCGTATACTGCCTGTCAGAGTATTGAACACGATCCGCTAATACGATGATGCAGACTACCAATCCTAGCACAACCGGAGTACATCAAGAAAGCCCTCGCAGCAGGAAAACATGTCCTTGCTGAGAAGCCTATCGCGAAAGACCTAGCCACCGCCCAGGAATTACTCTCATGGACCCAGGACTCATCCAACACCTCTGCGACCTACACTGTAGCCGAAAACTTTCGGTTCATCGACTCCTACGTCTGGGCTTCGAAGCAAATTGCTTCCTTGGGCCGCGTTCTTACCTTCCGTGTACGTGTTGCTGCTATGGTGCAGGCAGGTAGCAAGTACTACGAGACCGAGTGGCGCAAGAATCCGAACTACCAAGGTGGCTTCGTGCTCGACGGCGGCGTGCATTTCGTCGCCGCTACACGTCTTCTGCTACAAGGCGGAGACCAGAAGATCAAGAGGGTCAGCGCATTCACTGCACAGCTCCAGAAACATCTCCCACCACTTGACACCCTCAACGCTACCATGCAGCTCGACAACAGTTCATCTGGTACCTTCTCGATCTGCTTCGGCACGACCGACACAGGGTCTGAATACCTCGTTGCATGCGAAAAGGGCTCAGTACACTGTGTTCGTGGTAAGGTTACCATCACCAAGGTCGGAAAGGATCCAGAGACGAAAGAGTTCCCAGAAGAGGGCAACGGTGTGAAGCAGGAAATCAAGGCTTGGGCAAAAAGTCTAGAGCAAGGAAAGCGGAACGAGATGCAGAGTCCTGATGAGGCATTGAAGGATCTAGATATCTTAGAGAGCTGCTTGAAAAGTGGCGAACAAGGTGGTAAGCCGATTGATGTTAAGCAGTAGTAGACAACACGGCGTAAGCTATAGAAATAAGAAGGCGTGAAGCTGTGGCGCTAGAAACAACAGTCTCCTAATAGTTGTTTCTGCATGTTATAAACCCCTCTTATATAACATCTTTGTCTTAATCTATCTAGCTATTACGCGCTCTTTTAACTTAGTTTAACAGGTTAACTTAATATATATAAAGATAGGTGGGGAGGGGGGGAAAGGAAAAAAAAAGACCAAAAAAGCACCTTATCCCTTTTAAAGGGGATAAGGCGACGTCTAACTAACCCGTAAAGGTCGGTTTTTCGTTTCTAGACATTTTTTCTCTGTTGTATCCTTCTAGTGTCTAGATATTACTGAAGGCAGAGCAGTTCGAACAAGTGCCCTAGGTGAGCTTCGGTGTGGAACGATAAACCAAGGTTCCTTAAAGTCGTTAATATTGTGGTTGCGGACTTCATTTCTTGGTCGTTCCTTGCGAAACTCAGCTAACGCTGCTTGTTGATGGAATGTTTGGGATTTAGACGGTATGTATAGGGACAGAAAGTGCGGTTTAGGGGTTGGGACTTGGAGGTGAGCTGGATGGAATCTAGAGGTGGCGGGGCATGAGCGTTTGCATATTTGGGCGTTTGTGCGATAGCGGAGGGTCGGGGCGCTGATGGGAAGCGAGAGTGATGATGATCGGAGTGATGACGAACTCTGAGGAGGCCTCCGCAGTGCTTGATGATGGTGGTCCAAGACACACGCCTATTACTATTGAATGTACTCCGATAGTGGATTGAGGCTACGTGGGTTTTTCAAACAGCGATAATAGTGCGTAGGTACTGTGCAGGTACTAAGCGTCAGCTATACGGCCTTCGAGGTGGATGGGTTTGTGCACAGCCAGACTTCGAGTTGCGGTCTTTTCTCGTACTAAAGCCACATATTGAAGACGTTGGTTTGGAATAAAAGGGAAATGGAATTACATGGCCAAGCACACATGTACAGCCGTTAAAGGACAAAGATCAAAGAAAAGTAAGCGGGATGGTGAGTGAGACAAGCTTTGGGCAAGATGGCGGTAACATAGAACAAGACAAGCTGTGCAGCTTGCTGAGCAGGCGCCCTCATACAGCGAACGAAGTCTTGTTTTCAGAAATTCATCACTTGTTGCGCAATAGAAAAGATGGATCCTTGAGTTTCATGAAGAAAAAAGACATGAAATAGATCTTACATGACGCGGTTCAGGTCTCAACTTCATCACATGCATGGCTAGGTAGTCTTCTTCTCACTTGGGAGATTGCCCCTGCTCTTGCATTTCCTTCATCTTCCGCTGCGTCTCCAACACAAATGCTTGCTTCCTGAATGCATCAATCTTGTCGTCAATTACCGCAATCTGGGCTTCGACCTGTAGAAGCTTTTCCTGCATCATGTTCTCGTAGTCGTCGTCAGTCAAAACTTGCATGGGACTCCACTTGCTCTTTGCAATCTTGTGCATGAAGTTCTCTTTGGGCTTGTCTTCACCTCTCGCTCTCAGCTCGGCCTGTTCCCGGAGTTCGCTGGAGTTTCTAGCATCGAGATAGTTGTACCCATGTTGGCCCGTCCAGCCGAACAGTGTGAACATGATAGTACCTGGGATAACATTTCGAGGGCCACGAAATAGAAGTCCAAGATTGAACCCGGTCAGGCCACCAGCGATGGCTGACGCGCGAACCTTGTCAGAAGTAGTTGGGTTAAGGTCATTGCGGGGATGGAAGGGTGCGCCGCGAGTGATGTTCCACCAGTTTATAAGGCCAGCGTGGTTCAGAGTAGACGTGCGGATGCCCCAGAAGGTGCTGCCAATGGCGAACCATTGCACGCCTGAGACAATGGAGAACAGAACCGGAGTTTGTGTGCGGATAGTACCATAGAAGGCACCAATCACAGTACCCGGGATTGCTGGATCACATTAGGCAAAATCAAAAAAAAAAGTTCAAAAATAATGACAAGGCCACGCGCAAGAGTGTATTGAAGGATAGGACCAAGAAATTCTGGAATTACGTGAAGTGGTGAACTGGCCATGTGCGTACCTGAGGCTCCACCAACCAATGCTGCTTGCCTGGCAACCTCGAGGGGCTGCATGACCTGCTCTGGGTCATATTTTGCCTTCATCGCTCCTTCGTGGATGTGAACTGGCGCGTAAAAGTGCTGGATCAGTTTCAGGCAAAGACAATTCAGGCCTCGGCGTTCGTAATGCCGTGGTTGCAAAAGAAACGCGATGACTAAGCGGGGCCCAACGAACGCACAGCTTAAGATTTCCGTTCGGGAAAGAAGAACTCACCCCACACACGAAACAACGACAGACCCCGCAACCACCTACGACCAAAATCGAGAGCAGAAGACGCTCTCAGACTCTATCGGACAGCGCGCGGAAATTGTACGCGCGAAGTCTGCAAAAACGCAATCATGGGTGCGTAGTTCGCAGTGCGCAAATTGCAGGCGTCACTAGAGCCGGCTTTTTGCCCCGCTCTGTACCGCGACCAAAACAAGAAGACATGGCTGACGATGTGTCTTGCAGCGCCCAAGAAGAAGGAACAGCAGAAGATGTCCCTGGGAGACTTCCTAGGAGACCAATGTATGCCCCGCCTACTTACCTTCGAGGGCGCAGAAGACTGACAGAATACAGCGCTAGGATCATGGGCCGACGAAATGGAGGATGCGCCAATGCCTGGTGAGCTACACGCATACAATCTCTGGAGTGGCTTGATATACTAACATTCACAGGAGTTGGTAACATACCCCATCCGCACTTGCAGCACAAACATGCAATCCACGGTTGACTGACACATTTATAGGTGCCAGTAGAAGCTCTGGCTATGGAGGCGACAGGCCTACCTTTGGCTCTGGAGGCGGCGGCGGCTTCGGTGCTGACCGCGCTGGCAGCTTTGGTGAGAACAAGTTCCCTACATGGCTTTTGCACGTGCTAATAACTTCACAGCCGACCGTGGATTTGCAACTCGCGAGGCTCTCCCCATGCCCTCCAAGCCTCCATATACCGCCCACTTGGGCAACCTCTCTTTCGATGCCACCGAGGGTGACGTAACCGACTTCTTCGCCGACTGCGAGGTGACCAATATACGCATTGTCGAGGACAAACTAGACCGAAAGCCCAAGGGTTTTGGATATGTCGAGTTTGGCAGTGTCGATGGACTGAAGAAGGCTCTCGACCTGTCTGGCACATCTTTCCAGGGCAGGAATATCCGTGTCAGCGTCGCAGAACCACGTAAGGTGTATCCCCATCACATGTGCGCGAAAAACAACTGACATCACTGTAGCCAAGGACCGCCCAGAAGCCCGAGACATCACAGACTGGACCCGAAAGGGACCCCTTCCCGATCTCCCTGGCCAGCGCAGCAGCTCTGGACGAGGCGGCTTCGGCTCGGGCCGTGACCGTGGCTTCGACGCAGGATCTGACGCCGGCAGCGAGCGAGGCGAACGTCGCCGCCCACCTCCATTCGAGGTCGATGGTAAGCCCCGCGACTTTGGCAACTGGGAGCGCAGAGGACCCCTCTCGCCAGCTGCTGCACCTGCTCCTAGCGAAGGTGGCCGTACGCGAGGCGGCTTCGAGGGAGGACCCCGCGAGGGACGTAGAGAGTCCCCAGCCTGGGGTGAGGGTCAAGGTACCGAAGGTTCCCGTGCACCACGCCGTGAGTTTCAGGAACGACCGCAGTACGAGAGGCAACCCACGGCTGCAGACGCCGACAACCAGTGGCGGTCCAAGATGCGCCCTGACGCGCCTGCTGTCAAGTCGCCCACATCTACACCCGACGCAAGCACACCATCATCGCCAGCGCCGCAGCCAGCTGCACCGGCCGGTCGTCCTCGCTTGAATCTGGCCAAGCGAACAGTCTCCGAGGCTCCAGCAGCTCAAGAAACCTCCACCCCTTCGGATAAGCCCAACCCATTCGGTGCCGCACGTCCCATCGACACCGCTGCTCGTGAGAAAGAGATCGAGGAGAAGAGGCAACTAGCTATACGCCAAAAGAAGGAGGCGGATGACAAGGCTCGCGAAGAGAAGAAGGCCAAGGAGGCTGCGGAGAAGCCAGCGCCCAAGGACTCAGCACAGCCAACGCCGACGAAGAAGGAGGAGAATGGTACCGAGGAGAAGCCCAAGTCCAACCTCGACATCCTTCAACGGGTTGACGAAGGTAGCCCTGCTGGCCAAGACGAAGATGCTGAAGGAGAGATTGTACACGACAAGGACGTCAAGCCGCAAGAGATTACTCGCGACCCACCGAAGGCTGAACAGGGTTCATGGAGACGGAAGTCTAGCACACCTGCGGCACCTGAAGGCACTACTACCGAGGCTATGGACGATGATGGCTGGAGCACTGTCACAAAGCCTACCAAAAACGTCAAGAACAACCGTCGGGGAGGTGGAGGTGCACCGGCTCGTGCCATTGCGTCCTAGGTGGGCGTACCCATTGGCTGAGCTTCGCCCCAATGCTGTATTCAGGATGATCGCAACGCATATTTGATGGCGTGGTGGCGTCCTCTGTATTTCTGGGCTTGTGTTGTTTGTCACGGTTGTTTTCTTTCGGTGGTGTTCCGATATTGGTGCTTCACTGCTCAATCATCGCCCTTTCTACGGCCCTGTTCATCCGAGCGCGATTTGCAAAGCGTCTGTGGCTGGACTTGGAACGTTTCATGAGCTTCTTTCTGCATGCCCCATTACGATGCCGTTCCTTGGCGCTGCTCGTCTTCAAAAGTATTGGTCTTCCTCCTAGACCTTCCGGACTCGGTAAATATAGGATATGCCATATTTTCGATCATCTCCTCTCGCAATCAGTGTGTCTGTTGTTGTGGCTCAGCCAAGCTTTCTCTGACGGATCAATTTTATGGAAATAGAGGTATGATATGCATAGGCATGCATTTAGCTGCAACAAGAATTTTGAAAGTATCTGCACTCCAATATTTGGTACACATTTGCGATGATGCGGTGTGATATTATGATGTGTATCTGAAATCTTGATGAGCGTCTGGTATGAGTGTGTCATGTGCAAAAAGCCCACAAGCGCAAACCATGGTTCGATTTAAGATTATTAATTCTGCTCCCCAGTCGCCATCCTCCCTTCTTCCCAAATCCTCGCATCCACCGAAATCTTCAGAAGACTTTTCAATCGAGATCTGTAATTTGACTTTCGAAATTCGAAATTCCAAAACACAATATCCGCCACACCATGTCTGCTACCTTTATCCTCGAGAAAGTCCAAGCCCCCAATGTCTCGGACGAAATGATCGCTCAAGCAGCTGAACTATTCTCCTCTGCCTATGGGGTCTGGGGTCCTCTCGCCGAAGAGAAGATGGGTAAGTTCTGCAAGCCAGGTATGTATTTTCCTTTCTCTTTCTCAATAATGCATTGCTAATTTTTAAACAGGACGCCATATCAAGATGTCCAAGGACCGACTTCGTGAGCAGTCCCTTGCTCCTGGAACTGACAGCGTTCTGGTTCGCGCTACAGTCGACGGTAAGCTTGCTGGGCACGCCTTTGCAACTTACTGGGTGTATGAGGGTCGCAAGATCTGTTGGGTTACTCAACTGTGCGTCGGTCCCGACTTCCGAGGCAAGAAGTTGGCAACCAAGGTATTTTTTCAGATTATTCTTAAATTGGCAATCACTGACTTTTGTGGATCTTGCTGAACTTGCGTGAGAATGAGCACGACTGCGGTTTCGGAATTCTCTCATCTCACCCTGCTGCTATCCTTGCTGCTCTTCGAGCCTTCGGACAAGGTATTGAGAAGGTGAACTTGGGCACAATGAAAGAGCATCTGCCAGCCATTATGCAGTCTTCACCTGTTCCTTATGTTAAGACGGCCAAGCCTATGGGCTCCTTGTTCGGTCAGAGTGGTGATGGAGGTACCATTTGCTGCGCTGATACTGAGTTCTGGGTTGATCACGCTGAGCCTATGGCTGCGCTGGAGCAGGTGAAGGACAAGGGTGTAGAGTGGCCTTTTGGAAAACTGCCTGAGGGCTGCGAGTTCTTGGCCTTTGTGAAGGGAGTTGAGGTGGACTAGGCTGGTGGCCTCACCAGGCGCAAGGAGAACACTTTGGACTTTCGAGGCACGTGGTCATCATTCTCTTAGAGGAATGTGGACCTTAGTCTATGCTTGATCTTGGTTTCGCCGACAATCAGGGAATTGTATGTCAATCGAAATATTCACCGGGTTTCCAGTCCTACTTCAGCCTGTTCTCCAACAGAGGTGGCGTCACAATCTTCCTTTTGACCGACAAAGACTGGTGAAAAATTCACGCTCTATCTCTGGCAAAAGGGCGATTCATTAGGGGCCACAGCTGAAAAGCCACGGTTGGATGGATACAATTTATGTGTAATGATGTGGCGGTTTGTTACTAGTCTAGAATTCTGGCATGAATACATTCCAATAGGCCTCGTATAGGCTACTACCAGTTAAGCGCCAAATGCCAGTCATGCGAGCTCTCCGACTGAATTCATGCTAGTAATAACTTCTCCAGCGTGGAACCTCTTCGTACTTAAACCACTCCATCTTCCGTCTTCTCTCGCGCTTACTAGGAATCGCTCTAGGCGGCAGTAACTGTAGCAGTCATGGAGTCGCTTTTCAATAAATTCAGCCTCTCAAGAGCCCCCACATTTTCGGTTCATATTCTATAATGGTCCCCCCAAGGCAAAGCAACGTTATCTCTTGAGCGTACCGGACATCCTAACGAAGCCTCCATTAAGAGGAAGGATGCAAACTCGAACCGGCGCACCGCTACTAAGGGTAGCAGTCAAGGTAAGTTTCCAGCTCCAACCAGCACGATGACTCAAGCGCATCATTTCTCACATTGCGTAGAGGATCACCAGAACGTATCAGATACTGATAGCAACAATGAGGACGAGAGCCGCACGCTGAAAGACGACACGAGCGCTCAGATCAATGTAGACTTGGATACGTCCGCACGGAAGTGGCCAGAGTAAGACGACTGCATCAGCAGCCGCAGTCTCTTGAAAACTACTCTCCTAAGCGCGGACCGCAGCGGCGGCGACGACAAATTGAGGGACAAGTGGAAATGCTTTCTATCGGCCAGCACTGGTGACCACAAGCGTCGTCGAAAGTTGACATCGAAGAAGAACTGTAGGCAAAAGCCATCCCCGGTCCGCGACAAGCTGCTCTCCAGCCGTCTCTCGGTCTCAAAGTCTCCGTCAGCAGCGCAGTTGAGCGGCTGTGATCCCGATATACGATACGGTGACGAAAGTGACGACGACAGTCACGCTGAGACAAAGTCGATCGGATGACTTGGTCGCTCGCGCAAGCACAAGAGCAAGCGTAATCTCAGCCGTGTTCAGTTTTCGGGATCTAACACTTCTACCCCTAGAGAAACAAAATTATAGCTTTCAAGAAAAGGCACTAGACAAATTAGGCAGCGCCTACCCAGCATTTCTATTAACCTACTCTTGACTAATATAGCATTCTCAACAGCACTTTTTCGCGGCGATATAACAACACTCTCTATTATTTCAAGCAGTTAAGCTTTTACAGAGTGTTGTAAGTTATCTAAAGAGCTTAAAGATATTACTATTAAGCGTCTTAAGCTAGGTACATAGTTCCTAACGTATTTTACGTATTGTTCTTCTAGTACAACTAACCTCTTTAGCTTACTAGCAGCGAGCACAGATGCTGTAGCTTCGCAGGACGATAACTAATTAAGCGGCGATGACGACAAGAGCTTAGGCGACTAAGATGACAATGACGAACATCTAAGCAACAACGATGAGC
This sequence comes from Alternaria gansuensis, assembly GCA_009289805.1. Lineage (NCBI taxonomy): Eukaryota > Fungi > Ascomycota > Dothideomycetes > Pleosporales > Pleosporaceae > Alternaria > Alternaria gansuensis. The sequence goes on along the minus strand of WBOK01000086.1, from coordinate 38,395 downwards.
TATTAAGCTCTAACACGGCACGCAAACAAGCTCCCAAATCCTCAGCAAATCTAGAAACGAATCGTCAAGGCAAGAAAGCGATAAACAATACATCGACCCGACAGCCAAAGGAAAAAAAGGCGATCTCCGGAAGAGGAAGTCCCATCCTCCCGCGCCTTGCCTGAGCCACGCTCCAAACGAGTACGAACATGTACAAGATGACCAGCAAGGCTCAGACTGAGATCCGGTAGAGGTTTGCTTAGCGCGAAGTCGGCGATAGAGAGGTGAAGACGGCAGGAAGTCAAGAGAGCATTAGAAAGAAGCGAAAGCTTACTCGTGTTGTTTGGGAACTTGTGCGACGATGGAAACAACGGACGAAATAGACTAATTCTCAAGGACGCTGCCATCGCACGATAGCTTGGTGATATGCGAGTTCGTTGTCATAAGATTGAGGAAATATCTCCTTCGCGCAATTTTTCCAGTCCCAATGTTTGCACGGCCGCTCGAAGAATTTAATGTAGTCCCAGTGCTCTGGATACCACCCAGCATATTCCCAGTCTAGTAAACCTGTTATCAAACCATCCTTGACCAAGATATTGTGCTGTGCAAGATCGCCGTGTGAGAAGACTATGCAGTGGTCGTTGCGAAGTTGCCGGAAGAGCGCGGCACGAATTGAGTCTGGAACTGTTTTCACAAGATCAAAGTAGAATAACAAGTTGAAACTTGCCTCGTCTGGGAAAGGTCCGCCGCTATAGTCGGTAAATTGGCGGCAGTCTCGCGCTACTCCGCCTGAGCAAGATCCGATAAGCCCGTTTTCCCAGGAAATAGATCGCATTGTCGTTAGAACTTGTCGTAGCTGTCGACATATGCTGCCTTTCTCCTCTGATGTCATGCTGGGCCAAACCAAGTCGAGCCTCTCACCAGGGATAAAATCCATTCGGATACAAGCTTCTCCACCCGGAGACTCTCTTTGAGCCTCGTACACATGGGGAACTAGGAGATTGAGTTGTTCCGCAAGTTCCAGCGCCGATCGCTCATCAAGCGTAACTCAACTGCCCGTCTTTACGACCGTAGAGTCAGGGCATCGCATAACGAGACACCCAGGCATTTTATGGAGAATAACGACATCTAGTGCGTAATAATGAGTATTATATCGATTCTAAAGTCAGGGCAGGGGGCATACCTTGTGCTTCTTCTGCCACTGGCACCGAGTCTCATAGTTCCGTAGTGGTGGGACCGTCTGACTGCCCTCTGGGGCAATTGCAATCACGTATCACAGCCAGGAGCCTCAAGTATCTATTCTAGGTTGCGGAGGAAGACGTAAGGTAGATTTGAGCGGAGCAGTCAACAAAGGTATAACCTCTAAGAGAGAATAAAAGCGGAGATGCCCGAGAAGTGTCCGTGGCGCGGGACCGTGCGTTTTCGACAGCCCGCCCATCACAATTGATACTACGTCATAGCGCCGAGCCTTCAGATGAGCTGAGGCCGCCCACTGGATTTCTAATTTTTAAACGTTGACGGTGACTAGGTTCCGATTATAATGATTGTTCGCTTGCGGGAGTGTTGAAGCGGGGCGAAGATACCGGTGTCGAGTACTTTAGTGGGAGCTAGATCGAAGCAGGCATGCAGGAGGGCGTACCTTATGGCCGGGGTCACAACTACTTTGGCGGCTCGTCGCCTTGATGCTGCAGTTCTGGACTTGTCCAGAGCGCTCTTGTCTTGCTCTAGCATTTAAGATACTGAGGAATTCGGACATGTAGATTTTCCGCTCGGAACCTGGCGTTACAACACAATCAGTCATCTCGCTCGAGACGGCGCTTAATGTGAGTATAACTCGTGTTTTATCTGTCCTAAGAAGATGCAGAGCACTTTGTCAACCCTAGCAACACTTATACACATCCTTGTGTTCTCCCGAGATCTCCGACGTATATGTTGTAAATGCTCAAACATTTAGAGAGCATCAACATAGGCTCCTTTGATACTATCGACGAGTTATCCACGGTACATTAGGAAGGAAGGGAACAAGTATACGGCGGCATCGCAGGAAAAGCGGGTGCGCTAGGACCGACGACTTACTGCCTTTCGGTCATTGATATGGTCATACTGGAAATCAAGGGAGAAGCTGGGAAGGAAGCCCGGTGGGCAGGTCTACATTGTTCTTTATTAGACCGCTTGCGCAAGCTTGCTCGGACCAGATTCAGCGAGCAAACAAGGTTGAAGTCAGACAACTTATTGTAATTGGAGACATGTATCGCAATAATAGCATCTACATGCGTTCGCATCACTGCGGGTGTCTTGGCATGCTAACTCTCGGCACACCCATGGTTAGTTTAACTTAGTTAGCATGTATGCACAGGATCCCGGTACGCGCGCCACCATACGTCAGATGTGCTCAGCTTGTGTCCAACTTCGATATCTTGCTTTGGCGTCGATTGCCGTACGCTATCACTTTTCTTTTCATATCGCACGATGCATATAGTGCTTTCTTCCAATTAGTTTAGCTAGGATTCCGACACGCATCGCCCCAGATTCCATCACTAGAAGAATCAAGTACAACCCTGCTTTCCACACCAGGTGTGACATCAAAGAACGGACATTAAGCATTCACGTGCTCAGACAGAAGGAGTTTGTTTGAGACAATGGCTGCCAAGCCATCGTCACCAGGACCCAACGCAACACCTGCAACGCCGATAAAGCAGGCACAATCCAGGAAGGCCGATACTCCAAATCAGACTGAACAGAGAAGAGCAGGGTCAGCAGGTGGGGTAATGTTACCAAAAGAGCCCTCAGCAAAAGTTCTAGCATCATCTACAAAGAAGGCTGCAGTAGCACCAAGTGCCGATGACGTTACCGCAGCGGCATCGAAGACGCAGAAAAAGAAACCCAGAAAGTTGAACAAGGAGCCCACGTCAACATCTACGGATACTGCAAAGCCTACCGCCACGAACAAAAGCCAAGAAGATGTACCATCGCCCTCTGAACTCGAAGCACTGAAGTCCCGTGTCAAAGGCTTAGAAGCTAAAGTCGAAGAGCTCTACAAAGCAGGTGCTATACCCGACTCACGTCCAGCCCGCTCACCGCGACGACGAGGAAAAGGCCGAAAGGCTTCTTCTGCAGCGCAGCTTCCCACAATTAGCAGCACGGCCAATGACAGCAGTGCCAGGGTTCAGGAACTAGAAGACGACGATGAAGAGGAAGAAGCAGACGAAGAACTCGTGCGCCTCGAAGGTGAATTGGAGGTAGCAAGACACGATCTAGAACAATTCCACCCACGTAACAGAGGAGCCACAAGCGGAGAAGCAGAGCATGTTGAGGAAATCGATAGGGGCGGACCAGGAACAAGCGCTGGTACAGACAGACAAGTCACCCTATCAGGAAGTTACCGCATTCCTATCCCCGCAAACGTCAATCTCGATGATGTCAAGACCATCAAGTCAGGTGTTTCTGCTGCGCAGAACGTTGCCAGGTCTTTTCTCGAACAACGACGCGCTGCAGCTGCTCTACGCGCTGAGAATAACGCACCTTCATCATCAGCGCAGTCCAGTACTAAGACCACCAAAGTTCCCGCCTCCAAATCTTCTTCTGCAACTACAACAAAGCCCAAAAGAAACATGAATTCAAACATGGAGGTCGTTGTTGGCAACAACGATGGGAAGCAGAGCTGGGGTGAGTGGATTGGCGGATATAGCATGGCGATTACGAGGGCGGTTAGCAAGATCGAACACGAAGCTGCTGTTGAGGCACAGAGGAGTGGTGGAGGGGGAGGTGCGAGCGCAAGTAGGCCTGCGGCGGGTGGGAGGAGGACGAGTGCGCCTACGTCTAAGAAGCCGGGGGGGGGGAAGATCTTGGATGTAGCAAACCAACAAAAGAGGCCGGCTGCTAAAGCTACGTTGAGTGGGGAACAAGTTCATGGTTTGATGAGTTAGATGGTCGGGTGCAGGTATTTCACGATATTGAGTTCAGAGTATTAGTAGAGAGCATTTGGAGAAGCGTTGAAAAGCTCGAATGTAGCTAAAAGATATGGTGTGTTTGGGCGTCATGGTTACCATACAAATACAATTATGCTGTTATTGACACTGCAACACTACCTCGCAGTTCCCACATGTCTCCGTGTTGATTATCCCGGGTATATGCTTCCTTCATCACTTCATGGCTTTATCTATTCGCACCACCATCTCCTTCTGCTGCCGCTTGTTCGACGTTCTCGTTTCCATTCGGAGTTGATGCTTCGCCTTTGGGAGCAGCACCCGCAGCATCTCTCTGTAGATCGTCTGGGGGAAGAGAATCTTCTGCAGGGACTTCTATGGGTGGATCTTCCGCGTCAGCTGTGAGAGGGTCTATCGCCGGTGCTGCAGCAGCCTCTTCAGGTACCGAACCCAAGGGTGCCTGCCTTTGTTCTTCGCTACCAGCGGCAGCGGATGTGTTCGACTTTGAAGACTGACTGCTGTGGCTCTTCGTAATACTCTTTGAAGAAGAAGAGGATCCGGAAGAGCGAGTAATATTTGACTTCAAGCTTTCCGCCTTCTCTTTCGTGGCATGTTTTCTTGCTTCAGGAAAGACTGGCATATTTCGCAGAACTTCAGTGCCGGTACCAGAATATCCTGTGCCTTTCCTCGTCCCGTAGTCAGTGGCTGCGTCTAGCCCATGGAGAGCCATACCAAGCAACCCACCCATTCTTTTCTTAGGCCTCTGGCTCTTCCAGCTAGCGGTAGTGATCGGTTTGCCTCGGCCACCTGCGAGCCAGAAGAGTGTTAGTGGGAGGCGCTCATGGTCTCGCAGTGCAGAAGGCGAACCGGCGCCGCCTCTAAGGCCGACAAGAGGTGGTAGTATTACGGGCTGTAGGACAACATTCATAGAAGAAGAAGAACCATTAACTGAAGCAATTGTGGAACAAGAAAGAGTCGAGGTGGGACCGAAAAATGGTAAATACGAGAGTACAGAGCGCCGCTGTCGGTTTGTAGCCGCGAAACATGCTGTGCGTGACAGTGGTACACTAGCAACATCTGCGCTGCCAGACGCGGGTCTGCCCGTCCTTGGTGTGCCTTGGTATCCATCTCCTCTTGAAACGCCTTTTGGAAGACGCGACGTACCATGAGCTCTTCTTAGAGCCCGTGCGACTTCGACCGGGTTTGGGGTCCTCGCTGGTGGCATGTTATCGTCGCTCCCTGAGTCGGTATTATAGCCGCAACCAGGCCTGTGACAAGTAAGCAACAGTTGCTTCAACATCAGTCTGCAACCACTAGCATAAGTGTTTTCCTCGCCCCCGCTGCCACCTCGCAATCTTGGTGTACCATCGTTAGCAGGACCCTCCTGGAAATTCGGTCCTTGGTCCTTTGTACTAGACTCTGTTCCCAAATTCGTTCGTCCCGAGTGATGACGGTTGTTAGCTGATCGTCTTGAAGCTCGTGAATGTCGCTGTAATTGCTCTCGTGAGTGTCTAGGGTATAAGTTGTTGCCATACAACTGCGCGTCGATACTAGCTTGCTGCTCAGGACGCGGACGTTCAATAACGACATGTCCGCCAGTTTCCAGATACCCCTCAACGACTAAATTACTGCGGGGTTGCAGCGACCGGCATTTCTCTAGAGTGTCAGTGAAAGCTGCTGAAAATCTCTGGCCATAGAAGACCGTCTCAGAGAAGTCTGTCGTCTGACTTGAAGACTTCCTGAGACGAGTAGCCCGCGCAAAGTCGATTAGTGGGCTTGGTTCACCGGCGCGTATGGCATCTAGATGCTGAGATACCTCATTTTGTAGGACGTAAGGGTAGTCCTTCGAGTTGGGTAAGCCACGATGATAATGTAGTTTAGGACTTATTGGCCTCCCATCGTCTTGCTCAAGAGCACTTCTCCGCTGTCGAGGTACATCCGTGCTCATACCAGTAGTTTTATGCTCTGGCGGCAGCGACAGCGACACTCGCTGGTCAGGAGGCGGATGCATACTATTGTTTACAGCACCAGGTCGCGGAACAGGTAATGCTGCCCTCCTTGGCGGATTTCCTATTCTTCTCGCTGCGATTTCTGGAGGCACTATACGCGGGCCCTCTTCTGATGATGGGCTGTGCTGTGGACGCGACGGACTTCGGACTGTTGCGCTCTTCCTGATTTCAAGGTTCGGCTTCCGTTGAAAAGCAGATTTCACGTGAGAAAGTGCACTTTTGGACCGGCATTCGTTGCATGGCTCGCTGGAAGGTGACTTTGGTGGTCGCATGCCACAGAAGTTACATCGTGAGCGTTCGACACTGGGGAAGGAGTGGTATTTACTCGAATCATATGGACAACGCTGGCTGGGTTCGGAGAGAGACGGAACTTGTACTCGAATGACTGGCAGTTGTTGGATAACCCGTGGATTAGCACCAGCGATAATTCGTCGTACCACCACGCCTTCTCCGAGTGCCGTGCTCGACCGTAGGTTTGAACTGGCTTGCGGGGTTGTTTTTCGCATGGGAAGAGCTGCCAGAAATGTATTGAAGCTGGAGGAGATGCGTCGCTTCAAGGTCTGAGGCCGCTGGGGTGCAGAGCCTAGGGCCGTTGGCGAGGCAGGTTTTGGAAAGGGTTTCTCTGGGTTCGGCATATTGAGTAAATTGAGGTTGAGCTTGTGTAAGATATGGGTTTCGGAGAGTAGATGAGGAGGAAGCACCGACCTTGTATACTAGCAGGACATCTATTCTTTTCTGGTAGTTTGAACGTGTATCTGTTAACCGTGAAGATCTGGATCTAGACCGTATGTTCAGCATCTTCAGAATTGTAGACAACATGTGAATATCGACAGCAGCCATGACGTGGTACAGTGACAAAGCATTTGCGAACGGTCTATTAGTGAACACAGCGGCAAACGTGAAGATGAAGACAACGCCGAAATTACAGCAATATTGGTCTTTATATTGTGTCGTGATCTCATGGCGGCAGGGTTTCGTGGCCGTAACATGTTGCAGCTTGTTACGTAGGGATATGATTGTTTTCGGTTGCACCCAACAGCATACTGCTTATCCACGCTTATTGGTAAAGTTCATGGTCTTAGTACCTGGAAAGGCGTTCCTCTTCAGGCCACTCATACATTTCTCGTAGGTGGTTTCGATCAGATGCACACTCTGGCCTCCAGTTATCGTCATCGTCGTTGTTGAAGTAGTCACAGTTGTGATTGCGCGATGGGCCTGGAGAACAACCAGCGCACCTACCACCACGATCGCCAATCTGATCTGTGAGAACTTCGCAGAGACTGCAGAGCACATGGACCCGATTGCAGATTGTAAGTAGTGTGCCTGGGGCGTACAGCGCATCGCTTACCCCGCATTTGAGACAAAATCTTGCATGTGCCTGTGGGCCACTGCGACACCACTTCCCTTTTCTCATGTTATCGGCAAAGTTCTTCCAAGGAAGAAGGCAGATGCAGCTTCTGCAGGTGTAGAGCTGTCTGGCTTTTGCCGAAGTGCTTCCTTCAGCAGCCAGGAATTCGACGTGCGTTGGCGGGGGAATGATAGATCTGAAATACTGAGTCGTGAAAGCCAAGTTGACTTTATTGCTTAGATCGAGAAGACTGACTATTTCCAGATGAAGCTCAACAGGCAGGCGAAGTATGGGCGGAGAAGACATGGTATGCATACTGTGTGCGCGTTGGACGGGCCTTGGAGAGCGGTTCGTCTAAGATCAACATGTCAGTTGGAGTTGTTCGAGAGGTCTACGTCAGGCTTACGTTTGACGCCTTCAGGTGGCTGTGGGTGTCCTCGCCGGCGCCCTTTGCTGCCTATTGCGCAATGTTCGCAGAACGCAAGTTGTCAAAGCAAGCCGCGGTCTCTCTGCACTTTGTGAGGAGAACGTGCAATACTTGGGAATATTGCAAGGGCGAGTTGTGCTGCAATGCATGCTAGAGTTGGGAGAGTGAGCAGGCTGTGAGCACATTTACAATTTACGCCCCTTGTGTAATGCAAGACGCACGTCAAAGTCACACGGACCTCCAAGCCCGCATGTCCTTAGATTCCTCGGGCACGACAAACGGTGGAGCCTTTTTCGCCGCGGCATCGCTGCCGTGTTCCGCGAGTTGCCTTTCTTGGTATGTTGCACGAATTCAGGGTCCGGAAATTACGCTGAGGTGGTCTTTGTTTGTTCCGTCAGCCACACGGCATATGTAGCAGTTTGTCGCCTCATCAAAAGCTCATTGGAATCCGGAACAGGAATGGCTAAAATGAATTTCAGACGGCCTTCCCAGCACCATGGCAACTATTCCTTCCTCAAGTCGTTGAGCACCATGTAGCGCGACAAGGAAATCCAGCCCCATCGGAACCAGCGCATCTGACTTTCGTGTGCCGTGGTCATGGCTTTCTGGGCAGTCCTGTAACCGACCGGTGAGCTGACGAACAAGAGCGGAGTTGGAAAGCCTCCAAGCTCCTTCTTCCGGATGATGGCGCCAATGATTGTAGCAGGCGCGTCCAACAGGCTAAGATATTTGCGGAATATGGAGGTAGTGGTGAGGGTGTACAACTTGACGGGGCACTCCCACCCGCTGTGTCGGTGCATGAGTGCCTTTAGAAACGTATGCGCTCCATGGTGCAGCGATTTGTGATTGGGGTGGTCGGAGACGCCGTGTGCATCGAACGTAATTATGGCGTCGACGGTCGCCTGCGGTGCGTCCTTGGAGGAGATTGAGGTCATGTTTGGAGCGAAGGCAGTGGTAAGTAGATTGGAGATTAGACGAGGGTGCCATGTTACTGTCATGGAATCTGGGAAGTTCCTGGACAATGATCAGCATGCCACAGCCATCCAGCGTTGCGTTGCAGTGCGTACTTGTCCTCCACCACGAGAATGTCCTCCTTGGTTCCGATTCCCAGCTGTAGCCCGCTCTTGACCAGCTCTTTCTTACGAATTTCGCCAAGACCATCGGCATCACCTGTTGTACGATTGGGATTAGTCGTTGCCCTGGAGAGTAGGCTGGATCTGTGTATGCCATACCGCTGCTCAAGCACAGTATCTTGACGTGATTTCCGCATTCTGGACGCGTCAGTGCTAGCAAAGTCGGGGCAAAGAACATGGCCTCATCGTCAGGGTGCGCTATTAGTAGTAAAATGCGTTTGTTTTGCAATGTGGGGAATGATGCACCGAGGGTGCTGGTGTACATCCAGAAGACGAAAACAAGGACAGGCACCGATGCCCAGACAGTCCAATTCATCGTCAGAGATGGCATCTAGAGTGCACTGTGAGTATGCTGGAGTCGTAATAGCTGCCTACACACCTACGTTGGGAGAGGTAGCGCGTTCGTATGGGAAGCAATCGAGGTCCGGGGACGAGCTTTGGCCCACGTCATCTTCGAGATTCTTCATAAACAACACGCGACGTATCCAACCCCATCATCCCACCGCCCTCAACACCCACCATCATGTCTGCCAGCAACAGAAAAGAGCGACGTGCGAAAGAATCCAAAGGAAATGCGAATGGCACCGGAAGCGGCTTCCAGCCTACCAACGAAATCGATCAAGATGGCGTCGAAATGATTTTGAAGCATCCCGACCTCTCTAAGCCAACGGGCAAGACATTGTTTGACTTGGCCGAGGAGAGGCAACGAGAACTAGACAAGATGAACCCTGGAAAGAGAGTCGTTAAAGTGCCAGTAACATCTGCTTCCGCCTCGCCCGATGATGTTCCTCCCATCGGCCCGCTCGGGGACTCCATCCTCTACTCCCTCTCCATGGCAATACTCCATCTCACGCTCGACGTCCTTGTATACAGCCAATACCGCGAGGATATACTCTGGAATGAGATCGCATGGCGAGCCCTCACAGCGTGGCCTATATTCATGCTAGCAGTCTACCTCACGCACGTCGACTTCTCATACCGATTCCCCATGCTTAGAGAGGCCATATTCTTCGGTGGCTCTGTTGTAGCAGGTTGCTATTTGGTACACTCGGGTAACAAGTATGGCTACTTCTATGTCATGAAGTCGGCTCCTCCAGTTGGCACGCTCTGGATCTGGGGCGTTGTGGAGATGAGTCTGCCTTTTGCGGCCACCAGCGCTCTCGCTGTACTCGGATACATATGGTGGAATGGATTCGTGTTTTTCTAAAGCCATAGCAAGCACATTTACTATCATATGTGGTGAAAGCCGCCCCCACTCTCGCCTGACATCATGTGCTCAGACACTCATGTTACCGGTGAACAAGACGGGAAATTCAAAATGCTATATCGGTACCCATTTCTATCAAGTTCTGGACTGCCGCCGCTCGCAACAGCGAACCAACAATAAACCCCCCATGCGCATGCTCACGAAAGAAGCTTAACGCTGTTCAGCCGCAAATTGGCCATGCAACGAACCCCGCTTTCGCATGAGACATAAGAAGCCTGTGACTCAACGTACTATTTACTACCCATAGCGAAAACTTTACCTACGCTCAGTGCTCAACCTACTTTACGGAATTCCCGATGGCTTCCTGCCCATCTTCGGATCTTAGTCGCGACGAATTGTCTTCAATCGACAACCAGTCCAGCCCACCGCCAGCTCCTGTCCCGCAAGTGTCATCGCCCTCTCTTGAAATGCTTCCAACTCATGGGAAAGGATATTCTGTACCCATCGAACCTACGGTCGATCTCCAAAACATTCAAAACTGGCGGCGAGCTTGTCGTAATACACACGGCGCATGCTGCAACGACAACTATGCGGATGCCTTGGCGCAGCACATTGACTATCTCACACTGGTCGACGTGATTAGTGGTTCACTTACCACCCTATCTACTTCATCGCCGATTACCTACGTTACCCTTTCGTATGTCTGGGGCGCCGTACCCATGTTCAAGACGACAAGATCGAATATCGAGGTCTTGCTGCAGCCGGGAGCTCTCTACGACAAGGGGAATGGAATAATGCTTCCTGATACGATACGAGATGCTATACATTTAGTCAAGGCCCTGGGTGAGCGTTATTTGTGGGTGGATTGTTTGTCCATCGTTCAAGATGCGGGTTCAGAGGAGATGGAGGTCACATTGCGGGCTATGGCTCGCATATACGCAAGTGCCGACTTTACTATTGTTGCTTCTGATGGCAATGATGCAGGTCACGGCCTGAGAGGTGTCGGAGGTCCCTCGAAGAATCGTATCCCCCGTCCTCAATCCTATTTCCACCTATGGAGTGCGTATCCAGAAGATTCGAAATGGGCTACTAGGGGTTGGACGTTCCAAGAATCACTATTCTCCCGCCGTCTCCTCATATTCGGAAGCACTGTGTCGTGGATATGTGGACGCTGTGAGTGGCGAGAAGGCATCCATGTAATCAGCTGCACGGAAGATACCCGCGATTCTGAGGATACTCCTTGGCCAGCAGAGCGTCCGCATCTCGGCGTTCCAATGGGTATGATGTCTTTGATCCCTACAATACCATCCCTTGGGCGGTGGGGAATGCTTGTAGAGAATTTTTCTTCGCGAGATCTAACTTATGAGAAAGACGCCCGAGCAGCATTCGCAGGCGCTACTGAGATCATGGATGCCACTTTTCCAAACGGTCTACTACATGGCATGCCAAAGTTCTTCTTTGACATCGCATTGCTTTGGTTACCAAAGGATTTCGTGCTCAGACGTGAGGGTGAACCTAGTTGGTCGTGGATGGGCTGGAAGAACGGAATCATCGATTGCTTGTCTGCTTGGTACCCTTTCTACGCCAATATCTTTCGTAATACCGAAAATGCATCCGATTGGATTCCTATTGCAACCCTGAAACCTGTGGCAGAGTACCGGATGGCAAACGCAGCGGACGGAAAGGACGCGGGGTTCAATGGTTTTTACCGATACCAGGCTTTCCGAGAGTCTCCCCATAGTCAACCCCCCGAGGGTTGGAAGCGACATCACCACCCAGATGGCGACTACTTTACGAACACTGTCTCTCCGCAAAGGTATACATATCCTCTTCCCAGCATAAATCCAGCCAGGCGACAGATACAAGCACCATCTGCCCCTATTCTTCACTGCCTCGCTCCATACGCAAAGCTGACTTTCGGGTGCACGGTGACATGCTACAAGACGCACCGCATGATGATGGAATTGCGCGATGGCGAAGAGATGGTGGGTAATCTTGTCTTCATGTGTGATGTCAAGGAAAACACGCCTCCATATGGTAGCGATTGTGAGCTCGTCGCTATTTCGGAAGCCGAAACCTCACTACCAGAGCAGGTGGCAAAGCGTGGTTGGCCGGTAATGTCCTTCCGAAGAAACATGAAGTTACTTGACCCGGATGTGATCAAAGCATATAAGGAGACAGCGTCTTTCTACAACGTCATGTGGATTCAGTGGGTTGGAAATATCGCTGAACGACGTGGACTGGGTGTTGTGCATAAAAAGTCTTGGGACAAGCTGCGACCCGAGATCAAAGCGTTCGACCTGGGGTGATTCACGAGAAAATGCCGAACTTATAGTTTGCCATACCACATAGCCGCCAATGCTCTATCTTGTTCATCGGACCCTTCAAAACTACCTCGTCTGTAGCCCGCTCCTTCATCAGCTTTCCCACTGTAGGAGGAAGAACCAACGAAAAAGTAACCAAAAAGTATGCCAGAGACCGCCTACAAGGAGCCATCAGACAAGACCAATCCCGCAACGGTGCCATGCAGTTGATCTAAGCTGGTCTGTGCGAATGCATGTGCTCGCCGACCCTGACTGGTAAGTATGAATAACAGAAGTAAAAGAAAGGGCGGGAGCCTATATAGAAGACGAGATGGGACGGTAGGGAGGTCTAGTGTGAAGGCAGCGAGATGCATGTGACATCACGTGAGTGCGGATGCCTGGTATAGTGAGATAAGATGGTAATGAGGATTCTATAGGATCACTCGAGAGGTGGATGGAATCTTGGTATAGGCAGAAGTGACGTGTGAGGGCACGTTATGTTTGCAGCCTACGGAAAAGAAATTTTTGCATTTCTTCGCACAGCGCTTGGTCTGTCTGCCTAGGATACTTGAAATTCCTCTGTTCGAGAAAAGACAATCCGTCGGTGTTCTAGGCCTTGTGCGTATCACATGCTACTACCCTTCCGCTTGTCTCAACGCTTCCATTCTACTTGTACTTTGGGGATCCAAATACGGTCTTTCACCCAGGCTGACCACCCTATATCCCTTCCTCGGTCCTTGGCCATCAGTATCGTACGTTGCCGTATGCAGCACGCTTCTGTTGTCCCAGATCGCCACGTCATTTGGATTTTGCCATCTGTGCCTGATCTGAAGATCGTGGTTCTCAGTGATCATTTGAAGAAACCAATCTGTCGTGCGCTTTGATTCTTCTGCGCTCAATTCGTTGATACGTTGGACGTGGTGTCCAACACTGTAGAGAGACTTCCATCCTGTGACGGGATTCGTACGGACACAGGGGTGGATAGCGGTCAGAGAGTCGCCAGTGTTCTCTGGTGCGCCTCGCGCGGCGGTGTATACAGGGAAGTTGTTTTCTTTGGCCGCGCGGTTGAAGTTAGGTTGTGCGTATGTTGCTGTGAGAGATTCAAAGAACTTCTGGTATGGTTTGGAGAGGCGGTCGTAAAGTTCGTACCCGGAGGCCCACAAAGTATCTAAAAAGGTTTTAGCCATAGCCATGGGAACATGTTTACTTGTGGTCTCACCTCCACCTGATTGTGGTAGCTGAGTCATTCTCAAGATCGCATAGTCGCTTGGTACTGGCTCGAAAGTAATGTCGCTGTGCCAGCCACTTTTGCCACTCTGCGACCCCTCCTTGAAGAGCTGCTTCGCCAGGTCTGAGCTGATGACACTTATCTCATTGTCATTGCCTCCGAGATGGTTTCCAGCGTTTCTGACTGGATGGATATGCAATCTGGATGTTTCTGGTTTTCCGGAGAGCTCGCCGAGGCGTTGGGCCAGCTCTTTTTGAAGCTCATCAGTCAAGTCGTCTTGCTTGCGGAAGTAGACAACACCACGCTGAGAGACTGCTCGTCATGTTAACCGTGGCTACTTGTAAATAAACCGAGTGAGGCTTGCTTGTGATGGCAAGGTCGCGTATCAGGTCATCAGAGTTTGGCGCGCGCAACCATTCTTTCAGGTTCACATCGACGAACTCGCGACCGATGACTGGTGTGACTTCAAAAGACTTGTATGCATCCAAAACACCCTTCGGCTTGAGAGGCGCGTGTGGGTATCCAGGCTGTGCTGTTATGCTATTGTTCTCGGTGGTAGTGGTAGTCAACGTGCTCGTGGCCATGATGGATGATATCGAAACGCAATGCTAGGGCAGCTTTCACAGCCCGAAGCCTGGCAGAGTCATGCTACATCCACTGACACTGGGCGGGAGGGCTTTCAATGAAGGCCTGATCAACAGCAGCATCTCGATTTGCGGATTAGCATCGTAGCATCATCGCATGGATAGTATGGTGCCATCGTTCTCGGCATAGCTATAACGGTGCCCGTAGTCGCTTCCTAGCTCTTTATCTCCTATGATGCGCGATATGAACGGCGTGTTGCGGGGTTGAGGCTACGACATGTGGGGGTAGAATTGCGTGCTGTTCGGCAGGGTCAATCGGTCTCATGACCGGTAGGTAGTAGTATTAATCCGGAAACAACACGCTGTAAGCGGTTGTGTTCATGGATCCGACAGATTCGACGAAAAAAGGTGGTATTTCAAACACCATGTCGGTAATCGTACCATCGTTCTGCCAATAATGATGAGGCTCTAGTAGGGATTCCAGCTAACGTGAGATACGATTGATGTAGCAAAGTTGCTCCATAATAGATAAACAAGCTCTACGGACTGAGATTTTAAGCCAATCATAAAGCTATATTCTGCTAATTCCTGTCCTAGTGGGAGGCTGTTATACGATTGCCGACATCGTGTAAAGATTGCGCCATCGTTCTTAACTCTTGTGAAAGTGAGAACGCGTGTGTCTAGATGGGACTCGGCTTCCACAGGGCGAGTTTCCAGCCCTCTTCATTCTCGCCCGCATTTGATCCTGAATATAAACACCGCACGTCCAGAATTCAGAGTCGTCCAAACGTGGATCGCGCAAGCAAACTGCCAAGCTGTCCAAGTTTGACAGTGGAGATTTTGCTTGAGCGATGCCGGGCAGTGACTGACGACATTACCACCATTCTCACAACATACCCCGCTACGATGCATTGCGTTCTTGACGGTCTCTCTCTCAAGGTACTGATTCTAACCCTTGTAGATGACGGCTAGCGCGTTCGGACCGCAATCATGTCAAGCACACGGATCCAAGGGTAATCTTTTCGGAGTGAACGTGCCAGCATGTGTCTGATGTGCCTTCAATGAACTATCATTCTGCTGATGTTGGGACCTCCGCCTGTGCTAAGGCAGTATCGAAGTACATCCTGTCATACGGCTGACCTTCCACATGCAGTAGTTTCGATATTGCGCTGACTGCCGGCGCTCAGTTCAAATTGGGAAACTATATGCGGTCATTAACAGGTCTTGTAGTAAACTAGACGTGGAGAACGTAGGTGCATTGCAACATATCATCGAATTACCTATGATATCTCTCTTTCGGCATCTATATACTGTCAATGGGTAACCGAGTGTGCGATCCCTGGGATCGAGTTTCTATCGCATAAACAACGCTCCTTATCTACGGCCTTTAAACCCAAGCTTCTGGGCTGTTAAAGCTTTGCCCAAGTGGTAAGGTTCTTGTCTTTAACGCATGTTGTCAATTGTACCCAGGGTTGCATCATCTGCAGACCCAATACCTGGGTATGAACGTCGCTTGTCCCTTAAAACGCTCTCTCGGTACACTCAACGATCATTACCGACCGATTGGTCTTCGCCAGGTCAATATCAATCACGAGACGAATATCACTACCCTCCATCACTCGTAGTTATGGCTGGATCTACGCCAGTGGATAAGCAGGTCCCCGTCACCCAAGCCTTGGATTCAGGGTCTTCGCATATCTCCAAGTTGGAATCACCGCAGTATGGCTCATTCGAAGACCATCCGTTCAGCAATCCAGCCACTGCTCAGCATTGGCGCCAGGTATATAAAACGGCCAAGTATGAAGGCTATCATCGATTCGACCCAAAGTATACATGGGATGTCGAAGAGGAGAAACGTCTCGTCAAAAGGGTGAGTAGATGAAGTGGTAACACCAATTCAAGACTAACACTCTGGCCGTAGCTCGACTTGCGGATAACACTCTGGGCATGGATCATGTTCATCTCGATGGATCTGAATCGTAAGAACATCAACCGAGCGATCTCCGACAATTTGCTCAAAGATCTGGGTGAGTAGCATCGGACTCAAAGATTCGAATTGTCAAAAGACTGATGAAACTACAGGAATGAACACCAATGATTACAACTATGGCCAGACTGTAAGTTTGATCCGGATTGTCGCTCCCGAGTGCCACACTGACGCGAGGCTAGATCTTCCTCGCTTCTTTCTTGGCCGCAGAGCTCCCCAGTGGCCTCGTTAGCAAGAAACTTGGTGCAGATCGGTAAGTTCATCCCAACTAATCGCTTCTTCGTCAAGCTGCAAGTATGCTAAAGTCATGACAGATGGATCCCAACACTCATTTGCGCATGGTCCATCGTCAGCGCCGCACAGTGTACTATGAAGACCAAGGCGCAATACTACCTCATCCGATGCATCCTTGGCCTGCTAATGGGCGGCTTCATCCCAGATATCGTACTCTGGTTAACCTACTTTTACAAATCGAATGAACTTCCATATCGGCTAGCGTGGTTCTGGACTGGGCTGAGTACTTGCAACATCCTTGGCTCACTGCTTGCAGCGGGCATTTTGCAGATGCGGGGGCTCAATGGCTGGGGTGGTTGGCAATACTTGTAAGTTTCATCTACATACTGCTCTTCTGTTTGTATAGTTTCTAACATAGGCAGGTTGTTAATCGAAGGATGCTTGACATTTGCTATAGGCGTTTTCTCCTATGGTCTCATGCCCCCTAGCGCCTGTCAAACGAAACACTGGTTCCGCGGCAAGAACGGTTGGTTCAACGAACATGAAGAGTACATTCTCGTCAACCGCGTCCTTCGCGATGACCCCTCAAAAGGCGACATGAACAACCGCCAAGCTGTCGGCCTCTCACTCCTTTGGAAAGCAGGCTGCGACTGGGAGCAATGGCCCCTCTATTTTATCGGCCTAACCGCCTACATCCCACCCAACCCACCTCAAAACTACCTCTCGTACATCCTTCGCCAACTCGGCTTCTCCGTCTTCGAATCCAATCTACTCGCCATACCCAGCCAATTCCTCTACGCAGTCCAACTCCTCGTCGTTACCTGGCTATCCGAGAAGTTCAAAGAACGATCCTTAATATCCAGTCTATCGAATATCTGGATCTTCCCCTGGCTCATCGCCCTCATTGTTTTGCCCGCGAGCGCAAATCCCTGGATCCGGTATGCGGTTCTGACTGGCCTCCTTTCCTACCCTTACTGCCACGCCATCCTCGTAAGCTGGAATTCCAAGAACTCAAACTCGGTTCGTACTCGCGCTGTCTCTGCGGCTTTCTACAACATGTTTGTCCAGTCTGGCAGCATCATTGCTACGAATATTTATCGCGATGACGATCAGCCGTTGTATCGGAGGGGAAACCGGATCCTGCTTGGTATCTGCGTGTACAACATTTTTTTGTTTTACGGTGTGAAGGCGTTTTACATCTGGAGAAATAAGATGAGGGAATCACAGTGGAACGCTATGACCAAGGAGGAGCAGGAAGATTATGTTCTCAACAGCAAGGACGTGGGGATGAAGAGATTGGATTTTAGGTTTGCTCATTGATTTTGAGGGCGAGGATAATGGATATCATCGATCAATTTCTGGGTTGTAGATTAGTATGGAGATGAAATTGTAGCCCATTGACACCTTTTGCCTCAACTACAATGGGACACAACGTGAATATACAACGTTCTTATATGATCTCAGCAAATCATCCCTGTAGCTAGAGTAAGACTTGGGCCTGTAGAACACGATGTGGGTCAGGTGTTTTATTTTCTACGGTATCACAGACTGCGTCTATGAACGCGATTTCTCTGTCTTCCGTGATGGCGGTCCATCAATTTATCGACTGCTTCGAGAAGCTGACCAACAATACTCATATCGTCCCCTTTGTCTTCATATGCGGCGTACCAAGACTCCATACCTCTCAAGGCACCCGTGGCGGCGAGGAACCGTTTTTCTTGGGCCCTTAAGGGGCATTGGCTTAACTCAAAAGCATGTCTTGCCGTTATCGGGCCCATCTGGGGATGGAATTTGCGGTTCTACCGCCGTTCAGCGAGCCAGTTGTCTGTCTCCGTCCATAGCTGCTTGGTCGCTTCGGGTATAGTAGAGTTGTTTGATGACTTGACACCGGCACATATGGCGTCCCATAATGAAAATGCAGACTTGAGATCGCCAGAGAGGTTGAGCGATTGCGGGAAGTAGCGTGATGAAGCGGTCTCAATGACGCGTCCTTTAGTTTCCGCGGCAGTTGGATCGGCATCGTTGCTAAGAAGTTCATCGAGGTATGACTTGACAGCTATACTGAGCGCGCAGTTGTTGGGTAGGAGGAAGGGTAGTCTAGACCATGTCAGTATACCAGACAAAGGGCAGAGGGGGTTGGGATTGGGGACTACTAACTTCATCGCGATGACCGATACATCAGCGTGCCGATTGCAGCAACCAGTACAGAACATCTGTGTGGCTGCTACCTCAAGAAGATCTCGAAGCGCCTGGCGGACGACGTTGATGATGGAGTTGTAACCGAGCAAATGCTGACTAAGAGGGCCAGTGAAACCTATCGGACGGTGCTGTAGGACACCTAGACCAGCAACACGAGACACTAGCATGTTCGAGTTCTTATCCTTCGCTGCACAGCTGTCAGCTATGAGAGATTTGGCTGCGACTGTTGTACTTACAACTACCACGCATCGGTGCGCCATTATACGCAGAGAACATGTCGATATCCGAGGTCAAGAGACCCATCCGTATCAGCTCGACCGCAATCACCGCAGCTTCCTCGTGCTCTGAATTGCCCTTGAGGCCCTCTATGACAGAGACAAGGACTTTACCCCAGGGTGTCAGATTATGACTCTTTGTGTCTACGTACTCCCGCAGAGCGAGGAACCGCCATATTGAGTTGTACAATATCTCAGAAGAGGACGAAAGGGGGCTCTTAGGGTCTTTCTTAGCGACTGATTTGGCAACAAAATCGGGGTTTTTTAGTGATAAAATGGCTGCACCGAGAGTTCCGCAATCCTGTTTTGAACGTTAGTATTACCCTAATAACTAAAAAGCTGCTTTGCTTACCTTGAACTGCCCGATGACATCTTTGAATGTAGCTTCCTTCACATTCCAGGAGTCGACAATCAAAGGAGCTTGTGCTTCTGAAGGCTTCTCAACAGGAATGGTCGTGGATGCCCGTTTCCCGTTAAGTTCCACAGGTGAATACCAATGTGTTTGGTGGAGAGATTGGTGTCGGTACCAGTTGTGCAAGGAACTAGACAGGAGATTGACGACCGATGTTCGCAGCGGAATGAGCTTGGAGTTGACGAGTTCCTTGTACTCTGGAGAATTGCCACCATCCATTGGAGGGACTTCGAATACCTGACAGGTAGTGCGCCACTGAAGGATACGTGGGTTGATGAGACCTTTCGACATGTAGTGTAAGATCTCATCTGGGAGTCTCTGACCCAAATATTGTCCCGCGTCGTTCGGCATGGACCCAGAGTTTTGTGGCTCGACCTTGCCTTCCTCTGTGTAGACAGGGTGGTTCTTCACGGCTAGGCGCGCTTTCTGGTATCTTGTGACGTATTCCTTTCCTGCAGGTGGGACGTCGTTGTTGTTGACAACCACAGAGTATCCAGACTGACCGTTGCTCATGATTGTCTTGATGGCGCTGTACGGCTTGATCAGCTCGGCCCTGTTAGGCGCATCGAGGATGGGATGAGTCGGGAGGAAGGGTGTGCCGGCGAGTATACAGGTGTCCAGGAAGATGTCGTCTGAAATGTTTGGAGCGCCGGCGAACTTGGACAGGTCGGCTACGCATTTCTCTCGACGAATGAAGCTGAACTGTCGAGACTCAAAATCCCAAGATGTAATGATTTTGGCGCATTCGAAGATGAGGATATCCGACGATCCGGAGATGGCGTGAACGTATTCGTGTTTCTCGAGATATGCCAACTGTACGACATTAGCTACTGCCCAATGGATATCAGAAGTTAGCTTACCTGAGCCCATGCGCTATATGGTGCAACTGTCCAGCGAATGTCTTGTTCGGTCAGGGTAGACTGTAGCGCGCGAAAGAGGTCTTCAGGCGTGATGTATGCTGAGAGGAGTCAGTGTATATACCATCCTCCTCGTCGATTGCCGTACTTGATTGTCCGAATTTAGCAACTGAGGCTTCGGCCGCGTGGCTGTCGTATAGAGTCCACGCATTATTATTCACCGCTGTTTCTTCCGTCTTCTGCCTGAAAGGATCTTCCTGTTTTGTAATGTCTAGCCCGCTGAAGACGAAGTAGGGCTCAATGTCGAAGCTGCGGAAGTGGGCTATGTCGTCTTCGATGTGTTGTGTCAGGGCCAGCGGGAGGCCTCCCAGTGCGGGCACAAGCGGTTCCTTTGCGCGGGGGTGGTTGAGGATGCGCTGATTCAGATATTCGGCGGCTTCAATGCCTACGCGACAGTTGCGCAATTGCTCCAGCTCGCCCGTCTCGCCAAATGCGGCCGTCCATTGCACGAAGTCGCGGATCATCGTGCCAGTCGCGTGCGGGGTTTGTAGTAGAACTTGTAGTAATGAAGGATGATAACGAGTGAAGAAAATCTGAGTTGAAACTCAAGGTAAGGCTATAAGACTTGTCTGGCGTGAATAACTGTAGCGACGACGTGTACTAAAGTTGTAGATGGGTTGCGGGGGTTTGGGGGAGTAAATTGGAAGCTCCGACGCAACTCCACACCTTGGCGTCTACCGGTACCAGAATCCCTGATCAGCCGGGCGCTAGCTCAGGTACAGCCTGTCGGCATTCGAATGGACGGAATAGTGCCGAGTAGATAATCGAGGGACGGATAAGGCGCTCCAGGTCAAGTAGTCTGCATACGGCGTCTACTTGTTTCTCCGTCGCTCCCTAGTGTCTAAATCATCTCTCACCTCTGCCCCTCACCTATCCTATCTCCAAATTTTCAAGCCTAATATTCACCTTCTCATTCGCGTCCTCTAAAATGCCGGCTCCCGCAAAAGACCAAGACGCCATACCGGTAATCGACATATCCAAGCCATCTGAAGAAGTCGCTCAGCAGGTGCTGGACGCAGCTTCTACACATGGCTTTCTCTATATCGAAAACGATGGTGTCACCATTTCACCCCAAGACATCGATGACATGTTCGAGTTAGTATGTCGTGCCAAACACGCCAAACAAAACACGGCCATTGACCGAGTTAGTCCAAAGAGTTCTTTGCCGCCCCAAAAGAGCAGAAAGCCGAATACGCAATCCACTCCGACAAGGCCGGTGGCATAAACCGCGGCTGGGTTCAAATGCAAGGCGAATCGCTGGATCCTGAAGGCCAAAGGGTAACTCTCCACCAAACCACCAACACAAAGACTCACAAATATTCACACAAGCAACAACAGCAAGGCGATCCGAAAGAAGCCTTCAACATCGGCCCCCCAAACCCAGCCCTCCAACCCCTCCCATCACCTCTCCAAGAATCCTCCAAACTAATATCCCGTTTCCAATCCTCCTGCCACACTCTCTGCACAAACATACTTTCCCAACTCAACACCGCCCTGCAAATCCCCGACCCCCTCTACTTCAGCACCCGGCACGACCAATTCCTCGGTCCCTCGGGCACCATTTTCCGCATGCTATACTACCCACCCACACTATCCCAAGGAAAAGACTCCAAACAAGGCGAAACCAGTATCCGCGCAGGTGCACACTCAGACTACGGTAGCCTAACCCTTCTCTTCCGACTCCCAGGCCAACCGGGCCTCGAGCTGTCTACGCCTTCAGGCTGGAAAGCCGTGCCTGTGGATCCCTCGCCATCATCGTCCACTCCTACCTCTACCCACCAGCATCCTCCTATCCTAGTAAACATTGGTGACCTGCTGTGTTATTGGACGAATGGAATGTTGAAATCTACCGTTCATCGCGTCACGTTTGAGGGCGGACAGGAGAGATACAGTATGGCGTATTTCTGTCATCCGCTGGACCAGGCGAGGTTGGATGCTGTGCCTAGTCCGGTGATTGAGCGGTTCAGCAATAAAGGGGAAGAAGAGTTGAGGAGTCAGAGGCGGAGGTTGGGGTTGAGAGAGGATGGGTTGGGTGGGGAGGTTATAACGGCCAAAGGACATTTGGAGAGGAGGTTGAAAGTGACGTATGGGATATGATGAGGTTCGTTACAATTGAATTGGTAGTACAAACGCCGCGCTATGCCCTTCTACTTAATCAAGAACACCTCGTTATGCTTCGTGCCATGTCATGCAGAAAATCCAAAACAAGTCCTTGCACACATACACCCACAAGTCTGTACAGCAATAGGGTGTTCACCCTCTTCTCTTTCTCCCCGCCCTTCCCGTCGTACCTCCTACATCCTTTACAACCCCAATGCCTTCAACCGCCACGCTCTTATCTTGTACAGTCCCACCCAACTTCCTGATCATCAGTTCCCTCGCCTTCGCCGCACCCGGAGAATCCCAACCCAGTTCCTGACTGGGCTGGTACTCCTCTACAAGCACCGTATTATCTTCTTCTTCACCGGCCAGTAGATTCCCAGAGCTGTCACCAGCCGACGCGTTCGACCGCGTAGACATCGCACGGCCCAACTGCCGTCTTTGGCGGGTCTTGCCGGGTGCTTGATCAACCGACGTTGACGCAGCTTTGCGGTTCGCGCGGAGCTGTGCCAGGATGGACGAGTAGTCTTTTTCTTCTTCTGGTTCCTTTATTGACTCTTTTGCTTTTGGTGCTTCCAGTGGAGCCGGTTCGGTATCTGCCGGAATCACCGAGTCGGGTTCCGGATCAGGAACTACGCAATCTGGGGCAGTGTTGGTCTGGCCGAGCTTGAACTTGCGGGGTCCGGGAGCTATGAGGGACTCGGCGGATGAGCTCCGGGGTCGTGAGAATGGCTTTGAAGTGTTTGAGGATGTAGATGGGCGGCGCGGGGAGTTGGCGCTGGTTTCCTGGAGTGGGTATGATCCTGCACCGTCCAATCCATGAATAGCAGACGCATCGCCATCATAGGTTATACTGTTGGTATCGTTATTGAGGTTAGTTGATGAGCCTGTAGTCGATGCAGGGGTGGCATCTGCTGATGCAGCGAGCGCAAGAGCACCAGGCCATTGCGGCCGTTGTTGACGCTGGGGCTTCGTCACAACCTTGGTGGGCTGTTGCTTCTTCTGACACAGCTCCAGACTTTCCTCTTCACAAAACGGTGCAGTAAGCGCGCTATCCTGGAGTCGAGGTTTCTGTTTTGCCTTTTGTGGCTGGGGCGGTACTGGCTTGTTCAACTGATATTCGGCATACGACTGCAGCCGACCACTACGCAGACAATCCCATAGCCATCTCGTGTGAACCGCAGGTATCCGCTTGTCCGTAGCGAATTTCAATTTTGGAGTGTTTACAGTAGGAGGGTTGCAGATCACCACCGAGGTCTTTGCAGATAGCTGTTCATCGTACGAGGCGCCTGTCAAGATGGTCAGACCATTTCAATAAATGCGGAGCAGGTGCCGTACCCATAAGCGTGACAACTTTAGTCACATGCAGCAGCTCGATGCCGGAAAAGCCCGTGGAGTTGATGGTCAGGCCAAAGAAGCCTGCCTACGTAAGCGACCAATAGGACAACGGAGATGCGCGAACCCACCACTAATACTAAGCTTTTCGAACGGTCGACTCAAGACATCGCCGGCGGGGTCTACTAGACGTTTGCCATACAGGCATCGCTCGACCCACCAATTAGTGACCAGACTGAGGTGTGATCCGGCACGTTCCGGAAGTGCCGTCAAATCGACCTCAACGTCATGTGGTATTACGAAGTAGCCTCGCCGTAGATGTTCGGATGGGACGTTGTTCAACTCAGTCGCGCGCATTACGTGCGCGCCGTTGCTTTCCAGATGCTGCCGCAATATGTTCGTCTCGCGGGGACGTCAGCGAGGCCTAGAATGTGAAGTGGAGAATGACAAACCTTCTCTGCATCGAAGCCATGGGTGCATACGATGCGTCCCTCAAAAATGCCATCATGATCGGATGCGTCGTTTGAATGGGGTTGCCAAGATTCTTCATGAGTGTCTGCATGGTCATCAAGCTGCGCCTCGGCAAGCGTATCGTTCTCATGGATGGACGCGGCGGGAGTGTGTGTGCGAGTGCTTGTCCGCGTGCTGTCTGGTTTAGTAACAATGTCCTCTGTCCACTCATTCTCGTCTAGCTGTCGTTCGAAACTGGGTGCTGTGATACCCGCCCAGAAGGCATCACTTTGGCTGCCCACCTTTGTGCTCGCCGAGCGACGTAGCTTCCTTCGAAAAGGGTTCAGGGCCTGGCTTGATTCTGCATCCCGTGTGCGCTTGCCCGGGGCGGGCGAGGCTGGCAGTTTGCGATCCCAAGCACCTTTCCCTCGCTCTTCGACGGACATGGTAGGATTGTAGAGGGCTTCGTCCAGCACCATGCCTCTCTCCAGGCTTTGTTCGAGCCATTCCAGCGACACGATCTTCATCCTCCAATTCAGGGCGTGCTCGTACTTCTTGCCCGATGGCGCCGCTGCGATGAGGTGGGTAACGGATTTGGTGAGATCGCCGTGGTACTCGGCTCCGTTGGCGTCTACAGTCTCCTGTATGCTCCTTCGCTGCTCAGCTAAATTGGTCAGCATCGTCTCGCGTACGTAGAGCTGGTGACGGACGGTTGTCGAAGCCTGTGAGGCATATCTTCAGCCCAGCGAGGGTAGGCATGCGGTACTCCTTTTCCAGCGCGGCCATGTCCAAGTTGTCGTCGCCAGCCATCCACACCTCCCTCAGCGCCTCGAGCCATTCCGGTGAGAGGACCCTGACATCGTCGCGGGACTTGGCGACATAGCGGTATTTGGCGCTGTCGGTGCTGCCAACGATGAGGTGGGTAACGTCCGAAGTGAGGTCGAGCTTGATGGTTGCGCCCATCTGCGCGCCGACGGCTGCGAGTTGCGCCTATGCGATGATTAGAGAGGGCGAGAGGTGCAACTATCGGTAGACGTACGCGCTGTTCGGGGGCAATAGAGGTGCAGCAGAGGATGACCCCAGCCAGGGGCAATTGCCCTGTCCCTGCATTGCGTGAGTAAACACATGGCGATTATATGGCAGCAGTATCGCGCATACCGTAGCCTCCATTATTCGCATCCATGACAGTGGCGGGCACATGCAAAAGTCGCCCTGGTTGTGTGCTTAACGCCGAAGAAAGCGCGTCTGAGCTAAGCCTCGTCTTGTGGACGCGTTGCGGGGAAGCCAGCGAAGTCACGTGCACAGTGCTGGCGGTGGAAGCCCTACGTCTCGGGCGACGTCTCGCTACTCCTTCCGCACTGGCCGCCTTGCTTCCCGCCTCGCCACATGTCACGAAAAAAAAAGAGAAAAAAAAAAGCTTTCTCCTCCACTGTCGAGTATCCACCGCTGCCAGAACAACGGCTGTCTCGTTCCTGGACTTGAGCTTGGGGGCGCGGCTGAGTTGGGAGCCCGCCCAATTCTTTGCGCTGATCCACCCACTCTCACGATTGCTGCAACTCCAGATTCAGAACCCCAGGCGATGATCACTACGCGATTGAGCCTGCAATTTTCTTTTGGGCGATGGTGGGACGCAACGCGCTGATGCCCTGTTTGTGTGGTTACCGTCGCGCTATGCCGCAGGATGCGAGGGCATGATCTATCAACTGTTGCAATATTGAAAAATCAAGGAACAGGAACTCGCCGTCCATGCACAGTCAGAGGGCATCGCTTGGTCGGTCTTGAGAGATTGCGCGTTGCCCAGGGACAGCGTGGCTATGGCATCTTGGAGTCTAAGCGATGCCGCCACTCTCCATGAGCGCATGCTCCCCTATCGAGGCTTTGCTGCTTTGGTATCCGTGCAGGCTTCGTCGTGGGATGAAGGATAAAGCATGCCGCATATGTCGTCGTCGATCAAAGTCTCGTGCCGGGCATCCCGTAGTCGCTCGCGATCCGCCAACGGGTCTAGAAGCAATTCTTAGTAGATGCCCATTGAGATGCGACCCCTGCATCGGGGCTTGCAAACTCCCGGTGCTCAAGATGATGTAACGCATCCGAGCCACCGTCCGCGCAAGCTACTATGTACTATGTACGCTCCCATGGCGCTCTTCGTCGCTAGTTCGCTAGCATTTGATATACCCGCTGCGGGAATACTCGCTCCACCTGAACAATTGTGCAAAGGCCTATCTTCTCCAATCCCTCATCCCAGCTGCTGCGACCCCGCCGACCAGCAGAGCACCGCACACCGTCCGCGTCATCCGTCTTGTTCCCTGCACTGGCTTAGTCTGACATGCTCGCGCACTCGTAGCATGCTTGCAAACTGGCTAGCTGCAACTCACTTCAAAACACTCGCGAGTTCCTGTTACTTGCCGTTGTTGTCCTGACAAAACACCTCCCCTCGTCGCCAGCGCAGTCCCTCGCACCAAGGGTATTCCCGCACGCTTCCGACGCACCGGCGACTTCACCGCCCCATAACACTGCTGTCGCCTGTCGCGCTGATCGCATTCACACATCATTAACTAGGTAGCCTCACCAAAGATTTTGATACCCTGTCTGGCACTGTGAGTCCTTGTCTCATCTCCCCCTTCACCGCGTTCGGGCCCTTTGTCTCGTAGCGCCCAACCTCATCGTCCCTTCCCAAAGCATCCACAAGGAACCTGGTTAGGTTACCTGGCCCAGGAAGCTTTTGTACCCCTCTCATGACTCTGACGAGTTGCACAATCCACATTATCCTCTACTTCTACAATTGCACCCTGTATAATAAGACTCTGCGCGCTGCATGACTTCCACAGCACCTTGACCGTTCCCTCGGCCTGCACTTCAAGTCACTAACGCATCATCGTCATGCCAGAGTACCACACAGTCTACTCTGAACGTGGCCGACTACGATATCTCCCCGACCACTTCGACTGTCCCCCACGAACCTACCGCGGCATCTTTGCAGGGCGCAATCGCAGACCCCACCGTATTCACATTGCACACGTCGGTCCTGATCCGACGCTACTTCGTGTCCAGAGGCGACAAACGACTAGCAAGTCGTACTTTACAGAAAAGCTGGCGGTCCCACGCGACAGCGCTAAACGCTTCCTACGGTCGTTTATCGATACCCACTTTTCTTCCAAGACCGAAACCACAGACATACCCACCCCCCGATCGTCAGCGAGCACCACCACCACCAGCAATCGCAACTCGGTTGCCTCTGTTCCCGGTTCACTGACCGCCAACATGAGGTCGCTTACAAGGAACTCTGGCAGTGGCGCTATAGGCGCAATTGGGGGCGCGTTGGCTGCACCAGGCCTGCCGAGGCCATCAGGCCCCGAGTCACATTGGTCTTCCGGCCGCGCATCCGCAAAAAGCATCATTACCAATATAAAGAGTGTACCAGAAGAGAAGCCGGTAGCCTCAGGTGGCGGTGTTAGTGTCAACGTGCAACTCACAGAGCCGGTTCTGTTCCTTCGGGGCTTCGAGCAAGCTGAGCATGCGGAGCGAAGCACCGCGATGCTTCGTGGAACACTATGTTTGAAGATCACCAAGCCCTCAAAACTCAAAGCGGTAACGCTCAAGTTCAGAGGCAGAGCGACGACCAAGTGGCCAGAAGGTACGTTTATCGATACTATCGCATTTGAAAAACTAACACCAAGCAGGGATTCCCCCAAAGAAGGTCGAGTTTGAAGAGGTCGACACTCTGATGAGCCACACCTGGCCATTCTTCAACTCTCAATTTCCTAATGCCGAGAACGGCACTGGCGCAGATCACGTGGAACTTTACAAGGGCTCTGGTGGATTGGCTGCATCGCCAAACAACTCTTCGCTGAATCTAACGACAAAAGAGGCAAGACGGTTATCGCTACAAGTCAACCAATCGCGAAGCTTCGGTAAGGGCGACACCCCTGGAGGCGGCCCTTCGGTAGCACAAAAGGGTTACAGGACCTTCAACCCTGGAGAGTACATGTACAACTTCGAGCTGCCGCTGGACAGCCACCTTCCCGAGACCATCGATGTTGACCTTGGTTCCGTCAAGTATGAGCTGGAAGCCACTGTCGAACGCGCTGGCGCCTTCCGTACAAACCTTGTTGGAACAAAGGAAGTTACCCTGATCCGCGCACCATCAGAAGGGTCGCTAGAGCAGGTTGAGCCTATCGCGATTAGCCGGAGCTGGGAAGACCAGTTACACTACGACATAGTCATCTCTGGCAAATCCTTCCCACTCGGTGCACAAGTCCCCATTGCTTTCAAGCTGACCCCGCTCGCCAAGGTGCAGTGTCATCGCATCAAGGTGTTCGTCACCGAGAACGTCGAATACTTCTGCAACAACAAGCGAGTGCATCGAATGGAGCCTGTCCGCAAGGTTCAGTTATTCGAGAAACGCGCAGATGGCCCACCAACCAGCACTTTTCCCGGTAGCACAATGCGGATCGTCTCTGGAGGTGGTGTTCCATACGACCAGCGAGCCGCTGCTTCCCGCGGCGAGGATGTACAGGTGCAAGACCCCACAAATCTGTTGGGCGACCTCGGAGGAGACGCGAACATCGGTCCCACAGAGATGGAGTTCAACGTGCAGCTGCCAAGCTGCCACAACCTGAAAGAGAAAGACAAGTCATCCAAGCTGCACTTCGACACTACGTACCAGAACATTCAGGTACATCATTGGATCAAGGTACGTTCAATTTTTGCGTTTCATCGTCACACACACTAACAATTGGCTAGCTTGTCATGCGCCTTTCGAAACCGGACGCCACTGACCCGACCAAGAGAAGGCACTTTGAAATCTCTATTGACTCCCCCTTTCACATCCTTTCGTGTCAAGCTACCCAAGCAAACACAGCGCTACCAGCATACTCATCACCTGAACCTGCCCTGAGCGGCACGCGCGTTCCCGAGTGCGGCTGCCCCAATGCACCCGCCCGACGCAACTCACCAACAACCGGCTTTGTGCCAACGCTGAGTTCAATAGGCTGCTCAAGAGGGAACTCGGACTCGGTGATCCCAACACCAACACCAACGCTTACCCGTCCACAAGCAGCACATATCGGCGGACCAAATGACTCCACCGTGCAACGACCGATCCACCTTATGCGTGTACCCTCATTTAACCCACCCGCGTTCTCAGAGATAGAACCACCACCTCCAGTGGAAACCCCACCTCCTCTTTACGAAACTATTGCGTCGCCCACCAGTGGGCTGGCCGACTACTTCTCCCGCTTGTCTGATGCATACGACTCGGACAGCGATCCGGAGCGCAATGATCGAGCACGCGTCGAGATACCGCTGACGCCTGGAGGTCACACCAGCAGGAGTATGGACGAGCGCAGAACTTGGCTGCCCGTCGGCCATTGATTGAGCATCAGAAAGCTCTCATGACGTCATGCGTTACGCTTTCTTTCAAGTTCATGCATATACTTTTTACAGGTACATTTACACTTGGGTTTGCGACGTTTCTATTTTCGCTTTTAGGCGGTCTGTGCATTCATTTTCTGGATAATAACAGGGACTTATACCATGGAAGCACGGAGCACGAGAGAAATGCTGCAGCGGTTATTTTTTCGGTACCCTCGCATTGTTCGCCTTTAGGCATTTTCGCGTGTTTGAGCAAAGGGTTCACTGGGATGTTCCTTTGCTGAACTGGCGCTTGGTTGTTTCATGGGCGTGACGTTATATCAGATGGGTGGTCCTTGGTTAACAGGAGCCCGCGCTTTCGATTGCTGTAATTATCACATGTAGTTGACCATGTAGGTTGTATATACCACGAACGTAAATATCTGCTCATCTTGGTCTTTCCCATGCTTCATATTTTAGCTGTTGATTTAAGAGTGACACACGTCAAGACTCGCAAGAAACACAGGTTACGAGCGATGATGCGGGCAGAGGTTGGGAGAATACTCTCTTGCACACTAGGAGTGAATAGCTTAATACATGTCTATCAATGCACAAACACCCACATCACCACTTCCATATTACGCCCACCACAAGCATAACCCCAAACAGCCGTGCCCCCCCCCCCCCCCCCCCCCCCCCGTCAACGATCTCACGAGTCAAGCTTGGGCATGTAACAACCCTTTCAACACGGGCCCCACGTCTCATTTACAAGGTCCAACCCACCTACATCTCACTAGCCATGCCCGTTTGCTACACGTGCCAACAACAAGGTCCTACTCTCCATTCCCTCCTTGTTTTTCTTCAGGCTGACCTTGTGCGCCATGTGCATGACGGCGGTTGCTCGAGTGACGCAAGTGGAGATTGTGGAGTAGCAAGAAGGGGAAAGGAAGAAAAGAAGAAAAAAAAAGTCTTGGTGCATGTAGACGCGGGTGTTGCTGTGGTTAACGTTGAGTTGCTAGGGCTGGGAAAAACGTATACTGCTGTGTAGGGTAGAAGCAGATGGATGCGCTGAATCGATCGACTGGCTGACTCTAACGGGCTGCTGATGGACGGGGTTCTTCTGGGTGGTGGTGTCGTGGTGCTGCCCAACTGCCTCCTCTACATCCATGTTGTGTTTCATTTCGTATATGACATTTGAACGCGTTTGCTAACGGGGACGGGGGGACGGGATTCGGTGTTCCTGTGGTTAGACAAACGGCTTGCGATTGTGAGACGCGGCTATCGGACCTTTTTTTTTTGAGAGAGAGATCTTGACAGGTTTTTCATGGGCAGCGCTTGTTTCATGCGGAGTAGTTCAGGAATTCCAGGCCGAGAGATATGATGACATTGAAAGTGGTGTTTATGCTGCCTTGTGGTTACTGAGCTTGGATATATTCCTGTGAAGATTTTTTTAAAAGGGAGGGGGAGGGGGGGAGGAAGAGACACGTGGCGTTGGTGAGAACTGCTACGTCATTGACCCGGACCTTGCGCACATCGATTAATAAACTATACTTGGACGTACTGCAATCCGGTAAGCGAATTGTTGCTTGGCGATTCACAGGGGTTGCATTGCAGCTTGAAAGCTTATACCCAGGGTGCATGGTGTTGCGAAAGCGCGGCTTCCTGGCATATTCTTTCATCCTCCTTTTCTTCCCGTCAGAGCCCTGAATGGACGTGTTCCCTGGAATTTCGGGGTGTTTTGTTTTCTTTCTTGCGGGGAGATTCGATGACGTGGTTATCTCTCACGTGCACTCCTCCGCGCATGATCAGCCATGCAGCATATACAAAACCCCCCATCCGTCCCAGTCTTCAACTTTCCACTTGTATTACCTTTGGTTTACACCGCCTACTGCTGCTGCAGTGCTCACGAGCTCTCTGCCGGACAATCTCAGCATAGCGGCTATCTGTGAGGGCCAATGTGTCTTCACCAGACATGAATTTGGCGACTGTCAGTGACTTTTTCCCGTCCAGGCCTCCTTGAGTCGTGCTATCGAGCCAACCACAGTTCCTGAGGTTTGCTGACTGAAGTCGGCGGATCGGCCTTCCTGCGGAGACAATGCAGGCTCCCTGCATGTAGAACCATCGTGTGGTTAGCAACGCACAGAAGCCCTCTGCCTTGGGGCATCTCTCCGATAACCACGATGCAAGAGGCGAAGAGGTTGTCCACGCAAAGCGAGAGTGAGCGTGTTCCAAGGCTGGGCGGCTCGTAGTGCGGCCTATCGGAGCGACTTACGCCCCGCCCCCAGCTGTTATATTGGCAGACGATGCTGCGATTTCGACTGCATCTCAACGCTTCTTGAGAGATTGCCGTCTATAGTATTTCTTCACACAGCGGCACTTTTCTCGGCCACATTTCGGTACCCAGCGTGGCGTAAACGGTATGGCGATTGACTTGGTGGCGTCCGATTAGGCCATGTCTATTCAACCCCGGAGCCAAACAACGTCATTGCCAAGTACCAAGAACTTTAGTAGTGAAGAGAGATAATCGTATCCTAGTCTCTGTGTCTTCGGCTCGTTTTCCCGTCGAGCTGAATAGTTTCGACGACGACGCTTCGTCCTAGCCATTGGAGTCGCTCGATCAGAAACGCGCCTTTGTTTTTCCAATCTGCGCATGACCAGTAAGTGCTCAGGTGTGGTTGAATACCCGACCACCACGCACGTACCACCCAAGCTTTCGGACGAGGCTGCCGAGCGGCTCTTGACCTCGTTAGCATTCGGCTTGGGTTTTCTTGTTTCTCCCACAACATTCACTAACAAGCCACTCCTCCAGAAGGCGCGCGGCAGTAAAGTCAGAGCACTCGCCCTCCACAGCCCCGCTGGGATACCATCACCGCCGTTCGCCATATAGGGCTGTGCTGGACCGGCGACTGGGCGGATCCCCATATACATGCGTTCGGCCTCGCTACCATCTTTCTCTTCCTTTGGCCGACTCTCTCGACAGCGCGGCCCCAGTGCCAATATCCTCCCTACATAACCCGTCTTGCCTGCCGAGAACCGTCTCCGACTACCTCAACCAACCAACGCGCCGAACCGCCTTTCGCGCATCCGCATACAAGCTTCGTATACGCTCGAGAAATAGTGAGACGCATACAAGAACACACACAGAGACAGGTACTATCAAACGTCACCATGGCGTGGGACCATCTCTCCATCACCAAGCCGCATCTGGTTTACCTGATCCTAGGAGGCTTCACCAGCCTGTTCATGCTGTGCTCCTCTGTAATCAAGGAGCGCTTGTACATTGGTGAAGCCACAGTCGCCACAATATGTGGTATCATATTCGGCCCACATGCCGCCAACCTCATAGATCCATCAACGTGGGGCAATGTCGACTTGATCACCTTGGAGTTTTCGCGCGTTGTCCTCGTCGTGCAATGCTTCGCTGTCGGCGTTGAGTTGCCTCGCGCATACATGGAGAAGCACTGGAAGTCGGTTGTAGCACTACTGCTCCCAGTCATGACCTTTGGCTGGCTGGTAACTAGCCTCTTCATCTGGGGCCTGTTCAAATCCCACCTCAACTGGCTCGATAGTCTTTGCATTGCAGCTTGTGTCACTGCCACCGACCCCGTCCTAGCATCGTCCGTTGTCGGTAAAGGTAAGTTCGCCAAGCGAGTGCCCAAACATCTTCGAGATCTGCTGTCCTGTGAATCTGGCTGCAACGATGGCATGGCGTTTCCCTTCGTTTACCTGGCCATTTACTTGATTCGCTACCGACCAGACGCCAATGCGGTCGCCTACCACTGGTTTTGCTACACCGTTCTCTACGAATGTCTTTTTGGCGCCGTCTTTGGAGTCGCTATTGGATACATTGCCCGTCGCGCTATTCGATGGGCGCACGAGAAAGACCTAATCGACCGAGAGAGTTTCCTCGTCTTCTACTTTGTGCTAGCACTGTTTTGTGCTGGGTCCGGTTCCTTGTTAGGTTTGGATGACTTGCTGGTGGGCTTCGCCTGTGGTGTAGGCTTCTCCAACGACGGATGGTTCCTGGAGAAAACCGAGGAATCTCACGTATCCAACGTCATCGATCTGCTCATCAACTTGGCTTTCTTCGTATACTTTGGATCCATCATTCCCTGGGAGTTGTTCAACGCGCCGCTTATCGGGATGGCGCCATGGCGTTTGGTAGTGCTTGGCATTCTCGTTCTTTTCTTCCGTCGCATCCCAATCATGTTGATGCTCAAGCCTGTCATTCCCGACCTCAAGACCTGGCGAGAGGCATCTTTTGCTGGACATTTCGGACCCATTGGTGTCGGTGGCCTGTTCGTTGCGATTCTTGCAAGAGCCGAACTGGAGACTGAAACCACAACCCCACTAGCCGTATTGCCCGAGGAAGGATTTGAGCACATGAACATCATCGAGATGATATGGCCCATTACATGTTTCTTGGTCATTGTCAGTATCATTGTGCATGGAAGTTCCATCGCCGTCTTCACCCTTGGAAAACGAATCAATACCCTGACCATCTCCATGTCCTACACCCAAGCAAACGAGAACGGACCCGGCTGGATGGATCGCCTACCCCGTATCCAGTCACGCTCAAGATCTTCCATGGCTCGACGCCCTTCCGAATCTTCCATGGATGAGAAGTCAGAACTAGGAGCGGCGGGTTTTGGCAGCAGCTTCCTACGCCGTCAGAAAGAAGAGGACAGCAACTCTGTAAAGCCTACGAACCGAGGCAGGCGCTGGGATGCTGGGCGAGGTCCAGGTGGACCAATCTCGCAATCCGCCATTGCTCCCAATAGGCGCGATGAAGAGAAGACAGAAGCAATCTCCCCAGAGGAAGACACCGATACCTTTGCTGACACGATGGCCATCTCTAGCGACAGTTCATCAAGTGGTAAAGAAAAGATGAAGATACAAGTGCCAGAAGAAGAGATTTATCAGGAGGGCCGAGAGACTGTCATTGAGGATAAAGAAGGAAACGTCCTCGGCGTAAGAGATAGTCATGGCGAGCACGGTGCGGAGAGGCAAAGGCACGACAATGAGAGGGCGCAAGAGCTCATGAGTTCAAAGCATGTCCATGGTGGTGTGTCGCAAGACGAGCATGGCGGCGCGCTCGAAGAAGCACCTGCTCGCATTGAAAACGCGAGTGAACACCCTCATAAAACTTGGCGCAGTCGAATGCAAAGTTACAAAGGCCATGGTCAAAAGGAAAAGGCCAAAGAACCCCCAAAGGCGGAGAAGCCAGCGCAGAAATCAGGTCACAAGAATGGACCCGCCCTTGCATACCAATATGGTAATACCATCATTGTAGAAGACGAAGATGGCGAGGTTCTGAAGAAGTACGACATCCCAGCCGCTCCAAAGAAAGGAAAGGATGGTCGGCCTGCAAACCCTCGTGGCCAGTCCATGGTGGAGACGTCAAGCCGTGCTGTTCAAAGTCTCAAGCGAATGGGAACTCACATGGGTGTACCAACAGCTCAACAGGGTGAACCATCTGGCAGTCAAACGGCCAATAGTAAGAAGAGGCAAAAAGCAGCGGAAGCCGCAGCAAAGGAGCAAGAAGACGACGATCTACTCCGTTTTACCGTAACAGCTGGTGGTCGTCGAATGAGCAAGCTTGAGTTCATCCAGCAAATGTCACAGATGAACCCCAAAGACAGGGCGAAGTTTGTACAAGCTAGCGATGCCCCCGAGGCCGTTAAAGATGCCGCACACCAAGACGCCAAGGATCATACTGCCGAACAGCGCCGCCGGGCAGCTTCAGTACAAGCAAACGTGCCCCCAGTAGTTGGCGAAGAGGGCGAGGCCGAACTTCACAAGATTGAATCGCCAGCAGCCAGGGAAGAAGGTAAACCTCGTGGCCCCGAAGGTCTGACTCTCGTGGACAGCAACGACGAACATGTTCCCTTCCACTCTGTACGCCAGGATCTCGAGAATTGGCCCAGCGATCAGGGTGGCGAAACCGCCGCACAGCGCCGACGTCGCTTAGCTGCGGAGAATATTCCAGCTGAAACTTCAGGCGGTTCCGCTATTTCACCGCCATCGCAGCACCCAGATGAAGGATTCGAAGGCGAAACCGTGGCAGAGCGCAGGCGTCGTCTGGGTGCCCTTGGTGTAGGCAAGGATAATTCCCCCGAATCTGATTCTGAAGATGAGGAGACTGGTGACCCACTCGAGACCGGTCGTGGTACACACTCACGTGCCGCTGAACCTAGCCGGAAGACCCTCTCACCTACGCCACGCACACCTGGTATTCGCTTTGCAGATCAGCCTAGGATGCCAACAAAAGACGAGCGCGCCGCCGAGGATGCGCGGGAAAAGGAGGAGGATCAGAATGACAAGGATGGCAAGAGGAAGAGCAGGCTCAGTAAGCTAATTGGAAGAAAGTAGGATGTTGATTTCAGTATAGTTGTTTGAACAATATGTTCAATTGGGTGGTTGATGCATTTGTGCTTGCATAGCGCTGCGGAGTTTAACGTAGATTTTCTAGACTTGCATGAGCTGAGATGTGATCATCGAATTATAATACCGAGGTGGACGGCGTAACGCCCGGGACGGCGTAACGCCCGATCCGCCCATGCAACACCATTTCTTCAATAACGCGTAACACTACTAATATAAGCTTAATTAAGGCTGCGCTTACAGCTATAGAATTGCTAAATTTAAGAGAGAAACCTATATACGTGTAGATTACAAAAGAATATAGTATTAAGCTTACAACCCTTGCTTATAGGCATAAAGGTGTATTAACCTTGCGTAGCCTTAAGGCTTAGAATTAATAGGCTCTCTACCTACAATAGGAGCTAGAGCTCCTACAGTATATTAAATAGCTTACTAGGCAAGGCCTTCTACTTATATAAGCTATAATACAAAATTTTACCTTATAAATTGTAAGAAAAAAAGTTAGAATATACTAAGTTAATTATTTTATTTACTAGTACCTTAATAAGCTTATTTTAAAATAGATAATAGGCATAAATAATAATTACTACAAGGCTAATTCTAAAAGAAAGTATAGCTTGTACTTTAATTTTCTACGTAAGAAAATTAAGTAGTACTATATTTAGGCGCGTTATATATAAAATATAAATAAAAAAGGCTTCTTTCTTAGTATTCTAGGAAGATTAAAGGAGATCTTTAATAGGCCTTTATATAAGCAAGAAAAAAAAAGTACTATTTAGAATAGCTTGCAAGAGCAAATAATACTCCTAGCCTATATTTATACTAATAAATCTTACTTAGCGCCTACTTTTATATATTAATTAACTTTAAAACTAATATAAGACACTTACTTATAAGCTTTTAATTTTAAAACTTATTAAGTTTAAATTACCTTATTACTCTCTAGCTAAATAAATAACAATATTAGTTTTATGTAGCTTAAATAAGTGTTTAATTATAATACTAAAGTAAAAGCTTGATTTTCTTATTAATTACTTATTCTAGACAGCTATAAATCTTACTTTACCATAAATTTTATTAAGTACTATAATTAAAATAAGATTCTTTTTATATTTTATTTCTTTTACTTAACTTACACGCTGTAGCTTTTTAATATTACTTTATTTAAGCTTCTCTTATTAGCTTACTAAGCTAAAATATTTAGATTTCTAGAAAGAAACTAGGGCCTTACTTTAATAAGTAAAAGGAATTTCTTTTACTTTTTTTACTAAGCCTAGTAAGCTTTCTTTAAAGAAAAAATAATTTTAAAAGCCTTTAAAGCTATAGGCCTTTTACTTTTTAATTTTAAAGTTATATTAAAAAAGTTTGGTATTAAAAGCTTTTTAAGTAATAGTAAGTTCTTAAGCTTAAGTGCTTTAAACTAAAAGAAAGTTAAACGCTTACTACGTAAAGTAGTAAAAAATTAAGGTAATAAATAAGCTTAAAGGCTAAGCTAGGTTTATTACTAAATTTTAACTTAAAAGACTTTTTTTAAGTATAAAGTTAAAAGCCTACGCAAGGCTTTAATTAATAAAAAGACGCATAAAATATAAAAGAAGCCTTTTCTACTTTAGAAGCCTAAAAAGTACTAAAGTAGAGCTATAGTTTAGTCTCTAAAAAAGGTAAAAAAGGCACGTAATTGCTAGCAGCTCTAGAAGCGCAAGAAAGAGTAGGTATAATACTAAATAGCTAAAATAAATAGGCATTATAAAGAGATAAGGTAGGCAAAGAGGAAGAAGAAGGAAATAAGGTAATAGGTAAAGGCTACAGCTTAATTAGTAAAGGAGAAGGAGAAAGCTAAAAAGGCTGCTAAACAAGCCTTTAGGGCAGCTGCTTACAGGGCTGTAAAACAACTCTAACAATTTATAAAAACTTCTTAAAAGAGTAAGAAAAGCAGCCTTAAAGCTCTTAAAAAAGCTACTTAAAAAAAGAGGCCTATTGTAAGCCTTACAGGTAGTAAAAAGCCTTAAGGTAGTACTACAGCTTAACTAGCGTCTACTTTGCGCATAGGGCGCGCGATTAGAACTCTAACTTAATTTTTATAGCTATATATATTATTTAAGCCCTCTAGATCTCACTACTAGAAAATCTTGTGATAGTAGCTATTGTGTGAGGCTCTACAGTCTTAGGTGTGGTGGTGATTTTGGTGTTCAAATCGGGCGTTACGCCGTCCCGGGCGTTACGCCGTCCACCTCGGTAGTTGCATGTTTCGTATTCCGATTGGGAAATGCGATACGTTAACCTCGTATTTAACCACATTTTCTTCTAAATCCCGATTCGGGTTGTGGAAGCCATTGAAAAGTATGCCATGTTAAAATTCCAGTAGCCACAATAGCCCGTAAATCTTCTATATACGGGTTATTATGATAAATTGCTGTCAACGTGAATCGCTCCTGTTCGTGTAAACTGTCTTTAGTCGGCCAAAACATATTTGCCTCGGGTCTCGCTCGGTGCTTACCTCTACTTCTGGGGTGCGGTGTGGTGTTAATTGATGGCGAAGCGATATTTGAGGATGTAGCGAAGCATACCATGCTCTCTCTCTGTGTGTGTGTGTGTGTGTGTGTGTG